>CAJQUN010000188.1:600000-1187221 GCA_907163345.1 Haberlea rhodopensis
CCAACTTAATATAAGCAAATGCGCCACCACATTAACATAAAAAGTGTGTTTTGATAAGTTTTGGATAGCTTGTGTCTACCGGTGCACGTGAAAAAACATGAACCGATAGACTAAATGTGTGAAATTGTTAAAATTAAGTGCACAATCATGTTAAAATCATGATTTTGCTTAAGATTATATGCACCATCTTGTCAAATTTACGTGCATCAACTTAAACCAAGTGCACCACCACCTTAACATAAAAAGTTTGTTTTCATAAGTTGTGCACAGCTTGTTGTATACTGGTGCACGTGGAAAAAAACATGCACCAATAGCGTTGGGTTTTGGAAACCCGAACAATCTTTGTTTTGATGTTAACAAAACTTGTTATTGTGTTGCTAACAAATTTCATCAAGTGTGCAGTTCATAGATCATAATTAAGAGCTTGATGAATTACAAAGAAGTAGCTTGAAAATATCAAGCTGGACCAAGACTGAAATCCTGGCAGAGCGGCTTGTTTCGATCATATCTCATAACTCGGATATCGAAATGACATTCTTCCAAATAGGTTGAATAACCAACTCAAAATACTAAAAGTCATATTTTACAACATATCGGCTAGTTCGAATGTTATCAAGGAGAAAAGACGCCTGCAAGATCGAGCTGTACCGCGAAGCAACAACAAGCAACTGTCAGTCTGTTGGGCATAACTCTTAGCTCGCTTATCAGGACGAGATGATTCGTATGGGTTGGAAAGCTAAGGCAAAGATTATAAGTCATCTTTGAAAGTCAAAGACTGAATCAGATGTTAAAATAGCCAAAAAGCTTATGCAAGTCACGCCATGTGACTAGGAATGGCAACAGGTCGGGTATGCGACGGGTTTGGCCAATCTCAGGACCCGCCCCGCTACACATAAAACCTGGACCCGCCCCGCCCCGCTTAGACCTACGAACCCGGCGGGTTTACCCGCCCCGCCCCGGTTCCAGTTTTTTTTATTTTTTAAAATTTTTTTTTTTGCTAGAAATCAATTTTGAAACACAAAAGTTGAGTTTTGTGATTAAATTTCATGTTTTCTCTAGTTAATGTTTATAATAAGCATTGTAAAATTATCTTTAAACTACTAAATATTTATTAATTTGCTCTTATTTCCTTCAAAATGTCCAATTTCTTTAACATGAACACATGAATTTTGATATAAAATTAAATAATGACACTTTATTGTTCAATTAAAGAAGTAAAATGTATAATCAATATCATATTTTTTTTTAAAAAAAATTTAAAAAGTATTGCGGGGCGGGTCCGGGGCTGGTTCAGCCAATCCCAGGACCCGCCCCGCCTGCTTCCAAACCCGGTTAAAGTGGGTCCAGACCCATCCCGACGGAGCGGGTTCAATGCGGGTCCGGGTCTGGACCCGTCCCATTGCCATCCCTACATGTGACGCCTGTAAGATCGAGCTGCTACAGCAAGCGACTGTCAGTCTGTTGGGCATAACTCTTAGCTCGCTTATCGGAACGAGATGATTCAGTATGATTGGAAAGCTAAGAAAAATATCTACAAGTCATCTTTGAAAGTCAAAGACTGAATCGGACGTTAAAATGGCCAAAAAGCTTCTGCAAGTCACGCCATGTGCTGCTGCATCTAGCAAACATACAGCAGGACCATTGCCTCGTATTTCGAGCATAACTCTCTCATACAAACTCGAAATTGAGCGATTATTGATTACGTGGAAAGCTAAGAGAAAGGGCTACAACTTTCACGCAGATCACGTTGCCCAGAAATCAAAGAATCAAGAGCTACAAGCAACAGATCAAAAGAGCAAGTTTATCAAGCTGTTTTTGTATCAAGCTTGTCTTGCATCAGACTGATCTGTCCAGACCAGACTGACCTGTCCAGACCAGACTGATCTGCCCATGCTGATCCGGCTAGACCGGTCCGAAATACAAAGAGCAGGCTGATCTGTCCAAGCTAATCATGCCAGACCGGTCCGAAATACAAAGAGCCCAGAAACCAGAATATGACCGTTGCAAGCTCGGGAATGATGCAGAACCTTTTCCAAGGGGCATATTCTTGTGTCTAACGTATATATAATTACTTGGGGCTATATATACATGATTTGGAAGCTCAATAACAGCTGATTGAAGATCAATCAAAGCCTTCCAAAGCAAACCCACTTGGGATTCAATTGGGGAACTTCAAAGACAAAAGCTGCTAAATGAAGAGCACTCCCCAAACCTTTGGCACCTCTTACCTTGCTGTATCAGATTCATTATGGAATCATTTGTGCCTTTGTATTCACTCTATTCATTGTATTTGTGAGCCAAAATAGAAGAGTGAATACCATTGTAACAGTTTGTGATTCATCACAACTGGATGAGAGGTATTTGTATGTGAGACATTAAAGAACATATATAGTTGAGTTGCTAGGAGTTCTAGTTGGATGGGGCATTCCCAACTGGATCGGGTTTGTACAAGAGTTGTATAAATCAAAGTCTTCTAGTGGAATCCTTCCATGAGGTGGAAGAAGGGGAGACGTAGAATGATTACACCACCTTTGAACTTCCATAAACAAATGCTTGTTTATTTACTTTATTGCAATTATTTACCTAACTGTTTTTACATACTTTCTTGCATATCTTTAAAATGACTTTAAAATGGTTAATCGGTTATAAAGCGGGTTATGTCGAGTGTCTTCTGCTCGATTTTGTAACCGAACTCGATATAATCTCTCGGTGCAATTATTTCAAGAACACGAGCTATTGAAGCTCAAGATTGGTTGAACTCGGGTGTGGAATGACAACCCACCCCCGAAATCGATCCTGACAAATAGTCAAAATGTGTAAAATTGTTAAACTTAAGTGCCTTACCATGTTAAAATCAACATTTTGTTTAAAATTACGTGCACCACCTTGTGAAAGTTACATGCAACAACTTAATATAAGCAAGTGCACCCACCACCTTAACATAAAAAGTGTGTTTGATAAGTATTGCACAGTCCGTGTTTACCAATGCACGTGGACCGGTAGACAAAATGTGTGAAATTGTTAAAATTAAGTGCATCACCATGTTAAAATCATTATTTTGTTTAAACTTACGTGCACTCGTTTGTCAAATTTAAGTGCACGTGTATTCAAAATCAGTGAATTTTGTTAAAATTAAGTGCACAAGTGGCGTGCACCGGTAAATTATTCCTATGGGACATTCACCGACAATTTTTTCGTTTCTTTTGGGTGAAGTTTCTTGGCACAGACGAAGAAAAAACAATGAAGAAGAAACGGTTTAAATGAAGCTTTGCCCAGAAGAAAAACAAAGTTCAGATAAATTGCTAATATATAAAAACAGATTGAGCATTTGGCCGAAAATCATACTGGTAGAAGGACAAAAAGATTTGAATTTCTGTTTGAGAATCTAGGCGCACAATTACATTTTGATTTCATCACATGGAGAAACTTTACAGGTCTACTTGAGGTGGAAGGATTGATGAGGATGAGTTGGAGTATGGTGAAGCAGATGACTTGGTCCCGTCCCGAATTTCTTCCTTCAAAAAAATATTAACAGCCCAACAAAAACCTAATATGGATCGAACCCAATAGCCTTAAATTAACTGGTTGAAATTAGCCCAAAAGTAGAAACCGGTGCTTGTCCATCTAGCCGAGTCACCCGGCCAGTCCATTCCATTTGTTCTCGTAGGCCGTAGCCATATTCTTCCGAAAATCGTCCATTCTCCTTCCCGCAGTCACTGCGTTCCCAAACTCGCTCTCACGCACGCACTCATCTATTCAAAGTCACTCATTTTCTTTTCGTTTCGAGGATCGATCATCGGATATTCGGTATGCATAGAGTGGCGGCATTTCGGCTTCGAGCTCTCAAGGTTTGCATGAATAGCTAGTCCCATCTTTACCCTAGCTCCAGAAATTTATTCAGCGATATGCGTGTGTATTTTTGTTTCTGGACGTATGATTCTATTATTTAGATCTGATGGATGCCCAGACATGAGTTATGTATTTTAGTTGGTTAGTGGTTATCTGCTTTCTGATCTTGAGTCGTTTATGTTGATATAAAATGTCTGCTTTCACATACAATTCATCCAAAACTCATTTTTATATAACGGAGAAGCTGACAGCTAAATGATACATATCTGGTGGGAGTATTTGTCGGAGGCTGTGAGTTTGTCTCTGATAAACTTGCTGCTTATCTCATTAAGATGAGAGTGATTGTTTGAAGACTTATTACTAAGAATCTGAAACCTGCTCATGGAGTGCGTAGGAGCACTTATGTTTTGCTAATGTTTCATTCTATATCTACAAAGTTGTTGTTTATGATAGAAATCGAGTTTTGTATAGACTGTGCAAATTGGTTTATTTTTGGTTGTTTGGAATGTCTAGTTTTTGGAATATAATGCTGTACCTTGGACCGTTAATATGGTGTGCTATAGTAACTTGTATTTTCGAATGTTAATGATTATATTTTCACTTTACAAATCAAGTATTTTGGTTCAATATCTTCTCAATTGTGCCTCAAAGAAAGTTTTCACTATGATATTTAAGTCTCAAGGACTATGCTTTCCTTTTCTTGCTAACAGGCACGGACAGGCAATGGGGGATTGTCTAGATATGCGAGTACAGGTGTTGTTGCTACCAAGTCATCATCAGGAGGTTTCTTTGGTTGGTTAACTGGTGAGAAGTCCTCGTCACTGCCCCCTCTAGACTTCCCACTTAAGGATGTTGTTCTTCCCCCACCATTACCGGATTATGTTGAGCCTGGAAAGACTAAAATAACCACTCTTCCAAATGGTCTCAAAATTGCTTCTGAAGCATCAGCGGTATGAGATATCATACTTTTCACCTCTTTCTCAATTTGGGGAATTCAGATTTTTTTGATTCTCTGTGAATGATGTATAATTGGTTAAACTTCTTTTCAGAACCCTGCTGCTTCAATTGGGTTATATGTTGATTGTGGCTCAATCTATGAAACTCCAGCTTCATATGGGGTTACACATCTATTGGAACGTATGGCCTTCAAAAGTACCACTAACCGGAGCCACCTACGTGTTGTGCGAGAAGTTGAGGCAATTGGTGGTAATGTAACTGCGTCTGCCTCTCGGGAGCATATGAGTTACACCTATGATGCATTGAAGACCTATGTTCCTCAAATGCTAGAGATCCTTATTGACTGTGTTCGAAACCCAGCTTTTTTGGATTGGGAAGTTAGTGAACAACTCCAGAAGGTGAATTCTGAGATTAGCGAGTTCTCGAAAAACCCTCAGCACTTGCTCTTGGAGGCTATTCATTTAACTGGTTACTCTGGTCCCTATGGCAACGCACTTATGGCTTCAGAGTCTGCAGCTAGCAGATTGAACAGTTCTGTTTTGGAGGAATTTGTTGCAGTAAGTCCCAAGTCATGTATTTTTAATTTTATTTTTCAGTTTCTTGTTTTAATTAGGTTCTTTATGATCACTTTAAAATTCTTTGTTTTTGATAGAAATGTTTCTGATCCTGTTTAGGAAAACTATACGGCTTCTAGGATGGTCCTTGCAGCTTCTGGTGTGGAGCATGATAAACTGTTAGAGTATGCTGAGCCTCTGCTATCAGATCTACCAGTTGTTTCTCGGCGTTCAGAACCTAAGCCTATTTATACTGGAGGTGATTTTCGTCATCAAGGAGAATCAGGGGTATGTATCAGTATACCACAATTTACATTTTACACCAGTTCTCTAATTGTATCTTTAAACTCTGGCCATAACCTTTTTTTAACCACTGAACTTACCAAAAATTGTTTAGATAACTCACTTTGCTCTCGCCTTTGAACTTCCTGGTGGCTGGATCAAATTAAAGGATGCTATAACATTGACGGTTCTTCAGGTTTGCCTGTTTCAATTTTTTATTCATTTATCTTTTAATTACTATAAGACTGCATATTGTTTTTCCCTGACCTCCTTTTTCTTCTCTTTTTGAATGTCATCATGCAAGAAGATTACTGATTGTATTTGACTATTTGTCTTGTAGATGCTCATGGGAGGAGGTGGGTCTTTCTCTGCTGGTGGTCCTGGAAAGGGGATGTACTCAAGATTATGTATGTCATTAGTTGTTTTGTTAAACATAATTAATAGATTAAAACAAGCATTTGATTTAGAACGTTGTAGTTTTTTAAACTCTGCCAATTTTCTCAAACAATCAACCCATTTTTTGATCTGTTGTCAGTCAATGCTATCTTGTCATTTATTTATTTACTTTTCTTCTTTGAATGAGTTGTTATCAGTTCATCTGTCACTCAGCTTTTCTTTTGATTGTTAAACAGATCTTCGTGTCCTGAATGAGCATCCTCAGATTCAATCCTTTTCTGCATTCAATAGCATTTTCAACCATACTGGATTATTTGGAATTCAAGGCTCCACGGTAAGTTCTAGTATATCTAGCTTTGGAGAGATTGTGTATGGATTTGTTTCGGTGTTTAATGTTTTGATATTTCAACAGAGATAGCCATGCACTTTGCATTGAGACATATCTGATTAATGTTTAGGGTTTTATGATTTCTCCATTACTAATCTCAATCATGACTCATTATTGTTTTGTCTGTCTTTCCTTTCAATTTGCAATAACGATGGTTTTAAAATTCTATTGAAAGGTTTGTGCTTTGTACTCATAGTTATGATGCTCAAGATTCTAAGGTATGCACTGCAAACTAAGCATTGAGGATGAGTTTAGTAGGTTTTTAACTCTGACGCCCGTTTTTAGTCCTCTGAACTAGATTGTGGATTAATAATGAAAAGGGGTAAAAACATTATTGCATGAATTGCTAAAAGCGGGTCTTTATCCATATTTTATGAACTTAGCTTTGATAATGATGTATTTAATTTGTTCAAACTTCAAACTATAATATCTATTTTCAGTACCTAGGAATAGATTTCAGATTCAGTCTTTTCAGGAGCATCGACTTCATTTATGATGTATTAATGTTAAATAAGCAAATGTATGTACAAATTGCTTTTTTCTTTATGTTTTTGTGATGTATTTCACAACCAAGGTTTGCAGAAAACTGATCTTGCTTGAGGACTTTACAAAATAGAAAATTTATGGCATGTGGCCTGAGAACACTGGGAATAACCTGTTTCGATACTCACTTTGTTGGTGTCGTCCTTTTGTTCTTAATTGAAATTAATGAGGCCATTTGTTTGAATTCAGGGATCTGATTTCGCCACAAATGCCATTGACATAGCTGTTAAAGAACTGATTGCAGTTGCAACTCCTGGAGAAGGTCCGGCACGAGATTTGTCACAAACATTTTCTTCTGAGTAAAGACTTTCTGATGCTAGTCTAGTTAAAACTGCCTGTCCTTTCAGTGTTGTACATTATATAACAGTATTGAAAATTTCCTGTTAATAAATATATGTGCATCTTTGTTTATGGATGTGATTACTCTTTTACTGAACTTTGCTCCTGCCTACTCGTTTGTCTTGCAGTTGATGGTGTGCAACTTGATCGGGCTAAACAGTCGACGAAATCTGCCATTTTGATGAACCTAGAATCCAGAGTATGCAACGGCACCTTTAAAGAAATTTTTTTTCTTTGTTCTACCGAGAAGTGTATGGTTTTTCTTTCTTCTTATATTGAATATATTTAAGTCGGTATTTCAATTTTCATTGCAGATGGTTGCATCAGAAGACATAGGAAAACAAATTTTGACCTATGGAGAGAGGTATGTCGAGTTATGGCTGTCGCTGATTTCTGACTGATAGTACAAGGGGATCTGTCAAAATTTATGTTCTCTTTCCTGCTTTGGTTCTATTGAATGATATCCACTCTATTAACGTACTCCCTTTCAATTTGAATTAACAAACTACTATTTTTAAGATTACGTCTTTCAGTGCACGAAGTAGAATGTTCGCTACTGATCTACAATGAGCAGATGATAGTTATTTTAACATTGCAATTATAGTTCACAAACGCCTGAAAATGGGTTGGGTGTATTTGTTGTGTACTTTTATTTGATTTTGAAGGAGCATTAAACTGGATTATTCTATTTGTCTTATGGAATTGGATCTAAGAAGATATGCGCTGCTCAATGAAAACTAAAGGCAGATGGATTAATGAAGAAAAATGTAGCCCATTCTAAATAAGATTTTTCATTCAACTTATAGTCCATTAACACTTCAAAAAAAGAGCATGAAGAAGGGATGTGTTATGAACCCAGCAACTACAGGCCCAAATAGAAGTCCAACTGCTAAAAGTGCTGACAAGCCCATAATCAAATTAGTTTATTCTAGAAAGGGGTGGGAGCGGAATACTCGTGACAAGTAGAAAGGAATAAATAAGGGAGAGAGGGTGGGGTAGTGGTATTCAGTTATAGGGTGAGTTTTGGAGAGAGAACATATACTCTGTTATTGGTTTTATTCAATCAAATACATACTACAAATTATATTCCAAATATTGTCCTTTTATTGTGTGCATTCTTTATGTAAATTGTTCGATCGATTTCTTCGGTTCTTAACAGAATGTACCTTCCATAAATAGTCTTTGGCCAACTCTAGTCCCTCTCAATCTACCATTTTTTATTTTATCTCAGTCTTTTCTCGTATGGGGATTTTAGCAAACTGTAAATTAAGCTAATGGCTAAACTATCTTGGACATTTGTGCATTATCATCATAGAATAAACTTTATTAATTCTGTTGGCCTGTCAACAAAATTAATAAATTTTATTCTATGATGATATACATATTTGTGCTGTGCATCTATGTTAAGCAGAGACTATTAAGTTAGACATAATTAATCGTACTGTATGTGTGTTTGCATGCTTTGGAATCTTAGGAAACCTGTGGAGCATTTCTTGAAGGCTGTTGATGAAGTTACGGCTCAAGATATTGCTAAAACAGCACAAAAACTTTTATCGTCTCCACTCACAATGGCATCTTATGGCGATGGTAAATGCTCTTTATTGAAGAATTCCTTAGCCCCACTAATATTTCACTCGTCCGTAAGACATTCATTTACTACAATTTTATATCTCATTTATCCCCTTCATCTGGCAGTTCTGCATCTACCGAGCTACGAGGCGGTTTCCAGTAGGTTCAGTTCAAAATGAAATTCCTGCTGCCGCATTAATAAGACCATCCCCCAAAAGGCGCTAATCGTTCAGTGGCATTTTTAAATTTCTTTTGACCAATATTTAATGGAAATAAGGTATGTCAGTTACTTTACGCGGACAATACTTACTGTGATAGTTGGAAGAAACACCTTTGTGTTCTGATTCATTTCATTGTATGCTTTGTAGATCGCCCTATTAATGTTATGATTTTTTGAGTTTTTTTTGTTTTGTTTTGCCACTGCTAAAGGTGGCAACAAGCTACTGAAAAATGTTAAATTTGTTGGAACTAGCTAGCGAGCAGAGGCTAATTATGTCTACATAATAATTCTTTGAAGCAAACTAGCCAGCATTAAAAGTATACTGCAGGTTGGTTCGTGTGAGGCTGTACGTGTTTACATTGTATATACACTTCTAGTTGTAGTTGCTTTAAGTTCTGAGTAGCCTCAGCATTATGCTTATCGAAAGGACGATCTAAATCGAGGGTACTCTTACGACACATCTATTCTTTGGGCAAGATGGACAGCAAATAAAGCTAAAACAGCAAAAGCAGTATATAGGCTTAAGCTCAAAACCAAAATTTTTATCAATAACTGGTGTTGGAATCCGTATCAATGAATGGATGCTGGTAACATGCAAGTTATTGGATGAGTGTTTTATCTGTTCCATGGTATAGGGTGTAAGACAATATTCAGTAATATTTACGCTTGGACTAATGAATTTTTATTTTTATCATTTTAATTTGATATATGGATTCTCGCTTTTTTTCATGTCCAAAACACTAAACCAATAGTAGATATCATGTCCAAAACACTAGATCCCATGTAACTGTGGTGTAAAACTTGTGTCATTATTTTCTTATTGCTCAGAAATGGACCACGAAAGACAATTAAAATCTCATGCACATATCTTTTTGTCCTTAGGGGACTTCAAACAAGACAAATCTCGGATCGATTAACTGATATTTATGTAGTATGTCTGATTAAATCCATGCTATATAGGTTCCGTTTATTGGATTATTCAGTATACATGTCTCGCCTATGTTTTGCAGGTTAAGTTCTTGTTCTTTAGACCCTACGTAGCCAAAAAAGGTTTAGACTATTGATCTGGTATCCGTAGGTAGCATCTCATTGACCAAGCCAGCATATAGAAAAGATAATACAACTGTTATTCTGCATGGGATTAAACACACCAAATATTATATATACTTGAGCATATTATGCAAAATAAGCTAATAAATGGGGCAATTGAAGTGTGAAGAAAGGACCCAAAAAGTAAGTTGTGGACAGAGAATGGTTTGTTTGCATGTGCCTTTTTGGGTTAATGATGAGTTATAGCGCATGCCTAATCATAACCAAATTAACCATTTTACTGAATGACACACCACACCACACCACACCACAAGTCATGTCTACCGGCCAAGAAAGTGAACTAACTTTTCCCACGGTTACATGGGATTTTTTGGGATTTTTTTAAAAATAACTCAAAAAAAAAATATTTATCAAAAATACTTCGAAAAGTAGGAGTTTGTGCAAATATATCCCAAAACGTCATCTGCGTTGGCGGTTATATGCTTCGTAAGGGGCCGCTTGAGCGTATCAAGCGGTCCCTAATCCATTTAGAGGGCGGCCGCTCCTTTGTTAGGAGCCGACGGACAAAGTAGAGGGCGATCACTACTTGGTCCACCCCCCACCCGTGCTTTTTCTTTGTCCTGTCCCTCTCCGTCAACTTATATGTTCCTTCGCACTTCGTCTTATTGTGCACCTGTTCCTTCGCACTTCGTCTTATTATGCACCCGTGAACTTTCATTTATGATATTATTATATTCATACCGACGAAAATTAATCATATTATATTGAAACATGTGTAAATATTGTACCCATGGACTTTCATTTCTGATATTCTATTGGCACCGACGAAAATAATCATAATATTATATTTGAAATGTGTATAAATAATATGAAGATATTATGTTTTCGATACTAGAATCCTTGCAACATATTTTCCTTTTCAATTTTTTCGGTGCATCAAAATTTTGCGAATCAAAATTTTCTTAATTTATTCAAAATGAATTCGATTTTCGTGCTGCTATATTTTGGTGGTAATATTATTATTGGAAACAGGTCGGTCGAATATAGCATCCCACCAGTTAGACCGATTAGAATTTCACGTGCTATTATTTATCTGATTTGGTTCAACTAGCACATAGAAAGTTAAACATCGGTCCAGTGATGTTTAATATCAAATTGTCAACCAAATATTCATTCATGGAGAAATCGTCTTGGAATGAAATACCAATCAACATTGTAGATGATGTTCTACAGTTTATAATGGAATGTCCCAATATGCAGATGTTGCATTTGTACGTCGAGATAGATGCAAGTAGCCATGATTTTGGTCTTGAATGACCAGAATCAAATCTTCCATATGTCACTGAAGGATTGAGCAATATGGTGGTTAATGATCAACCTTCTACTTCTAGCGGTCGAGATGTTGACCAACAACAAAATTATCCTTATTTCGAGCATGTAAGTGAACCTTGGGATCAATATATAACCGGCTCTTCTGAAGAAAATCATATATATTGGCCAAGCACAGCACAAGTTTGGGGATTACGAGAAGAAATTACACCAATTCATGATGTATTTGATCCTGATGTTGGTGGTTCATAGCATACAATTATGTTGGCAGCAACTGATGGGCCAACCATACATGACGTACACAGAGATAGTCATCGAGATGTTTGCAGGAGTGATAGTGAACCCGATAATTCATCGAGCGATTCTGGAGAACATGGTAATGAGGCTGATGAGATTCATGATGAAGATGATGATAAAGTCCATGTCCCGGTGAGGAGACAACATCCCACGAACCACCTTATGGGGCGAGACATATGCAAAGATGCACCATTTTTGTCAAGCACGAATGAAATGCCACCATTTTTTAATGCGGTCAACGAAGACCAAGCTCCTGATTCGATTGATGTACCTTCTGGACCGCGAACCACATATTACAACACGGAGGTCAGAGAGCTGTCCATGAACATGATTTTCAAGGATAAGAAAGATCTGATTGCATCTGTGAAAGATTACTATGTTAGACTTGTCAGGTGTGGGTATTGTGTTGTGGGCAGCACACGTACTCTGTGGAAATTACGTTGCAAAAGAGTTCTCCTACCGTAAGTTGTAAATGAAGTCTTCGAGAGTCTTTGAAGATTGTACGATGTGATCCTTTGTACGAGATTATGTATGTACGGGAGAATGTTAATGATAAATATGGCTATGATATCTCGTATACGAAGGCATGCCGAAGTTTGCAAGGTGCAGTGGAAAAATATTTATGGTACATGGGAGAGCTCCGTGTGTCTACTTCTAAAATACATGGGTTCGTTGTCAGTATAATACAAGAACAATTGTGGAGTGGAGACATTTAAGATCTAACAACTGGGCGGTGAATACATTGAATTATGTATTTTGGGCTTTCAAGCCATGCATAGATGGGTTTCAACACTGTCACAAAGTCATTAATGTTGATGATACTCATTTGTACACAAAGTATAAGCATAAAATGTTTATTGCCGTCACTCTGGATGCCAATAATCGGATAATACCGTTAGCGTTCGGGATTGTTGATGAAGAAACTTACGACTCATGAAAATAGTTCTTGGAGAATGCCAGCCAACATGTTCTGTGGTGCAACCTGTGTATGTCTTATTTCAGATAGGCATAAGGGAATTGTGCGGGCAGTTGAGGCTCTACCACTTTTTCAACCTCCTAATGGTGTGCACCGTTTCTGTCTAAGACACGTGTGCTCCAATTTTAATTTAAAGTTTAAAAATATCCATTTGAAAGATCTATACTGGGAAGCTGTCACACAACATCAGAATTGTACATTTGACGCAACAATGGAGGCAATCACAAACAAAAATATTCTGGCATATAGATATTTGTCAGGAATTTCAAAGGAAAAATGGACTTTAGCCCATGATGGGGGTTGGCGCCGTGGGGTAATGACTACCAATATGTCAGAATGCTTAAATGATGTGTTGAAGGGTGCTCGAAGACTACCTATTTCCGCGATAGTACAATTGACCCTTCAAAGGTGTGTTCAATACTTTATTCAACGTGTCACCAAAACTCAACGTATGATTCACAACAATCAGACCTGGCCCGAATATGCATATAAAAAATATGAACAGTGGTCAAGAAAATTCATTGAGCATCGTGTTACCCGATATGATGTACGGGATCAAACTGCTTCGGTTGTCAAATTATCAACAAATGAGTGTTCCTGTGGTAAATGGACGATTTTTGGAATTCCATGTTCCGATGCTATTTGTACTGCCAAATATCATTCGTTGGATCCTACGACACTTATGCAACTATGGTATAGCATGTCTCAATACTCATCAATCCACATGAGAAAATTTAGTCTCTTGCAGACATTTGATACTGGGATCCACCCACATTTTTATTGAACCACAACCCTGTAAGACGTGAAAGAAGGGCCGGTAGAAATAGAACGAGTCGTTTGAGAAACGAGATGGATAGACCGGTTACTAGGGAGATACAATTATAAAGTGTGGAAATGTAAAAGTAATTATATTTTTATGTTATGCGAAAAATATATTTGTATAAATTATATATATATATTTATATGATATATCCAAGTGTAACAATTAGAAAATGGTTTAAATTTAATATAGGATATAAACAATGGAATTATGTTTAAGTAAATAATTGACAAATATAATATCAGTATACAAAATCATACATCTATAATTGGCCACCGGTTCCACATTCACGTTGCCTGTGATTTCGTTGCCCTCTACGCGGGCCAGTATTACTAGGATCATTTTGCTGTGTTGCAATCCTATTTACTTGGGATATATCTTCATAAGAATAACTTGGAAACTGGATAGGTGTTGAAATGTTTCTCGATGGTTACATATCCTCAAAATTTCTTTGGTATTCAAAACTCAATAGATATGTAAAATTTTGAGTATGTGGGGTGTATGATAACCTGCATTATCAAAAACACTAGATGGACCAGCAACAATATCAAACCCACCGGAAGGCCCAACAAATGATGCAAGCCCACCAGTTGGCCCAGCAAATGATGCAAGCCCACCAGTTGGCCCAGCAAATGAAGCAAATCCACTACATGGACCAGCAGCATTATTAAATCCACCGGATGAGCCAATAACATCAAAACCACCATAAGCGTCAAAATCCCCAGATGAGCCAGCAGTGTCAAATCCACCAGATGACCCCGCAGGAGCAAATCCACCAGATGGGTGGAAACCAATCCCATATACGTTAGGCGATATAACCCTTACAATGATTCTCTCGTACCACTGCATGTAGTCATCGTCTGTTGAGTTGACCTACCACATGGTTCATCAGCGGCGACATTTCTTAGCCTCCCACGCCACGTCTTAAGATGTATTTTGTGAAATTTGGCGCAATCCATATTACGATGACCTATTTGGGTGACTTCATGTAGGTCATTATCGTCAAATGCATGTGATGGAAATTACTGTTAGGACGATGCATCTCCACAATTTGGAAGCAGATAAGAGGGCAAACGCTTCACCAAATGTTATTATTATATGTAGTAATAATGGAATTAACATCAGCGGCGTCTGTGTCATATACGATCCAATTAAACTACACATCGTTAAAATAAAAAAAATGATCAACAAATATATTGAAATCATGAGAAATTTTCAAAACTCAATTACATAATTTAGGTTTTCCTCGTCATTACTCATTTGGTCGAGAGAATGTCATATAATTCTGACCGAATGTGTTGCTATATGGGTGTGACGAAGCTCGGTGTTGCACCTACTACAAAAAATGTTAAATATTACAATGTTTTATCATTTTAATATTAATATTCAATAAAAAAAATTATTATTACCGTGCACCATAGGGAGCAACAAGAACATTCTCAGGGACAACCAGAGTTTTTAATTATCGGTCAGGATTCACATATTTTATTCTACTCTATGCCCAAATCTGCAAATAAACATAAAAATATTTTAAAATATTTATGATGTATGACATTAGTAAAAGAAATATTACATATACCTGCAAAATATACAAAGGCCATATGATAATACATTTTCCTATAGCTGATGCACTGCACAATTCACGGTATAAATATGCTAACATTGTAATGCTTAACTATATGTGTTTACATCTTCCAAATCTTCAAGTAGCTGCAAATGCATGAGCTTTACAGAGCTACTATTATAATCTGGAAGCAAAATTTCACATATGATCATTAAAGCTATACACCGAGTGTACTTTATTACATCCATATCTGAGCTTATATCAGATATACGATTAGTTCGGTAGTGATTGTCTAGAGTGGTCATCCTTAAGTGACCACCTTTAAATTTTGCTTCCCAGTAACTTAAGACATGCATCTTGCTATTCTTTCACATGTTGTGAATCTACGCCAGTCACTGGGTGACCATCAACTTTCTTATCCCAAATTATAGAATATCTTGTAAAGTAATGGTAGCATCAAAAATCTAAAATGAAATGTATGGATCTAAGGCCGCCATCGCTAAACAAGAGCGGTAATCAAATGATTATCATAAATACAATGGCCAGATTGAAAAATACTGTACGCTTCACTCGTAGAATATTATCAATATTCTCGGAATAAACAACATTGGTGATATGCGTAGATTGTAAATATAATATAGTTGAATCTTCGAGACCTTGATTTAATGTCATCCTAAAATTAATAAAAAAAGTAACACACATATCAACCATTTATAATATTAATAAAAATATATTATACATACATATTTAAAAAAGATTGAATTTTTTATTCATTTAAAATATTATATGTCACCCAAAAAATTATAAGATTTTAAAATAATTTACTAATCAAATTTAGATGAAACCCACGCAGAGAAAATACAAGTGCGAATGAATTATTTTAAGATAATTTGCTAACCTTCAAAATTTGAGATGAAAACACGCACTATGCTTGTGAATAATTAAAGAAACTCAACCGAAGTTGAAATGGGAGAAGAAAATTGATGTTATAATGAGGTTACTTTTGAAAATTTTCGGACATTTTGTAGATGATGTTATCGCTTCGGTGCATTTAATAAAGGCAGGTAAGCATTTCATAAATGCTTGTGAGAGGTAGGGGTCGCTCGCTGGAGCGATTCCTAATAAGGGAGTGGCTACCTGTACAACGGGCGGCCCCTAATCGATATAGCGGTCGACTGCAGAGTAGGCGGCCGCTATTCAGTCAAGGGCTGCCCACCATTTGGTCGGCTCATGAAGGAGGGGCCGCTTCACCGTGAAGCGGCCCCTCATTAATCCTGAGCCGGCATCCACATTGACGTTTTAAGGTATTTTTGCAACGATTTATTTTCGAAGTATTTTTGATAAATAATTTTTTTTGAATAATTTTTTTAGAAAATCCGATCTATGTTTCATCTCACTTTTCGTTTCTCCACTTCCAAAATCCATTTTCTACACTTTTGAGGCCATCAATTTATATAATGATAATAGGGATGTAATTTCATAATATTTAAGATTGAGGAAATATCTAGGATCCAGCACTATATCTATAGTATCTCTATTATATTATTAAGACTAGTAGAGTATAAACTTTTGGTCTAAAAAACTAAACAAAATTCTCCCCTAAAGATGCCCCTCTCCATTATACCCTTACATTATGAAAAATAAATTATAATGAAAAAAAGTCATATATATATAAACCTACAACATGAATGATACAAAAAGCAATGCCAACTCCTCCACTCAAACAACATATGATTAAATAGATTTAACGAGGTAAAATGATTAAGTTAGTCTATTTTAGGTTTTTGTTTTTTAAATAGTCAAAATTGGGTCTTAGTATAATAAGCTTGCATTTTATTTTTGGTTTTTAGTTCTATTTCACTGGAGTGTTATCGTGGCACCGAAAATTACTAACGTGACATCAGGTATTATTGATATGATATCAAACATTGTCCAACGTCATATCAAAATGTTGTAACACAGTCCTCTTTATATTTTATTAAATTAGTCGTGATTGCTTATTTTAGAATATTTCCTGCCCTCCACATAAATCTCATGGGCATTTGTTTTGAAATTATATTATACATTCTCCAATTTACACACACACACACACACACACATATTTATATATATATATAGACACACACACACACTTAATCAACAATAATCAACAAAATATAATTATGCAGCAAACATAATCCGAAAACATAAAACTATAAACAGAGCATAATTTAATCAAAATTGAGCTTCCGAATACAAAGAGACTACAATATTGGTATACTCATCTCATTTTATACACATATGAAAGGTATAATTGACAACCAAGACAATGACCTATTGGTTAGTCACCTAGATCTTCTTGTAATGATTCAAGTTCGAGTCTACATTTCATATACTTAGGATAGTTTTAAAAAAAAAGGTAGAATAGTGAGTATTGTTTTTTTTTTGGAATGCGACTATTTTACCTCGTTGGTAACAAGTCATATGTGCACAAATTAACTCTTACCAATTGTTTCAATCTGCAAAATTATTATTTAAGTTAAATTTATTTTCTTATCTCCTATGAAAATCGATTTTTTGTAAATTCTATGCATGTGTTGCTCTTAATGTTTTCTTGTATTTGGCCTCGGTCTCGACCTCTACAATAGAAGATCAAGTTTAAATTTTCCAAAGACAAAATACAATTATCAACTTTTTTATTTCAATAGTAATAACTCC
Organism: Haberlea rhodopensis; assembly: GCA_907163345.1. Classification (NCBI taxonomy): domain Eukaryota; kingdom Viridiplantae; phylum Streptophyta; class Magnoliopsida; order Lamiales; family Gesneriaceae; genus Haberlea; species Haberlea rhodopensis. Next base: position 617,831 of record CAJQUN010000188.1, read on the forward strand.
ACATATATATGTCCATTGACTCGGTAAAATGTGTAAAAAGTAAGTTGTCCACTCCATATCTTTGAATGGTACTAAATTTGATGCTATCTCATTGGCAGTATTATGAGGACATGTGTGAATCTAGTCTTTTGGTTGAGGAAGGTAAAATTGTAGGATTTTGTTTTAAGTATAGACAATCGCCCCATAATAGAATATGTATTCACCCCTGGTTGGGGATAACATTTATCGACGATTTTCAATTGATAAAAAATATTACATATTAATGATTATTATGTTCTTAGACTAGCGTCGTCAAAGGTGGCATCAAAGTAACGGGGTGGTAAACCATAATTTAATGTTTATAATTAGTGGCATGCACAGAATACCAAGTTGATTTATTATTGAGACTACTACTACTGGGACAATCTCAGCATTTGTGGGCTCTACTCCCTTAGTCAACATTCCAACTTTTAGTGTTCTACGTAAAACTATGTGTTTTTTTTTGTATATATCCTTTTATAATCGAATTGTTTTTTAGCTTATAAAGTATGATATATATCATGAAGACGTTAATTATAGAATATTATGATTTATGCATAAAATCACAAAATAATTGCATGTGCATAAAATTAGGATTTCCATATATATATATATATATATATATATATATATATATATATATATATATATATAATTCGTCTCCATATATTTCTCACCTTGACTATAAATATTCACCTTTTTAAGAGGCCTTGCTCCTTTTAATCAAGAGACATGAACAATTATAATCATTCCAACGTGTTTTTTTTTTTTGAGCATATCATTCCAGTGTGTTCTCTACAAACATTGATATGAAGGCTTCATAATTTATTCTTTGACTATACCAAAAGTATGCAATAAAAAACAAATTCTAAAAGTAAAATTAATTTGATTGGATTGTTTGAAGCTCAACTACATTTTGTTTGAAGTCAATTTGATTGGATTGTGATGTTATGGGAGAACTGTAATTATTTTTTAACGATCTAAACATATATTATTAGATCAAATGTCGAATAAAATAGATAAATAATATACCTCCAGTCATTGCTTCTTGCTCACGAGATTTTTTAGTTTTTGGTTCTTCAAAGTCTTCACAATCCCACTTTAGATGGTATATACGTGTCTGAATCAGATTGTAGGTTCAAGGACCAAAAATGAAGTATTTATAGGTTAGGCTCAACCATCAAGATTCTTATTATCCATTTGTTATGAAAATGGGGAGATGAAGTGTGATAAATTGAATGTGAAATTAATTAGACCATTAAATGAACCATTAAATGAAGCGGTTACTAACATTTCCCTACTTGGTCAATATATTTCAGCACTCACCATAGTAAGAAAAAAAAAAAAATAATCAAGACGATATGTTCTCTAAACACGAGTATTATATTCCATGCATCACAATGCATTATGTCTCTCAAATACTAGCCCACAGACTCAATGAATAAACCACATGTTTATTCAAGATCCAAACATCAATAATATTTCTCAAAATAAATGTGTGCACAAGTAAAAATATGAGAAAATTCACAATTAGAGTTTCATAAACATTCGTTCTTATAACCAAAATCACATAGATGAACCAAGCCCCATCCTTTCCACATGATTATTAAATTTTAGTGGTGGCATGCCTTTCGTCAAATGATCAGCAATCATTAATTCAGTACTAACGTGTTCAATAACCACTATTTATCTTTGACACGTTCGCTTCGACGTGTTTGCTTCGACTATCACTTTTATTGTGCTTAGCCATAAAAACTGCAGGTGAATTATCACAATACATTTTCAAAGGCCTAGAAATGGAATCAACTACTCTGTAAGTTCAGAAATGAAACTCTTCATCCATACACTATACGATGTAGCCTCAACACATGATACAAACTCAGCCTCATAGTGAAAGTAGCAGCCAATGTCTGCTTTGCGCTTCTCCAAGATACAACTCCACTAGCAAACATAAAGATGTATCCTGATGTTTATTTTCGTGAATCAACACAGCAAGCGAAGTTCGAATCAGAGTAGCCAATCACAGTCTGTCTATACATAAGAATGTAATTCTTGGTCCTCTTAAGATACCTCATTACTTTCTTTGTATCTCTCCAGTTGTCCATAACTAGATTACTCTGATATCTTCCTAACATCCCAACAACAAATGCAATGTCAGGTCTTGTGTAGACCTGGACATACATTAGGCTTCCAGCCGCAGAAGCACAAGGAATGTTCTTTTATTTGTTCCATTTCAAAATCATTTTTCGGGCAGTGGTTCAAATTGAACATGTCAACCTTCACAATGGGAGCTATACTTGGTGAACAGTCTTTCATCAAAACTTTATTGATATAGGTCTCTTGAGATAAACCCAGAATTATTTGAATTCAGTCTCTATGTATCTTAACGCCTATGACATAAGATGCATCACCCATATCTTTCATATCAAAGTTATTAGAAAGAAATTTTTCACCTCATGTTGCGAACCATTATCATCGGTTGCAAGTACATACAGAATAAGGAAACAAATCTTACTCCCACTGACCTTTTGGTATATAGATTGATCCATAATGTTCTCTACGAATCCAAATGAAGAAATTACATCATGAAATTTCAATTACCACTGACGGGATGCTTGTTTCAATCCATATATAGATTTCTTGAGCTTACATACCAAATGCTCACTACCATTAGAGGAAAGCCATTCTGGTTGTGTCATGTAAACCTCTTCCTCTAGACCTACATTTAGAAGGTTGTTTTCACATCCATTTGTTGCAACTCCAAATCGAAATGTGCAACCAATGCCATGATGATACAAAGTGATCTTTCTTTGATACAGTAGAGAAGGTCTCATTGTACTCGATTCCTTCCTTTTGAGTAAATCCTTTAGCAACAAGTTTTGCTTTATATCTTTCAGTGTTGCCAATATGTCTTTTTTCGTTTTATAGACCAATTTTATCCTATGGATTTTACACCATCATGCAATGCGATAAGATCCCGAACTTCATTAGAAGCCATAGAATTCAACTCGTCTTTCATGGCATCATACCATAAGCTTGATTCTTTACAATTCATAGCTTGTGAAAATGTTTCAAGATCACTTTCGGCTCCAATATTATAGTTTGCTTCTTGCAAATACACAATATAATCACTAGGTATTGCTGATTTCCTTACTTTAGCAGATCTCCTTAATGTTGTATCAACATTTTCCTAAGGATCATGTTGTTCAACCTAATGTTCAATAATTTTTGGCAATTCTTGAACATCTTGATCTATCGGAATATTATCAGCAGCTTGTGGAACTTCAACGATTGGGGTTGTCCAACACCCGTTTGAACTAGAGGAGTGCTGCGAATGATAATCAATCTCTCACTTGAGTTGGAAGTTTGAGCATTAATATGATTCATTTAAGAAACAATGTCTTGGAATCGGTCACTCCCACTAATCAAGTCATTCTCAAGAAACTTCTTATTTCTTGACTCCACAATTCTAGTGCTATGAGATGGACAATAGAATCTATAACCCTTAGAACTTTCGGCATATCCAATGAAATACCACTAATGGTCCTTGGGTCTAGTTTCTTCTCTTGTAGGTTATAAACTCTTAATCTAGACGGGAATCCCCAAACATGTATATGTCGCAAACTCGGTTTCCAACTTTGAATAATTCAAATGGTGTCTTTGGGACAACCTTAGTTGGAACTCGTTTAATATATACACTGACGGTATAAGGGCTTCAGTCCACAAGGATTCAGGAGTTTGGAGTTACTTCACATACTTCTCACCATGTCCATTAAAGTTTGGTTTCTTCTTTCTGCTACACCATTTTGGTCCGAAGAACTGGCCATGGTGTATTGGGAAACTATCCCACGCTCTTGAAGAAGCTTCGCAAATGGACCAGATGCTTGTCCATCATCGGTGTACCTACCATAATATTCTCCACCTTATCTGTTCTCACAATCTTAATTTGCTTTTCGCATTGTTTCTCTACTTCGACTTAAAAACTTTAAAGGCGTTTAGTGCTTCATTCTTGTTATGAAGCAAGTAGATATATCGTGAATTTCAGACCATGCACGTCCATTACTAGACTACAAATATCTGAATGTATGATCTCTAATATGTCTGTTGGTGGCGTTTATCGCGTACGCCCAAATTAACCCTCTCAAGTTAATAACAGTAATGAATGTAGTAGCGTGAGTAGGGATCGATCCCACGAGGAAGGTTATATCTTTGTGTTAACTTATGCAAACTAAAATAAAAAGGGGTTTTTGAAATCAATTGAATAATACTACTTATATGATGCAAAATTAATCTAGATGAATTAACTTATGAGAAAAGAGTGATTCTCGGTTTTCGGTTAACTTTACAATTGGCGTTTACTATCTTGATCATCGATCTTCACATACGATTCAATTCTCATATGAATATTCATCGTGGACGTTTAATCCAATAATCAAAGTCCTATCTCACCTTAAGTTTAGTTAAGTAGCCCAAGCGTTCTAGTTTAACCCTTATCAAACAATCAATCAAAATACAAGCGATTAAGATTTAAATCGATGATAGCATATGAACTAGTGAGATCGATGAATCTAAACAACATAATCCAAGCGTCTATGTTTAATCTAGTCAATTGTTTTTCCTAAGAATTTAACAAACTCACAAGCGGAATTTAATTAATCTTAGTTGCTTCGTAAATTAGAGGGATCAAACGATTCCGTATTTGATATCTAATTTAGCGTTAAATTGTATGAAAGATAGCTAGGTGATCAATCCAACAATCATGCATAACAATTATGACAATCAAATCAAAAAAACAATTGATACTCAAAGAAAATCAACAATCAAAACTTATCTCACAAGAATCGTAAACATCCAATGTATCGTTTTCCTAAACCGAGAATCACAAAAGTATTTAGCTACTCATAACTAGATTAAAAACAACCAAAATTAATCTAGAAAGCATCAAACTAATAGGAAAAGAAAAAGTTACTAAAAGGAAGCACGATTCCGGCTTGTCGATTCCGTCCTCGTTCTTCGAGCGTTCTTCACAAAAATTGAAAGAAAAATTATTCTAAAATCCAAAAATTCTTCTAAGGTATTAAAATCTGCTTAATATGAGGTAAAAATCGTGTATATGAGGTATGAAGGCTGATGGAGTAGGGTAAAATCCATGTGAGAAGGAAAGAAATCAAGTTTTTACACTTTCCAAAACTCTGCTGGCGTAGCTACGCCTGAAAGTGGCGTAAAGACGCCTGGTGACGTGTCACAAAAATGGCTTTCTGCGTTTCTGGCGTAATTACGCCTCATAATGGCGTAGCTACGCCTGTCCATGCCGTAGCGTTGGCGTAATTACGCCTGTGAATGGCGTAATTACGCCTGTCCTCCATTTTTCTGGCGAGTTTCGTATTTTGGCCGTAACTTTCTCGTCCAAACTCCGAATTTGATGAATCAGCTGTCCACACAAAGATAACTCAAAGTTCTACAACTTTTCTATGGACCACATTTCTAAAAGATGGCTGGAACATATAGAAAGTTGAGGAGAAAGGAGCAACATGTGTCTTGGATTCCGGTTTTTTTCCTCTTTTCTTCAACTTTATTGCTTCTTTCATCATTTTAGCTTGATTTCTTCACATTTCCCTACATTTACACAAATATACGATTAGGTAGCATATGTATCAATTTATCAATCAAAATATACCAAATCGTAGATAATTAAGCGCAATAGATGTTTCTATTTCTAGTCACATCAAACACCCCCATACTTACTCTTTACTCGACCTCGAGTAAATCAGATAAAACTACAATATTTTTTCTTGGCTCATAGGTTCATAACAAAGCAACTTGTCCTCACTTTAATGCCTCAACAATTTTAACATGCACAGTAATGAAAGGCGGTGAAAAGTTAACAGTGGAACAAGTTCAATCCCTATACATTTCATACTCAACAAAATAGTGAACGTGTGTGTGTGGTCATAAACAAGTGTTGTGTACAAATTATAGTTCCAAAATATGTAAATCCACAATAGTTCAAGTCATACACTAACACAAGTATAAGCTCACTTGCACACTCTTCTCCACTATCTTAGCTACTTTGCAAACATAAATCAAGTAGGTCTTTATTAGCTTGTAGCTTGGCCTAGGTATTGGCTTATGAAAGAAAGGATAAAGATATATCAAGTAAGAGAGTATGATGATATGCACACTAAAACTTCTCTTCTTGCATGAATTTTTCAAACCTTGTTCATTTTTTTTTTCAAGGTTTATTTCAACAATTTTTCAATCTTTTGTGCCTTGGCTCCCCTCGGAGTCATATTTTTATCAAATTTCTCAAGGCATTCCTTTTCTTTCATGTATTTCATTCTTTTGACAATAACGTTCACAAATATAATTCAATGAATTTCCTAGTGCATTTGAATGAAATACATCATACTCCCTTAAAAGGTATGGATTAAAAGCATATTTAGGCTAAAAGGGTAGGATGATAAGCTAGTCAAGGAATGTTGAATGGGGGTCTTTAGTATGCTTAGCATACTACCATTCTTTTACATTAAAGCTCAAAAAGGGTACTAGTGATTGATTTTCTTTACATGGTAGGCTTGAAAGGCTCAAACGCATCAAAGATTGCCTATATCACTTTCATGTTCGCAAGTAGTCTAGACATACGCCTCAAAGAGCATGTCGTTAAGTTCTAGCATGTATTAGAGACTTCTTAAGACTATCACAAAGTTCACACAATCTTCACTAAGCTATGCACACTTCACAAGCCATGACAATAATGTGCTCAAAATATTCAACTACTAAGTTAAAGTAAACTTTGCATTAGAGTTCAAAGTGTTCCAAGGTTAACAATTCACCTATGTTCAAAAGCATGCATGATATCAATTAGGTTTCATCATGGGCTAGTGAATCTAAGCATGTGTTCATTACTAACTATGAGCTCAAAATTTTCAAATTTTTGATTTTTTTGTATTTTTGTAATAGAAAAACAATAACACACTACTAATCCCTCACCCATACTTAAATCGTACATTGTCCCCAATGTAAGAGAAAAATACAAGAAAAGAGAATCTAACTACTAAAGCAAAAATAAATAAATAAAAGGGAAAAAAGGAAACTAACTCCCCTTGGGTTGCCTCCCAAGCAGCGCCTCTGTTTAACGTCGGTGGCCCGACTCCAATGCTCGTTGATCACGTGATGCTTGGTGGATCTTCAAGATCCACTTCTCCTTCTTTGGCGGCATGGAAACCTTCATAGTATGGTTTCAGTCTATGTCCGTTTACCTTGAATGTTTTATCTCTTGCTAGGCTTTGGACTTCAACTGCACCATGTGGAAAAACAGCAGTTACTATAAAAGGTCCAACCCATCGAGAACGTAGTTTACCTGGAAAGAGACGAAGGCGGGAAAGGTAGAGGACTTTTTGACCAACGACAAATTCCTTCCTCGAGATTATCTTGTCATGAAATGTCTTCGTTTTTTCTTTGTAAAGCTTTGCACTTTCATACGCATCATTGCGGATCTCTTCTAATTCTTGCAATTGCAGCTTTCTATGTTCCCCGCTCTTGTCCATAGCCATGTTTAGGTGTTTGATGGCCCAAAATGCTCGATGCTCCAACTCTACAGGCAAATGACAAGGTTTACCAAAGATTAGTCTATAAGGAGACATACCTATTGGCGTTTTGTATGCCATTCGATAAACCCATAGTGCATCGTCTAGTCTCAAGCTCCAATCCTTTCTAGTGGGATTCACAGTCTTTTCCAAGATAGATTTGATTTCTCGATTTGAGACTTCAGCTTGTCCATTTGTTTGCGGATGGTAGGCGGTGGACACCTTGTGTGTCACATGGTATTTCTTTAATAGACTCTCCACCGTCCTGTTGCAAAAATGGGCGCCTCGATCACTTATGATTGCTCTTGGAGTCCCAAACCTAGAGAAAATGTTATGCTTTATAAAACCTGCAACCACTTTCGAATCATCAGTACGGGTGGCTAAAGCTTCCACCCATTTCGACACATAATCCACAGCAAGTAAAATGTAAATGTGGCCAAAAGATTGTGGAAATGGTCCCATGAAGTCGATGCCCCATACATCAAAGATTTCACAATAAAGTATGGGTTGTTGGGGCATCTCATTTCGTTGAGATATGTTGCCTGTATTTTGACACTCATGGCACGATTTGCAGAAATTATATGCATCATGAAATAAAGTTGGCCAAAAGAATGCACATTCTAATACCTTGTGTGCCGTTCTTTTGGCTCCAAAGTGGCCACCAACCTCATGGGAATGACAAAAACGGAGTATAGAAGATACCTCATTGTCCGGAATGCAACGCCTGATGACTTGATCCGCACAATGTTTCCATAAGTATGGCTCATCCCAAACATAATACTTGGCGTCGCTTCGAATTTTCCCGCGTTGATTCCTATTCAATCCATTAGGAAAAGTGTTAGTGGCCAAAAAATTAGCAATACCTGCATACCATGGTAAAATGTCGTGTACAACAAATAGTCGTTCATCCGGGATTTCTTCTTTTAGACACGGTGTATCATTCACATTAACCAAACGACTTAGGTGGTCCGCCACTTTATTTTCTGCGCCTCGCTTATCTTTGATTTCAACATCAAATTCACTCAACAGTAAGATCCATCTTATTAGTCTTGGCTTTGCTTCCTTCTTTGTCATCAAGTACCGCAAGGCTGCATGATCAGAATAAACAACAACTTTAGCACCGAGCAAATAAGATCGAAATTTTTCTAAAGAAAATACAACAGCTAATAGCTCCTTTTCAGTAGTGGAATAGTGCCGCTGAGCATCATTCAAGGTCATGGAGGCATAGTAGATGGCATGGGAAATCTTTCCAATCTTTTGGCCTAAAACAGCGCCTACTGCATAATCGCTTGCATCACACATGATCTCAAATGGCTTGCTCCAATCAGACGGTTGGATAATTGGTGTGGATGTCAATGATGCCTTCAATGTGTCAAATGCAGTCTTGCACACCTCATCAAACTCGAATGCCACTTCCTTTTGCAATAATTTGCACAATGGTGATGCTATCTTAGCGAAGTCCTTGATATACCTCCGATAGAAACCTGCAATGCCAAGAAAAGAACGCACATCCCGCACACAAATAGGATAAGGTAGAGACTGAATAATATCAATTTTCGCTTTATCTACCTCTATACCCTTTGATGAGACCACATGACCCAAAACAATACCTTGCTCTACCATAAAGTGGCATTTTTCAGAATTTAGCACAAGGTTTGTTTCGATGCAACGCTTTAGGACAAGGGTAAGGTTAGTTAGACAAGCATTGAATGAGTCACCATAAACAGTAAAGTCATCCATGAATACCTCTAATATGTGCTCAGTGAACTCAGAAAATATACTAACCATACACCGTTGAAATGTGGCCGGTGCGTTGCAAAGTCCAAATGCGCCTATAAGCGAAGGTTCCAAAGGGGCATGTGAACATAGTTTTTTCTTGATCTTCCGGAGCAATCGCAATCTGAAAATAACCGGAATATCCATCAAGAAAACAGTAATAAGAATGACATGCTAACCTTTCAAGCATTTGATCAATGAAGGGCAATGGAAAATGGTCCTTGCGGGTCACGGTGTTCAATTTGCGGTAGTCGATGCAAACTCTCCACCCATTCTGAATGCGGGTGGTCACTAATTCATCGTCTTTGTTCCTCACCACTGTATGTGATGTGACTAGAAATAGACACATCTATTGCACTTAATTGTCTACGATTTGGTATATTTTGATGGATAAATTGATACATATGCTACCTAATCGTATAATTGTGTAAATGTAGGGAAAGGTGAAGAAATCAAGCTAAAATGATGAAAGAAGCAATAAAGTTGAAGAAAAGAGGAAAAAAAACCGGAATCAAAGACACATGTTGCTCCTTTCTCCTCAAATTTCTATGTATTCCAGCCAAGTTTTGGGAATGTGGTCCATATAAAAGTTGTAGAACTTTGAGTTATCTTCGCGTGGACAGCTGACTCGTCGAATTCGGAGTTCGTATGTGAAAGTTATGGCCAAAATACAAAACTCGCCAGAAAAATGATGGACAGGCGTAATTACGCCATTCACAGGCGTAATTACGCCAACGCTACGGCATGTCTAGGCGTAGCTACGCCATTATACGCGTAATTACGCCTGAAGACTTTTGGAAAATTAAAAAACTTGATTTCTTTCCTTCCCACATGGATTTTACCCTACTCCATCAGCCTCCATACCTCATATACACGATTTTTACCTCATTTTAAGCATAATTTCATACTCTTAGAATATTTTAGGATTTTAGATTAATTTTCTTTAAAAGTTTTCTTCAAGAACGACGAAGAACGGAACCGGAATTGACAAGCCGGAATCGTGATTTATATTAGTAATTTCTTTTCCTTTATTTATTTAATGTTTTCCATTGAATTTTTATTGCTTTTAGATTTAATTATGCTAGGCTAAAACCCTTCGATTCTTGGTTGAAGGGATACCTACTTTTGGATTTAAATCTTTTATGAAATTTCGGTTTGATTGTTGAATTAATCTTCGATTTCAATTGATTTCTCAAAATTCGAATTCCATGATTGTTGTGCTTGTGTATTAGACCGATCACCTAATATTCAATAACATAATCGATAGTTTGCTAAGAAACAATTAAGATTAATAATTAACCGGCTGTAGGTGTTATTGAATTCTTAGGAGAAACGATTGAGTAATCAATTCTAACGGCTGTAGTTTTTATTGATTAGATTTGTCGAACTCATTAGTTTTGAAAACTATCATTGATTTAATCATTAACGGCTGTAGTGGTGATTAGAGATTTGGTAAGGGTTGAATTGAATGCTGTTTTCCCTTTGACTACGAATAAGATGAGTAGGAATTGAATTTCCAATCGATAGATAATTGAAAGAATTTGAATGTTTTGATTTGATGACTAAAAGATAATTTTCCAAAAGTACGGTTACCTAAAAACCAAGAATCGCTTTAATCCCATAAGTTTTAATCATTTTAGTTAGACTCGTTAATTAGTTTGATATTTGCTAAGTAGTAGTAATCCAGTCCAAACCCCCCATTGTTACTAGTTCTTTGATAATTGACACAAAATAAATTTACCTTCCCTGTGAGATCGATCCCTACTTCCACTACTACATATTTTTGTTATTAACTGAAGAAGGGTTAATTTGGGCGTACACGATAAACGCTACTAAATTTTGGCGCCGTTGCCGGGGAGGGCAACATTTATTTGTGTCGATTTTTTTTTTTTTTTTTTTTATCCCGCATTACTACTTTGGTTTGTTAATGAGTACAGGTGGATCGTTCAATCACGAAGATAACTTTCACTACGATCCTGAGATTGAGAGGACGCTACATCAGAGAAGGAGAGAATCAAGGCTGCTTGAAGAGGAAGAAATGAACAACATGGCTGCAAATCAAAGCTTGAGGCAGCTCGCAAATCCTAACTTGGATCAACAACCGCTCTGCATCAGTTTCCCTGCTCTGGCCAATAACGTAAATTTTGAACTCAAATCTGGTTTAATTCACTTATTGCCATATTTTCATGGTCTTGCAGGTGAAAACCCACATAAGCATCTGATGGAATTCCACGTGGTGTGCACTACCATGAAGCCGACCGGAATCACTGAGGATCAAATAAAGCTAAGAGCGTTCCCGTTTTCTCTAAAGGACGCTGCAAAAGACTGGCTCTTCTACTTACCATCCGGATCGATCACCACGTGGAATGACTTACAAAGAGTATTCCTAGAAAAGTACTTCCCAGCTTCACGGGCAACGAACTTGAGGAAAGAGATATATGGTGTGAAGCAGCTCTACGAGGAATCACTACACGAGTACTGGGAGAGATTCAAGAAGTTGTGCGCAAGTTGTCCACAACACCAGATAAGTGAACACCTTCTCATCCAATACTTTTATGAAGGTTTACTTTCTTCTGACAGGAACTTAGTGGATGCGGCAAGCGGAGGAGCATTTATAGACAAAACAGCGGAGGAAGCTAGAAGGTTGATAGCTAACATGGCGGCCAACTCCCAACAATTCGGATCTGTGCGCCATGGGCAACCGCAAAGAAAAGAGGTAAACGTATCAAACTTAGAACAACAACTGATAGACCTCACTTTTCTTGTGCGTGGTATGGCAGGTGGAAATGTAGGAAAGACAAAGCCGTGTGGAATCTGTCTGGCTGCGAACCATTCCACAGACGCATGCCCATCACTACAAGAGACAACCACGGAGAACGTGAATGCTGCGGGAGGATTCCCAGGGCCACCACAAAGGAGTTATGACCATCCACCAAACAACTACAATCAAGGGTGGAGAGATCATTCAAACCAAGGCTATGGTAACCAACAGATGAACCAACCTCCACCCTATAGACCGCCATATCAAAGACCTCCACCACCGCCAGTGCACCCTCCCTTTGACAGGTTAGAACATAGCATCCAAATTATTGCTGAAAATAGCTTACAATTTCAACAGGAGACGAGGGCAAGCATCCAGAGCTTGACGACGCAGATGGGACAATTGGCAACTTCAATCAGCAAGATCGAAGCAAGGATTTCAAATGGACTGCCGTCACAACCAGAGATGAACCCGCGGGAAAATGTGAGTGCTATCACAATGAATGTGAATGAAGATGCAACCGAAGAGAAGGTGGTACTGACGCCACCCCAAAAAGAAGAGATGACGGAGACAGAGACAGATGTTGAAGAGCCAATGCAAGGGGAGGAACCACGAGGTAAGTACCACAAACTTTCTGAATATAAAGAACCACCCCCTTTCCCCCAAGCATTGAAGGACAATAGGAAAGGTGCCGGACTCAAAGGCCTCTACGAGATGAGTCCACGCTACAAAGAGCAAGCCCCATTGCATGAAACCGTGAATGAGGATCGAAACAAGGAACACAAGGGGCAGCCCAAGGTCGAGCTCAATGACAATGTTTCGGCGGATAACCAAAGAAGCATCCCCATTAAATGCAAGGACCCAGGTATGTTCTTTATCCCATGTGAGATTAGAGGTATTAAGATTGAGAAGGCTATGCTCGATTTAGGGTCGTCCATAAATGTCTTGCCTTACTCAATGTACTCTCAACTGAAGATGGGACCTTTAAAAAGAAATAGAGCAGTTATTCACTTAGCTGATAAATCCATGGTCACACCTAAGGGGATAATAGAGGACGTAGTTGTGCATGTAAAGAATTTGGTCTTCACAGCCGATTTCTATGTCTTAGACATGAGAAATGGTGATCCTTCTAGTCTAATTATTTTAGGAAGACCATTCTTGAAATCATCAAATTCAGTAATCAATATGAATAGCGGTTTGATAACCATGGAGTCTAATGGTGAAATTGAAAAATTCAACATGTATGAACCCATTAAACCTCTTGAGCATTCTAGTTACGCTATTGATGTACATGATGATTATGATTCTGATTTTGATAATGATGAGTTGTGGGAAATGGGAAAGGCTACTGATGGCCTTGACGAGAAGAGAGGTATGGATCCCCCTCCTATGCATACTGTTCATACTATTGCTGCTTTATCTACTCATGATACTGCTGATCCTCTTATTTCTCAATTGCAGGATCGTACCATTGGAAAGAAGCATCCTCCGGATCGACCATGTCAATCACGTGCCGAAGGAGTAAGGACTGAGGACGACCACTCAAAGGGCAACAGGCCGAAATACCGAGGAGTGAAGAAGATATTGAGGTGGTTAAGGAAGGATAGAGCAACACTGCATCAACCACCTTGATAGAGGACTGGTGTCGGGCCACCGACGTTAACCAGAGGCGCTGCTTGGGAGGCAACCCAAGGGGAGTTAGTTTCCCTTTTACCCTTTTTTTTTTTATTGCTTTTTAGTTTAAACTTTTCTCTTTTCTTATATTTTTGCCTTACATTGGGGACAATGTAAGATTTAAGTATGGGGGAGGGATTAGTAGTGTGTTATTGTTTTTCTTATTGCAAAAATACAAAAAAAATCGAAAAATTTAAAATTTTGAGCTCATAGTTAGTAATGAACACATGCTTATAATCACTAGCCCATGATGAAACCTAATTGATAGCATGCATGTTTTTGAACATAGGTGAATTGTTAACCTTGGAACACTTTGAACTCTAATGCAAAGTGTGCTTTAACTTAGTAGTTGAATATTTTGAGCACACTATTGTCATGATTTGTGAAGTGTGCATCACTTAGTGAAGATTGTGTAAATTTTGTGATAGTCTTAAGAAGTCTCTAACATGCTAGAACTTAACTACATGCTCTTTGAGGCGTATGTCTAGACTACTTGCAAACATGAAAGTGATATCGGCAATCTTTGATGCGTTTGAGCCTTTCAAGCCTACCATGTAAACAAAATCATTCTCTAGTACCTATTTCGAGCCTTAAATGTAAAAGAATGGTAGTATGCTAAGCATACTAAAGACCCCCATTCAGCATTTCTTGACTAGCTTATCATCCTACCCTTTAAGCCTAAATGTGATTTTAATCCATACCTTTTAAGGGAGTATGATGTATTTCATTCAAATGCACTTGGAAATCATTGAAGTATATTTGTGAGCTTAATTGTCAAAAGAATGGAATGCATGAAAGAAAAAGGGATGCCTTGAAAAAAATAGATAAAAATATGACTCCAAGGGGAGCCAATGCACAAAAGAAGAAAAGTGTTGAAATAAACCTTGTGAAAAAGAACGAAGTTGAAAAATTCATACAAGAAGAGAAGCTTTTAGTGTGCATTTCATCATACTCTCTTGTTTGAATATCCTTACCCTTTCTTTCATAAGCCAATACCTAGGCCAAGCTACAAGCTAATAAAGACCTACTTGATTTATGTTTGCAAAGTAGCTAAGATAGTGGAGAAGAATGTGCAAGTGAGCTTATACTTGTGTTAGTGTATGACTTGAACTATTATGGCTTTGCATATTTTGAATCTATAATTTGTACACAACACTTGTTTATGACCACACACACACGTTCACTACTTCGTTGGGTACGAAATGTTTAGGGATTGAACTTGTTCCACTGTTAACTTTTCACCGTCATTCATTATTATGCATGTTAAAATTGTTGAGGCAGTAAAGTGAGGACAAGTTGCTTTGTTATGAACCTATGAGCCAACCAAAAATATTGTAGTTTTGATTGTTTACTCGAGGTCGAGTAAAGAGTAAGTATGGGGGTGTTTGATGTGACTAGAAATAGACACATCTATTGCACTTAATTGTCTACGATTTGGTATATTTTGATGGATAAATTGATACATATGCTACCTAATCGTATAATTGTGTAAATGTAGGGAAAGGTGAAGAAATCAAGCTAAAATGATGAAAGAAGCAATAAAGTTGAAGAAAAGAGGAAAAAAACCGGAATCAAAGACACATGTTGCTCCTTTCTCCTCAAATTTCTATGTATTCCAGCCAAGTTTTGGGAATGTGGTCCATATAAAAGTTGTAGAACTTTGAGTTATCTTCGCGTGGACAGCTGACTCGTCGAATTCGGAGTTCGTATGTGAAAGTTATGGCCAAAATACAAAACTCGCCAGAAAAATGATGGACAGGCGTAATTACGCCATTCACAGGCGTAATTACGCCAACGCTACGGCATGTCTAGGCGTAGCTACGCCATTATACGCGTAATTACGCCTGAAGACTTTTGGAAAATTAAAAAACTTGATTTCTTTCCTTCCCACATGGATTTTACCCTACTCCATCAGCCTCCATACCTCATATACACGATTTTTACCTCATTTTAAGCATAATTTCATACTCTTAGAATATTTTAGGATTTTAGATTAATTTTCTTTAAAAGTTTTCTTCAAGAACGACGAAGAACGGAACCGGAATTGACAAGCCGGAATCGTGATTTATATTAGTAATTTCTTTTCCTTTATTTATTTAATGTTTTCCATTGAATTTTTATTGCTTTTAGATTTAATTATGCTAGGCTAAAACCCTTCGATTCTTGGTTGAAGGGATACCTACTTTTGGATTTAAATCTTTTATGAAATTTCGGTTTGATTGTTGAATTAATCTTCGATTTCAATTGATTTCTCAGAATTCGAATTCCATGATTGTTGTGCTTGTGTATTAGACCGACCACCTAATATTCAATAACATAATCGATAGTTTGCTAAGAAACAACTAAGATTAATAATTAACCGGCTGTAGGTGTTATTGAATTCTTAGGAGAAACGATTGAGTAATCAATTCTAACGGCTGTAGTTTTTATTGATTAGATTTGTCGAACTCATTAGTTTTGAAAACTATCATTGATTTAATCATTAACGGCTGTAGTGGTGATTAGAGATTTGGTAAGGGTTGAATTGAATGCTGTTTTCCCTTTGACTACGAATAAGATGAGTAGGAATTGAATTTCCAATCGATAGATAATTGAAAGAATTTGAATGTTTTGATTTGATGACTAAAAGATAATTTTCCAAAAGTACGGTTACCTGAAAACCAAGAATCGCTTTAATCCCATAAGTTTTAATCATTTTAGTTAGACTCGTTAATTAGTTTGATATTTGCTAAGTAGTAGTAATCCAGTCCAAACCCCCCATTGTTACTAGTTCTTTGATAATTGACACAAAATAAATTTACCTTCCCTGTGAGATCGATCCCTACTTCCACTACTACATATTTTTGTTATTAACTGAAGAAGGGTTAATTTGGGCGTACACGATAAACGCTACCAGTATGCCAGTCTTCTTTGGAACTACTTGGACAGGGCTGACCCACTGGCTATCAGAAATAGGGTATATCATTCCAACTGCAAGAAGCTTTAAGATTTCTTCTTTCACTACTTCCATCATTGGTGGGTTGAGTTTCCTTTGCGGTTGGCGTGTAGGTTTTGATCCTTCTTCATGTAGAATCCTATGCATGCATGTCGAGGGGCTTATTCCTTTGATGTCAGCAATGGTCCATCCTATCGCGGTCTTGTGCTCCTCTAGCACTTGAATGAGCTCCTTCTCTTGGCTATCTCCCAACTTGCTAGAGATTATCACCGGTAATGTGTTTCCTTCTCCAAGGAACACATACTTTAGGTGACTTGGTAATGGCTTCAATGCAATAGTTGGTGCCTGCGATACAGAAGGGAGAGGTCTAGAGTTAGGAATAGGCAATGACACAAATGAAATGTTACCTTGTATCTCGGGCGTGGTATCCAACGCAGTGATGTTGTGTTCCACTTCATCTCCAAGTGGCAACTCGTCCTCAAAATGATCTAGAGGGGTGGTGAGGGCTATCTCCAACTCGTCTTTACCTGCAGTCTCAAAGATCCCTTGGGACAAGTAATCAATAATATCGATAGAATAAACAGTATCATCATCATCACAAGGATATTTCATGGCATCATGTATATTGAATTTAACGACCTCACCATCAAACTCCATCGTAAGTGTGCCAGTATGAACATCTATCTTAGTCTTGGATGTTTTCAAGAAGGGTCTCCCTAACAATATAGGACTATTATTGTCCCCCTTTGCCATATCAAGCACATAAAAATCAGCGGGGAATACCAACTCATTTACCTGTACTAAGACATCTTCTAAAATTCCCCTAGGGTATGCATTAGATCTATCTGCTAACTGAACAACTACCCTTGTTTCACTTAAAGGTCCTAGATTCAAAGAAGCATAGAGAGAGTATGGCATGACATTTATCGATGCTCCTAGATCTAGCATAGCTTTTTCAAGACGTGTTGTGCCAATTGTGCATGGAATGGTGAACATACCTGGGTCCTTGCACTTGGTAGGGATTTTCCTTTGGATGACCGCTGAGATGTTCTCCCCCAACTCAACCTTGCGGCATCCTTTAAGCCTTTGTTTCCTCTTGGCGGTGCACAACTCCTTTAAGAACTTTGCATAGCGCGGCACTTGCTTTATCGCATCCAACAGTGGAATGTTCACCTCACATCTTCGAAATGTTTCGTATAGGTCCTTGATGCTTTCATTCCTCCTATCTTCCTGATATGCGAGAGGGAAAGGGGGTTCAATCTTATACTCACGGAGTGGAGGAGACTCACCTTTTAGATATTTCTTCTTTGGAATTTTTGTGAAGAAGGCTTGATCTCTTTCTTCTCATCTTCTATCTCGAGTTCTTTCCCACTCCTTAGTTTAATTGCGCTTGCATTCTCCCTTGGATTCACTACTGGTTGTGAAAGGAGAGTGTTTGATCTTTGAGAATCAATGCGATTTATTGCTGTTGCCATCTGTCCCATTTGAGTAGTCAAGCTTTGGATGCTTGCTCTTGTCTCATGTTAAAATTTTAGAGATTCATTAGCAAGTTCCTTAACAATATTTTCTAAATACTCACCTGGTGTTGGGGTTGGAATGGCTGGTTGTGGCCTTTGGAATGGTGGTCTATATGGTGGTGGGTGTTGTTGCATCTGTGGCTCATTTTGATTCCCATATCTCAAATTTGGATGATCTCGCCATCCTGGGTTGTAAGTGCTAGAATAGGGATCATACTTCCGTTGTGGTTGTCCCGGAAATCCGCCTGCCGCATTTGCTTCCTCAATTGAAGGTTCTTGAAGTGTGGGGCAAGCGTCAGTTGGATGATTCGGTAGTGCACAAATCCCACATACCTTAGCACTTTGTCCAATCCCCATTGCAAGTTGTTTCACGATACCTGTTAAGTCAATCAATTGTTGTTCGAGACTAGAAACATTTACCTCTCCTTGCTTCCTAAGTTTATGGTCCGATCGAGCAGTTCCAAACTGTTGAGAGTTGGCTGCCATGTTCGCAATCAAGTGTCTTGCTTCCGTTGGCGTCTTATCTACAAATGCTCCTCCACTAGCAGTGTCCACCAAATTCCTGTCATTTGGCAAAAGACCCTCATAAAAATATTGAATCAGTAAATGTTCACTTATCTGATGTTGAGGGCAGCTTGCACAAAGCTTCTTGAAGCGCTCCCAATATTCATGCAGTGATTCCTCATGGAGTTGTCTAATGCCGTATATATCTTTGCGGATATTCGTCGCTCTTGATGCAGGAAAGTATTTCTCCAAGAAGGTTCTTTTCAGCTCGTTCCATGTAGTGATGGATCCAGAAGGTAAATAAAAGAGCCAATCTTTAGCCGCGTCCTTCAAAGAGAACGGAAAAGCTCGTAATTTGATTTGTTCCTCGGTTATTCCAGTCGGCTTCATCGTAGTGCACACTACATGGAATTCCATCAAATGCTTATGCGGAGCCTCACCTGCAAGGCCATGAAAAGAAGGTAAAAGATGTATTAGGCCATATTTTAATTCAAAATTTATATTAGTAGCAAGTGTAGGAAAGGTTATGCAGAGAGGCTGCTGATCCAAAGTAGGATTCGCTAGCTGTCGTAGGCTTTGATTCTCTGCCATGATGGTTTTTTCCTCTTCTTCTTTCACTTGTCTTCGATTTTCTCTTCTTAGGTGGTATAAAGTCCTTTCTATCTCGGGATCGTATTGATATTCGTCCTCCTCAAATGAAAAATCGCATGCGTGCATGAACAAACAGGTAAAAAGCACGGGAAGAAGAATATCAATAAAAATTAACACAAATTAATAAAATTGCCTTCCCCGGCAACGGCGCCAAAATTTGGTGGCGTTTATCGCGTACGCCCAAATTAACCCTCTCAAGTTAATAACAGTAATGAATGCAGTAGCGTGAGTAGGGATCGATCCCACGAGGAAGGTTATATCTTTGTGTTAACTTATGCAAACTAAAATAAAAAGGGGGTTTTGAAATCAATTGAATAATACTACTTCTATGATGCAAAATTAAACTAGATGAATTAACTTATGAGAAAAGAGCGATTCTCGGTTTTTGGTTAACTTTACAATTGGCGTTTACTATCTTGATCATCGATCTTCACATACGATTCAATTCTCATATGAATATTCACCGTGGACGTTTAATCCAATAATCAAAGTCCTATCTCACCTTAAGTTTAGTTAAGTAGCCCAAGCGTTCTAGTTTAACCCTTATCAAACAATCAATCAAAATACAAGCGATTAAGATTTAAATCGATGATAGCATATGAACTAGTGAGATCGATGAATCTAAACAACATAATCCAAGCGTCTATGTTTAATCTAGTCAATTGTTTTTCCTAAGAATTTAACAAACTCACAAGCGGAATTTAATTAATCTTAGTTGCTTCGTAAATTAGAGGGATCAAACGATTCCGTATTTGATATCTAATTTAGCGTTAAATTGTATGAAAGATAGCTAGGTGATCAATCCAACAATCATGCATAACAATTATGACAATCAAATCAAAAAAACAATTGATACTCAAAGAAAATCAACAATCAAAACTTATCTCACAAGAATCGTAAACATCCAATGTATCGTTTTCCTAAACCGAGAATCACAAAAGTATTTAGCTACTCATAACTAGATTAAAAACAACCAAAATTAATCTAGAAAGCGTCAAACTAATAGGAAAAGAAAAAGTTACTAAAAGGAAGCACGATTCCGGCTTGTCGATTCCGTCCTCGTTCTTCGAGCGTTCTTCACAAAAATTGAAAGAAAAATTATTCTAAAATCTAAAAATTCTTCTAAGGTATTAAAATCTGCTTAATATGAGGTAAAAATCGTGTATATGAGATATGGAGGCTGATGGAGTAGGGTAAAATCCATGTGAGAAGGAAAGAAATCAAGTTTTTACACTTTCCAAAACTCTGCTGGCGTAGCTACACCTGAAAGTGGCGTAAAGACGCCTGGTGACGTGTCACAAAAATGGCTTTCTGCGTTTCTGGCGTAATTACGCCTCATAATGGCGTAGCTACGCCTGTCCATGCCGTAGCGTTGGCGTAATTACGCCTGTGAATGGCGTAATTACGCCTGTCCTCCATTTTTCTGGCGAGTTTCGTATTTTGGCCGTAACTTTCTCGTCCAAACTCCGAATTTGATGAATCAGCTGTCCACACAAAGATAACTCAAAGTTCTACAACTTTTCTATGGACCACATTTCTAAAAGATGGCTGGAACATATAGAAAGTTGAGGAGAAAGGAGCAACATGTGTCTTGGATTCCGGTTTTTTTCCTCTTTTCTTCAACTTTATTGCTTCTTTCATCATTTTAGCTTGATTTCTTCACATTTCCCTACATTTACACAAATATACGATTAGGTAGCATATGTATCAATTTATCAATCAAAATATACCAAATCGTAGATAATTAAGCGCAATAGATGTGTCTATTTCTAGTCACATCATCTGTACTCCTAAATCATCTTTTTTTGGACTTGTTGGTCTGCTTTCCTTTAATGCAGTCCACACAAGTACTGAAATCAGTAAAATCCAAAGAACTAAGTACTTCAACATTTATAAATTAATCTTTTAATCCTATCTATAGAGATGTTGTGATATCCTCGAAATAATTATGTGCATTTGGGCATTAATTATGTTTATGTGATAATTATAGTGTTAATTAATTTAGTGTTGAATTAATTAATATGGTGAAATGCTTAGTCATGCGGTGGGCGTGACCTGGAAATACATTTCCGGGTGCATGTGATGCATGTTGAGAAATTGGGTGTTGGCATGGTTTATTTGTGGTGGATAATGATTATTTTGGTAAGGCATGTTTTTAATTTGGGTTATGGTGCATTTTTGGAAAATGCTTTTAAAATATCATGTTGGAGATATTTTATACATCATGCTAAATACCGGGACATGTTTAATTAACCCCTATACCCACTACCCCTTCTTTTTACTCTCCAATCACTCCCATCTCTCATATCACTCCCAACCCTATCCCCAAACCCCATTTTATCGGTTAAAACAAGGAGAAAGAGGAAGGAATTTCAAAAACCTTGGTTGCTTGATTTCTTGGTGAGATTTGAAGCCAAAAAGTGGTATGAACCTCCCCTTGTGTTATTATTTTGATTTGTGTTGAAATGAGTTTGTATTTGGGGATTTTAAAAGGGTTTGGTTTTGAAAATGTGATATTTTTGGTTGGGTTTTGGATTTGTTGTTTTATGTGGTTGGGTTATGGTTTTATAGTATGAAATGTGTTGGATTTTGTTGGTTGTTGGTAGTATTGTGATGGCTGGTGTTTTTATTGATGATTGTTGAAGTTTTGATGTTAATGGTGGGGAAAGATTTGAAGGGAAAGGGATTGGAGAACTGAAATGTGGAAAAAGGGCAAAAATCGCGTGTACAGGCTTCCGCGATCGATCGGGGCATTTTCCCGATCGATCGCGAGCCCCAGGGAGGCTCCAATATGCTTCCGCGATCGATCGCGAGTTTGACGCGATCGAACGGCGAAGACACGATTGATCGGCACAAACTCGGCAATCGACGAAGATTGGATTTTTTTGGGCATATGGCTGTTGGACCTCGCGATCGATCGGGGCATTATGACGATCGATCGCGAGATGCCAGAATTGCAAATTTTGGTTATTTTATGGGATTTTTGGTTCGGATTATTATTGGCTTCTAATATTGGTTTGCGTGATTGTGTATAGAACCATCCAAGGTAGCAACACAACAAAGGAAATAAAGTCCTACCAAATTCTACATTTTGGAAAAGTACGTAGAAGACGTACGGGCACCCAACAGTAACATGTATCTTATATATCTATTGAATTGTGCATTGTGGATGCAAGTATATATGGATTGTGCATTGTGGATGCAAATACATGTTGATTTATGCATTGTGATTGTATATATGTATGTTGGATACTTGGTGCATATCCCATGAGTCATGGTTATATTCGAGTGATGATTTTTTAAAAGCTTTGCGGCTGTCATTTGAAGCGATGATAGAATACTTGCCACTGTCATATCGTAGCGATGAAGAATATTTGCCGCTAAAATGTTGAAGCGAGGGTGAATGCCGCATGTCACATTTATAAGCGAGGTTATTCAATGCCGCTGATATGTCGAAGCGAGGGGTATTAGTGCCTCGGTCATGACAAGCGAGGTGCATTAAAATACACTATTATAACATACTAGGGATCGGTTATTGGTGTTAATGAAATGGTTATATGTCATGACATTTGTGAAACCGTAATATAATCCATTGATTATAATTATGAGTTATGGTACAGGAACAACCAAAGGGAGCGTTATTATATGCATTGGAATACAGGAAGTGTTTTGTATTTAGGATTATATTTACTCATTATAATCTTATTGTGATGTACATGGATTATTATATGCTCATGATTTGGGGGTTGTCCTTGTAGTTGCATTTTGACTTGGACGACTAAGGACTAGGTTGATGCAATGAGCTTCGTGAGGAGTGCTTTTGGTATAGGATGGCAAGATTCTTTTGAATAGTCTCTACTCTAGGAGTAGTGTAAAACTATAGGATTTACATAATCCTTTTGAAAATTTTATTTTGGCACTATCATCCTAATATCTCAAGGCATCAACACAAACTTTATACTCTGATTTATGCATGCTTAGCTCTTATTGCACTTAAATCCACACTTAAGGTATCAGGGTCCTTACAGATGTGACCCAATCTCCGGTATCATAGAATAGAGGAATCTTCATTCATAACACATCGTTTCATACTAGTGTAAATATGCATAGTATTATAAATGACATTATGTTGTAAATCAATAGAGAAAAGACCGCTAGACATTGTATCATTATCAACAAGGTCATATTTATAATATAAACTGAAAGATGTTTCTGAGAAACTAAAGGAATAACCAAACAGTACGAGTCTTGAAACTGAAATTAAATTTCTAGAAAAAACTAGAAATATAAAATGTCTTTTCTAAATTCAAAATAAAACCAATACTTAGAACTATACTGCATGTTCAAACGACATCTACATGTGAGCGCATCTTGTTTCGTGAATAAATGCATTGCTGACTTTTCACTGGTTTACTTAGGTTTCGCATACCCTGTAAGGTATTCCAAATATGAATTGTAGAACCAGAATCACTATTTGTTATAAATAACATCAACCATATTAGATTCATAACAGACAAATGAGATTGATTTATCTTTCGTTTCAAGACATTTCTTGAATTTGGTGCAATTTCTTCACGCGTCCCTTCTTTTTACAGAAGAAACACTTGGATTCCTTTTTGATTCCACATTGGGGCGGTATTTTTTACCTTTCACTTTCCATTTGGCTTGGTTTATGTCCTTTCTTTCCGTTGCCATAAATGCACTATCATGCTTTTCCATTGTTAGTCTTTCTTCCTCTTGAACACACATGGTCAGAATTTCATTAATTGACCACTTATTCTTGTGTATGTTGTAGGATATCTTAAAGGGTACATATTGATATGTGAGAGTGTTCAAAATATAGTGCATAAGGAAAGA
Organism: Haberlea rhodopensis; assembly: GCA_907163345.1. NCBI lineage: Eukaryota > Viridiplantae > Streptophyta > Magnoliopsida > Lamiales > Gesneriaceae > Haberlea > Haberlea rhodopensis. The sequence continues at coordinate 642,110 of CAJQUN010000188.1, forward strand.
CTTAGACATATCAACATCAAGAGTCTTTAATTGAGCCGCAATGTCCATCATTTGCATGATATGCTCACGCACACCTTTCACAGTAGTGATCATCATGGATGAAAACTTCATAATTAGGGTGTTGTCTAGTGCTTTATCTGAAGTCTCGACTTCTTATCAATAGCCTTCAGTAATGCCTTGATATTGTTCTGCTCTTCGACTGAACCTCGAATACCAGCAAAGATTTAGTCTTTATGAACATTACACAGTGACGATTGGAGCGTTCCAACTTTTCATAAAGATCATCCTCACCAGGAATGATGATTTCATTAATAGGAGGTGGTTTGTCTTTTCTTATGGCATAATCAATGCCCATCCACCTTAAATGAAGAATGATTCTCTCATTCTAGACTTTATAGTTATCACCATTTAGTTCGGAATATCACACTAAACATCAAAGAAATTCACAAATTGCATAACTGCATAAAAATTAGCACACGTGCTTATAATCCAGAATTTGAAACTAATTAAAAATATATGTTCATTTTCGTAGTTCCTGTAGGTAAATAGGAAATATAATTTGATATTCTATCCTAATCAAACATACAAATATAATAAAAATTCTCGTGGGAAAATTATTAAATATGACTAACTACAATTAATGTTATCATATGATCCTAAAACATTTAATATATAATTTTACATAATATGTTTTGGCTACTCCGTAATTAATTAAAATTATATTGTTTAAGCAACATTCACAAAATATGCTTATTTAAATTGCACAAAACCATAAGCAATATGAACACCAAATTTAGTTTTGATGTACTAAATTATTTAACCCAATATTACTTGTATAATTAAAATAATAGAATTATACGTACAAAACAACAAAATAAATAATTTTAGCACATAAAAACTGAACACATTAATATCATTTAAATACTATAATTATAACATTGTAAACAAATGCTATATAAATAGCGTTACCAAAGTAGTACCATCACTGCCATCGAGCCAGGTTACAGAAATATTATTAATTTAAATTTTATTATTATTATTATTATTTTAAATATAAACCTTTTGTCCAATTTCAAAATGAAACAGATTTGTCAGTATGATGTCTGAACATAAAGCTACTTAGACTTTAGTTTCAGTTTATTCATTTTTATTTATTCATTAAAATTAAACTAGTTCATCGTCTCTTCTGTTAAATGACAAAGCCAAAATTGTTGTTTTAAACTCCAGAAATCTGAGATATCCAAGTTCCTAATGATTCCTAACCTCATTTCATCAAAAGCAAAGATTTAGAATTTCAGAAAAAAAAAAATTTAAAGACACTGTGCAAAAAATTAGCAAGGCAGATGCAAACTATGCTCTGATACTAACTGAAGTATTTTTAACGATCTAAACATGCTTTATTAGATCAAATGCGGAATAAAATGGATAAATGATATACCTCCAACCATTGCTTCTTGCTCACGAGATCATCTAGTTTTGTCTTTCCCAAGCCATCACAATCCCACTTTAGATGGTGTATTTGTGTCTGAATTAGATTGTAAGTTTAAGGACCAAAAATGAAGTTTTTATATGCTAGGCTCATACCATCAAGAGCTTTAGTATCCATCGGTTATGGAAATGGGGAGATGAAGTGTGATAATTGAATGTGAAATTAAATGAACCAATAATGGACCATTAAATGAAGCAGTTACTAACAAGTACACGTCACCTCCGGTAAATTCAGACATCGGGTTCCCACATCACCTCGGGAAAATCCCGACCTCAGACACGTCTAACTCTGCTCGGTATTTGAGGATTAATTGGACATATCATCGGTGAAGTGACAGTGTATCACCTCGGCCCGTATCACCTCGGTCCATTTCTCCTTGGATCAAGTCACCTTGGCCATACCATTTTGGGATATTCACCTCGGTCCACTTCTGGTCGGATCAAATCATCTCGGCCATACCATCTCGGGATTATCACCTTGGTCCATTTCTGCTCAGCCATACCTGCTCGGCCCACGTGGTCAAACAGCTGTAGAAGATCTGGGCATAACTGCTGGTCAACATGGATGGTTGAACGTGCATAAATGGTGAGAATGAGTCCGGATTTCTCGGACACGTTATGAGCTGATAATGCCATGATATGGGCAATCGTGCTCCGGATTTGGTGCGCCACGAGTGCTGAAGGCACCACTATAAATACAAGGACCAGACGTCGTAAGAAGACAACTCTATTGCTCCTAGCGCACTCTAAATTTACACTAGGTTATTCATATCGTTCTTATGCATATTGTGAAGAACTCTATTCTCTTGCTTGTTTAATTCTTGTATCCTTTATTTTCCGAGCACTGACTTGAGTGTTGGAGTGGCAACATCGAGGACTTCTTCGTCGCCCACCTAACCTTTAGGCTTTCAAGCTTATTCTGCTCGGCATACTCTGTTCGGGTACCATAAGCCTTACCACTTCGATACTAGTTTTACGGAGCCCACCAATTGTGTTGTTCGCAGTCCCTCTGTTCGGGATCGGGCTCACTCTGCTGGGCATATCATGTTCGGAGTACTTCTGTCCGGGATCAGGAATCATCCAGCAACATCATATTGTATTACGTATATCTATTGGGATAAAAATGAAGTCATGAATTTGTTGTTTAAGTGATGAGGTCGGGGTGGATTGAAAAGTGATTAATACAGGAAATTATCATTCTTATCAATTAATAAAATTCAATATTTTTAATTTTTTTTCAATATATATAAGGTTTGCTAAGTTTTGCTCCTAAATTATTTAAAAGGCTTATAGTCTATATTTCTAGATTTGGACTACTTACAAGTTTAAATTCAATTTTTTTCCGAATAAAAGAAAAACACCAAGATTTTTTACGTGGAAAACCCTCGAATTGAGGAAAAACCACGGGACTCAAGTCCAGTATAATTTATACTAACCACTCTGTTAGGATCGGTCCGGAGTGTTTAGAGGGGGGGTGAATGAACACTCCTTAAAAATTTATCCCTTGTGAATTCTTTCGGATTAGTGAAAGAAATCTGTTACTTAATCAACTCTTTGAACAGAACAGACCACTAAAAATGTGAGTGCGGAAACGGTCTGCTCTTGTAAAAGTAAGAACGGCTCGATGGCTAAGTACAGAAGGATAAGACACAGGATATGTTTCTGGAAGTTCGAAGGTGGTGTAATCCTTCTATGTCTCCCCTTCTTCCAATTAAGGAAGGTTTATACTAGAAGACTTTGATTTATACAATCCTGTTGTACAAACCCGATTCAGACTGGATTTACCTCACTACCAGTCTGAAACTCCTAGTCACTCAACCTGCTCAGACACACTCTGTCTGACAGTTACAATAAGTTGCTCACTCTATTTTTCAATACACAATGCGCACAGTGATCCTACAATGATCAAATGTTACAAAGTAATTGCGCTTAAATAAATAACTTCAGCTCGAAGGCTTCTGAACTTTGTAAGCGTGTGCAGATGCTTTCTTGTGTGTTTTTCAATTGATCAGCGTGAGTTTAAAAACAAGAGTCCCTGTCTTCCTTTTGTTGCATCCTTTTATAGTTGAGGGTAGCAACGGCATTGTTTCCCTTAATGTGCGACTTTGACTCTTTTTAAACTCTGAGAAAGCTACAGTCTTCTTCTTCAGGACACTTGCCGTTCTGGTGTATGCTTTCGGCGACTGTCAGGTAAGCTCTCCTTTGTCTTCTTACCTTTAATGGCAATCTTCGACTTTTGATCCTTTGTAGCATTAATTACAGCATTAAATGCTACAATAAATAACCGTTGATGGTTCGGACTGAGAAGCCATCCTTTATGTATCTTTGACTGCTCTGATCTGATAAAGGTTGAGATCGATCTGAAGTATCGATCTAGTCAGTCTGGAATCCATCGATCCGGTCTGATATGTGATATTCTTTATCAGCTTGCTCTGTTTTGCGCGATCGATCTGGTATGCCTGATTTCCACCGATCCGGTCTGAAATGTTTTGTCATCTTGCTCTGTTTTGTCCGATCGATCTGGTCAAGCTGATTTCTATTGATCCGGTCTGAAATGTTTTGTCATCTTTAAAATCTCATCGATAAGGTCCGGAACTAACAAATTCCCCCTTTTTGATGATGACAAAACCTAGCTTCTAAGTCTTTTTAACCAGTCTTGATAAGAGCTCTGAAGCGAATGCTTTCGGATCGATTACTTCTTTGTTCAAAATAAATGAACTTCATTAAGTTGAATCGATTAAATCTTTATTATTAAGCCTTATGATGAGGTTCAAAATAAATGAACACAGACTTAATCAAATGAGGATTTTATTGATCACCAAGAAAATCCTAAAAATACATAGTCTGAAAATATTATTTTCTAGAAGGCGGCCTGAAGTCTGTCTTCTTTTCCCCCTTTTTGTCAGCAGCAATCTCTTGAAGAAAGTCGACAACTTGTGCTAGCTGCGCGCTGATAGCGTCAAGACGAACGTCTTGAGCGCGGAGGGAATTGGCAACGGATGCTCTGACTTCAGTGGCTAGCTCGATCTGCTCTTTTCTCAGGCTGTTCTTGTAAGAGGCCTGTTGAGAAAACAGATCGTTTATGCCGCGCTGAAGGCTTCCGATACAGGCATTCATCTTCTCTTTGAAGGAAGCAAAGTCCAAGGCTGTGACCCTCTGACCTTGATGAACTTCTAAAATGCGTTGAGTCAAGGACAGACAGGTATCAGAGAAGTGCTGGATAGTCCGTGTCAGGGATGGAGGTGCATCAGATAGCTTGCTGGGAGAGTGATCTGATGATGACATGGCATGGTCATCTTCTTCAGCAATCGGCACGATGGAAGAAATGGCAGCTTGATGACTTTCGGATTGGATCAGAGTGATCAGATCCGAAGAGAAACCTTGAATGAAGGCCAAATCTTCATCTGATGGTCCCGGAGGAGAGTGGGGACTGGGAAGTTCCTCAACTTGGAGAGCTGCAACCACTGTAGATACCACGAAATCCGGATCGATGAGGTCTGGTACTTCAGTTGTTGCACATGCTTCAGCTGGACTGGGTTGTGCACGGGAGGCTGATGACTTCAATGGAATAGATGTTGTCGGAGAGTCCAACAGAACATTCATTGGTTCATCATCTGTTGCAGACGGAGCATTAGACAATGGCTGCTCCGCTGTCTGGTCTGGTACGTGCTCTACAGGCTGATCCTCTGTCTGTTGTGCTGCATCAGAGGGAATAACCTCGATAAATGGTTCTGCCAGAGTCTTGCTTGCAGAAGGATGATCCGGGCTTGTGGCTGGAGTGGAGATACTTAGCTTCTGTCGTTGAAAACGGACAGCTAAGGATAGAGCATGAACATCCATCTCGAGTTGAGCAATCACAGCCCCATCATCTCTGGCAGTTGGAGCAAGCGGATCGAAGTTCTTCTTTTTGGCAACAAGAAGCAGATTAGCCAGTCTGAATCTGTGTTTTGCCGTAAATAAATCTCTGCGCTGCACGGCAAGTCGAACATCATCAGTCTCTGTTCCTTTCAGAACTTCATCTTCCATTTTCTTCAATCTGTGCAGCTTGCCGTAGAACAGCTCAATGTGGTTGATTGTCCGGTACTGGACATATTCATCAAAAACCACAATGAGTTCCTTTAGCCTCTCATCAACATCCTCCATGGCGATGTCGATAGCAGTCTGCGCTGCAGATTTGGGTTTAGTAGAGAGGGGTTCGGTGAGAATGGTTTTTCCCTTGCCGGTGGAGGAAGGGGACTTAATCCCTGATTGGGTGTAGTCTCCCAACTCAGTGATGACTATCCCTTTGACCACGGGATTGGCAGAGGGAATTCTAAGGGTGACTTTGGGTGCAGGGGTTGAAGCTTGTGAAAGCTGGGTGGAAGGTTGAGGGGCAGGGGTTGCTTTAGAGGGTGGTAGTATGGGTGGAGGTAGAGATTTGGCTGGTTTGGTAATCTGGGTACGGGGCTTTTTGGGAAGTGGCTTGGTTGGTGCTGAGTGAGCAGACTGGGTGGCTTCTGAGTCAGTCTGAATGGTCAGCTTCCGCTTGACCCGAGGTTTGCGCACAGCAACTGGTTCCTCGTCCTGCTCAACCTTGACTGCAGCCAGAGTAGCAGGAGTAGGCGGAGCACTCTTGGATTTTAGCAGTGCAAGCCCTTTGGAGTTAAGGACCTTAAAGGGACGGAGAGCAGACGGCTTGCTCAGCTCGAGGCCTAAGGACTCCAAGAGCTTGCTGAGAGGAACAGCAAAACATACGGCGTGCTTGGATGCAATCACCGTTTCCAGCAGTACTCCAAACAAAATCATGGACCAGTTTATCTCCTGGCCGGATACAATAGCCGCCATGGCCCTGAACTTTTCGGCGGTTACAGCATCGAAGCTTCCTGCTTTACCCAAAAGTGGCTTGCCTACCACTTCGCACAGCACCTGGAAATGGAAGAGCATTTCCTTCTTCTTAAAGGAGGGTTGTAATCGTTGGCCAGAAATAGAAATCTTCCCCTGAAGATCTAAGAGTGACGCTTGAGGAGTTTGTCCGAACTCTGTCAGTCCGGAACTGGGGAGGCCAAAGGTCTTGGCCATCGTTGTTGGCGAGATCTCGAAAGATTTGCCCTGGACAGTAGTAGAAATGGATGTCTTCCGGGAGACGGCATTGGCGAACATCGCGGATTTCTGATTCATAAACAACTGTTCCGCATTCCAAGAAGTTCCTTAAGCCAGATGATTCCAGGGCTCTAAAAATGGACACCATCGCAGCATCTTCTGCCCTGTAAATGTCATCAAACTCAACGGAGAGTGAGTTATGAGTGATGGTAGCCATTTGAAAAGAGTTTAAATAAAGTGCGAAGAGTAAGAGAGTGAGAAGGTAAAAAGCGGTAAACTGTAAAAAGTGAACAAGTATGAAATGTTCAGTCCGCTAAATAGGAGAGAGAAGACACGTGTCTTTATCTCCAAGACTGAGAATTAAATAATTCAAAATAAACGGTCAGGATAAAGAAAGATAAGGCGGTTAAAGTACAACTAGTTAAAATGGTCAATCAGTCCGAGCTGTTGTTATTGTCCAGACAGATCATTGGATAAAATCAGACTGACAAGGATCGATCTGAAAGTTCGGACCGGTCTGTGTCTTTCTGAACATTGTATTATCGATCTGTGGTGACAAAAATCTTTCAGTGCGAAAAGAATAAGAACATCTAAACTAATTAAGATAAGTCAATTAAACCAAGAATTTGACGGAAATAATTAAACTTAGCCTCAGGAAGCGGTTTAGTGAAGATGTCTGCTGCTTGCTGCTCTGTTGAAATGTGCTCGATCCGAATTTCCTTTTTGCCAACATGATCTCGAATAAAATGATGTCGTATATCAATATGCTTTGTTCGAGAGTGCAGAACTGGATTATACGTTATAGCAATTGCACTTGTGTTGTCGCAAAATATCGGAGAGTCAACAGCTTGGATGCCATAGTCTTTGAGCTGGTGTTGAATCCAGAGCATTTGAGCACAACAGCTTCCAGCGGCTAGGTATTCTGCTTCAGCTGTGGATGTGGCAATCGATGTTTGCTTCTTACTGAACCAAGAAATCAATCTTTCACCTAGGAATTGACATGTTCCACTGGTGCTTTTACGATTGATTTTACACCCAGCGTAGTCTGCGTCTGAATACCCGATCAAGCTGAAGTTTGAATCTTTGGAGTACCAAAGACCAACGTTCTGAGATCCTTTTAAATATTTCAGAATACGCTTGGCAGCAATAAAATGTGATTGCTTTGGTTCTGACTGAAATCTGGCGCACATACAGACTGAAAACATAATATCGGGCCGGCTCGCTGTAAGATACAATAGCGATCCGATTAGTCCTCTATACATGGTTACTTCAACTGCCGTTCCCCCTTCATCTTTGTCTAACTTGATTGTTGGACTCATTGGAGTTGATGCAGTTGAGCATGTTTCCATTCCAAATCTCTTGAGGAGCTCTTTGGTATACTTGGTCTGATTGATGAAAATGCCATTGTTGAGCTGTTTTACTTGCAGACCCAGAAAGAATGACAATTCTCCCATCATGCTCATCTCGAACTGTCCCTGCATTAACTTAGAAAATTTCTCGCACAATTTGGGGTTAGTTGACCCAAAGATTATGTCATCAACATAAATCTGAACTAATAGGGTATGTTCCCCCTTAATGAATTTAAATAGAGTTTTATCTACTGATCCGATCTGGAAATCATGGTTCAGCAGAAATTGAGATAGAGTGTCATACCAGGCTCTTGGAGCTTGTTTCAGACCATACACTGCTTTATTCAGTAGATATACATGATTGGGATACAAATGGTTCTGAAATCCAGGTGGTTGCTCAATGTAGACTTCTTCCTGAAGCTTTCCATTAAGAAAGGTGCTCTTGACGTCCATCTGATATACTTTGAAGTCTTTAAAGGCAGCATAAGCAAGAAAGATTTGGATAGCTTCAAGTATGGCGACTGGTGCAAATGATTCATCGAAGTCGATTCCTTCTTCTTGTCTGAATCCCTGTGCCACCAGTCTGACTTTGTTTCTAACCACAGTTCCATCTGCGTCTAGCTTATTTCTGAAGACCCATCTGGTTCCAATAACAGGCAGATCGCTTGGTCTGGGGGTTAGACTCCAAACTTGATTTTGTTCGAATTGATTAAGCTCTTCTTGCATTGCTTTAATCCAGTTGAAGTCAGTCAGAGCTTCATCGATCTTCTTGGGTTCCAGAGTAGAGATGAAGGCAGCATGAGTGAACTCATCCATCATCTGTCCTCTGGTTCTGATTGGTGCAGAAGGACTACCAATCACTAAATTAGGTGGATGCTTCTTAGTCCATCGATAGCTTGACTCTGGATTGTCTGGTCCGGTCGGATGAACAGTAACAGCATGATCAGCATCTGTTTTAATATTTGAGTCAGGAGCATTCGGATCAGCTCGATCTGAAGTTTCTTCAACGCCTTGATCCGGTCTGTTTGGTACTTCTGGTTCTGGTGGATTGTCTCTTGACCTGTTAGCTACAATCTCATCATCACTGTTAGCTTCGAGATGGATATTTTCCATCTGATTTTGAATTGATTCTTTGTTGCCCTCAACACATAAAGTTTCATCAAAGACTACATGAACAGATTCTTCTACAGTTAATGTTCGATTATTAAAAACTCGATAAGCTTTGCTAATAGATGAATATCCTAAGAATATACCATTATCTGACTTTAGCTTCAAATGCTGTAAGATGACTCTTACCATTGTTGTGAACGAAGCATTTACAGCCAAATACATGAAAGTGAGAAACAGATGGTCTGTTACCAGTCCATATTTCATATGGAGTGAGATTTAGCTTCTTGTTAATCATAGATCGGTTTTGAGTGTAGCAAGCAGTATTTACAGCTTCTGCCCAGAACTTTTGAGAGATTCCAGAATCAGCAAGCATTGTTCTTGCTGCTTCCTTGAGCGTTCTGTTTCTTCGTTCTGCAACTTCATTCTGTTGAGGAGTTCGAGCGGCTGAAAACTCATGCTTGATTCCATGATCTTCTAGAAAGGATTCAAGATTCTGATTTGAAAACTCAGTCCCTTTGTCACTTCGAATCCTGTCTATGCTGGATGATTTCTCGTTCTGAGTGCGTTTCAGCAGCTTGATCAACTTCGGACCGGTCTGATCTTTACTGCTTAAGAATATAGTCCATGTAAAGCGTGAGTAATCATCAATAACAACAAGAGTATACCGCATTCCCCCTAAACTTGCTATTGGTATAGGACCAAACAAGTCCATATGCAGTAATTCTAAACAGCGGGAGGAGGATTTGGCATTCTTGTTTTTGAAGGATGATCTGATCTGTTTGCCCATTTGGCAAGCTTCGCAGATCTTATCCTTAGCAAAATCGATCTTGGGCAGACCGATAACTAAATCATGTTTACACAGGCTAGCAATGGTCTTAAAGTTGATATGATTCAAGCGCTTATGCCACAGCCAATGTTTATTATCATTGTTAGCGATGAAGCAAGTAGGATTATCAGGTTGAGCATGATTCCAGTTAATCTTATAAGTGTTTCCATTCCTGATTCCTACGAGCATGGTTATACCTTCTGATGATTTAACAGTGCAAGTGTGTTTATGAAATTCTACAGCATAGCCATTATCACAGAGTTGACTTATGCTAATCAGATTATAGCACAGATTTTCAACTAACAGCACATCATTGATAATAATGTTACCATGGACAATCTTACCCTTGCCCACGGTCTTACCCTTTGAGTTATCTCCGAAAATGATTTTGGGTCCAATACATTCTGTCACTTCAGACAGCAGCTCGATGTTTCCAGTCATGTGACGGGAACACCCACTGTCCAAATACCAGTCTGATGCGAGTTTCTTCGGTACCTGTCATCAAATATAATTATTGTTGGTACCCAATCTTATTTGGGTCCAGAACGGATTAGCCCTTTGGGAACCCACACCTGTATCAGCTTCAATGGCTTGTGTGTGTAGGGTGTGCTGTGTGCTGGTCTGTTTCGATGCTGTGTGTGATAATGTGTGCGCTGTGAGAACCTTTGATTCTCATAAGGTAGTCTATATCTTCGTTGAATCGGTTTTGAGTTATAGTAATTGTATTGTCTTCCTTGCCTTCGATCTTGTACCTTTGGATTTGGTCTGATAGACGCAAATCTTGCTGGTGCCTTTTCTTTGGCTTGGTCAACATAACCAATTCCTTTTCTCAGATTTTGATTCTCGTAAGAGACTCCTGTTTGAATCTTAGGTGCTTCAGTTTCATATACTGTGCTGGATTTAACAAATGTCATTTGTTTGACTTGATTCTTTACCAGCAACAGCTCAGATTCATCTTTGGTGCATTCTTTGGTGTCAAAGCCTATGCCGGTGAAATCACCGACGTTTCTTTGAACCTCTTGTAATTCTTCCAAGGATGTTCTGGATTTTGTCCATGTTTTGAATATATGTGAGAGCTTAGCATTTTGTGTGCTAATTCTCTTATTTTCTTCATGGAGCTGATCATAAGAGATTTTCAGCTTATTCAGCTCGATCTGGAGATTTTTGCACTCACCCTGCTCAGAGCAGCTTGGTTTGTTGTGCTCATCCATTTGAGTACTGATTTTGGCTTTATTCTTCTCAAATGATTCAGCTAAGATCTTATAATCATTAGCCATGTCTTGCAGTGCGGACATGAGCTCTTCTCGTGTAAATTCATTTGAGTCAAGATCATATACCTCGTCTGTCTGACTCATTTCTTCGTCTGCCATAAGACATTGAATATCTTCTTCGCTTTCGCTGGAAGAATATTCAGAGCTTTCTGAGTCTGAATCTGTCTGAGCCCATTTGCTGTTTCCTTCTTCAGCTACTAGGACTTTTTGGGATTTTCCATGATTCTTGCGGTCTTTGTAGTGCTTCTTCTTTCTATCATCATGATGCTTCTCTTTCCGTTCTTCTTTCTTCGGTCTGGTGCAATCTGCAATGAAGTGTCCGGTCTTACCACAATTGTAGCAAGCCTGATCGTTAACAGTATCATCTTTTCTTGATTTATAATGATGAGAGGGTTTGAAGTTCCTCTTATTTTTAGACATAAATTTACCGAATTTCTTGATAAATAATGACATAGCGTCGTTACTCATCTGTTCAGCAGATCGGTCTGATGTTGAAGCGATCTGGTCTTGAGTGGCTGCCAGGGCCTTGTTTGGTTGAGAGATGAATGACTCTGCTTCACCTCTGCTTATCAGTTCAAACTCATAGGCCTTAAGATCTGCAAACAGATCATGAAGTTCAACCTTGTTAAGGTCTTTTGATTCCCTCATGGCGATGGTCTTTACATCCCATTCCTTTGGCAGAGCTCTCATTACTTTCAGAGCGATCTCTCTGTTAGAATATTCCTTCCCCAGACCATTCAGTTCATTTATGATGCCGGTGACTCTTTCATCAAACTCATTTAGAGTTTCTCCACTTTTCATCTTTATGCTCTCAAATCTTTGAAGAGCAACAGTTAACTTGTTTTCTTTGGTCTGGTCGTTGCCTTCACATAGCTGTGCTATCTTCTCCCAAATTTCTTTGGCAGTAGAGCACATTTTGATTTTGCTGAACATGTTCTTGTCCAAAGTCTTGAACAAGATGTCTTTGGCCACATTATCGAGATTTGCTTTCTTTCTTTCTTCATTCGTCCAGAGGGATCTGTCTTTTTCCACCATTTGTGGTTCTCCATCAGAGATGGCTACTGCTGTATTGATTTTTAAAATCTTCATTGGTCCATCAGTGATGACGAACCACATATCGTCATCCTGAGCTGCCAGATGAGCTTGCATTCTGATTCTCCAGTCATCATAGTCTTCTTTTGAGAACATGGGGATTTTGTTGAATGATGCCATCAGCTTAGTCTTTGTGCTGATTAAGATGACCTGCTCTGATACCACTTGTTAGGATCGGTCCGGAGTGTTTAGAGGGGGGGGGGGGGGGGTGAATGAACACTCCTTAAAAATTTATCCCTTGTGAATTCTTTCGGATTAGTGAAAGAAATCTGTTACTTAATCAACTCTTTGAACAGAACAGACCACTAAAAAGGTGAGTGCGGAAACGGTCTGCTCTTGTAAAAGTAAGAACGGCTCGATGGCTAAGTACAGAAGGATAAGACACAGGATATGTTTCTGGAAGTTCGAAGGTGGTGTAATCCTTCTACGTCTCCCCTTCTTCCAATTAAGGAAGGTTTATACTAGAAGACTTTGATTTATACAATCCTGTTGTACAAACCCGATTCAGACTGGATTTACCTCACTACCAGTCTGAAACTCCTAGTCACTCAACCTGCTCAGACACACTCTGTCTGACAGTTACAATAAGTTGCTCACTTCTATTTTTCAATACACAATGCGCACAGTGATCCTACAATGATCAAATGTTACAAAGTAATTGCGCTTAAATAAATAACTTCAGCTCGAAGGCTTCTGAACTTTGTAAGCGTGTGCAGATGCTTTCTTGTGTGTTTTTCAATTGATCAGCGTGAGTTTAAAAACAAGAGTCCCTGTCTTCCTTTTGTTGCATCCTTTTATAGTTGAGGGTAGCAACGGCATTGTTTCCCTTAATGTGCGACTTTGACTCTTTTTAAACTCTGAGAAAGCTACAGTCTTCTTCTTCAGGACACTTGCCGTTCTGGTGTATGCTTTCGGCGACTGTCAGGTAAGCTCTCCTTTGTCTTCTTACCTTTAATGGCAATCTTCGACTTTTGATCCTTTGTAGCATTAATTACAGCATTAAATGCTACAATAAATAACCGTTGATGGTTCGGACTGAGAAGCCATCCTTTATGTATCTTTGACTGCTCTGATCTGATAAAGGTTGAGATCGATCTGAAGTATCGATCTAGTCAGTCTGGAATCCATCGATCCGGTCTGATATGTGATATTCTTTATCAGCTTGCTCTGTTTTGCGCGATCGATCTGGTATGCCTGATTTCCACCGATCCGGTCTGAAATGTTTTGTCATCTTGCTCTGTTTTGTCCGATCGATCTGGTCAAGCTGATTTCTATTGATCCGGTCTGAAATGTTTTGTCATCTTTAAAATCTCATCGATAAGGTCCGGAACTAACACACTCTTTCTATTTGTTACAGGACTTGACACAATATCTAAATGAAAAATCAACACTTAAGAATATCTGGAAAAATAACAAAGGAAGTCCGAACAGACAATATAAAGTTCTCTTCGGAGTCCTCTTTTCCTCAAAAAGTCCAACCCCTGTAACGAGGTTGCTCGCCTCTATTTATAGGCTCGATCCTTGTGATTACTTGGTAGGAAAGCTAGGATCAAATCTTCTTTGATAGTGGCGCTAATGTAGCGAGTGTGTCCGAGAAATTCGCACCCCGCTAATGCACGTTTATCTCCGCCGGCTAATCTGTTGTTTACAGCCGGGTCTTCAGTTAATCTTTAACCAAAGATACCGAGCAGGGTTTGCCAGCCATTTAGCTATAATCTGTTCGGTGCACTGTTGTTTGGTTATAGTCTGTTCGGTGCAGTGTTGTTCGGTTATAATCTGTTCGGTGCAATGTTGTTCGGTTTCTTGCAAGGATTTTACCCGAGAAGGCCAATATGTCATATGACATCACCTCACCCCCTGAAGTAAATCAAAACGAGAGTATTGAAGTCTTGTTTTATTGTCTTCGTGTAAAATTCAAATCTTGACATGTTCGGATTTTGCCGCTCTTTTTTCCCGCTCAAATGTTTCAAACGACGTGCAACATTTCGTTTCCCGAGGCATATCCACAGCCTTCCATTCAACTTATTTTGGACGGTGTAGATTTAACGACTGTTCACGTGGTCCCTATCTATAAATACTCCACCATTCCCTTCATTTACTTCATTTTGATGTATTCTGCTTCCGAGCTAGCGTTTAGACGACCTCGCAATTTATCTTCATTCCTCTCCGGCTTCTCTCTATCAAGTATGGCTTCTTCTTCAGATGATTCCTCCTTGAGGGTGATAGATGTGTATGATGAGGGGGGTGTCAATATCTCTTCTCCTTGACCGTCATCCTCCTCAGATAGCGAGGAGACTTTAAGCTCTTCATCTGCTTCAGCTGCTCGTAAAGAAGAGCAACGAGCTGCTATGGAACAAACTTGGTGAATGCCAAAGTCCCTTGGTTCGAAATTTTTGAATCAGTGGTTAGATCGGACTAGCATTTATCTAATATTCGTACGAGGTTGAAGATTTCTGAGGGGACTTCTATTATTGCTCCCCCTTCAGGATCTCGTCCTCACTTGCCCCCTCAGGGCTATTTTCTTTTTTATTTAGACCAACTCCGAGGAGGTATTTGTTTTCCTATCCCCCCTTGGTTGTTGAGGCGGCCTCATATTTTTCCGTTTCTCTCAGCCAACTATTCCCCAACAGTTATAGATTGTTGGCGGGTTTCTTAATAGTTTTTGGGTTTCACTCCTACTCCCGAACTCTTCCATTGTTCTTCCAATTGAATAAAAAAGAGATCCAGCTGTTTTACTTTTCTCCTCGGACAGGGGTTGGTTTTCTCAAGAATTACACCTAGTCGATCAAGAATTGGAAGATGTTCTACTTCTTTGCTCGTCCACTCCAGCCTTGGGATTGTCCCATGACGTGGAGGAAAGACCTTCCGAAGGGTAAATCGTATCTGTCGGTTCGTCGTAAGCTTGACGATCAATGTTTTAACCTAGCGGAGCTGATTGATGACGGACTGCTGTACTTGTTCCAGCTGATCCCGAAGGGTGCATCTTTGAACTTAGCACTCTCACATGCTTGTATACTCTAATTGTTATACTCGGACTAATCTATGTTTATTCTTTTCAGAAACAAAAATGATAAAAGCCAAGATGACCGAGAAGCTGAAAGCCAAATATCAGAAAGGCCAGGCTTCAGCATCTGCTGTTTTTCCCGCCCCTCCTCCATTTGTTGAACCTATCTCTCCACCCGACGAGAGGGCTTCTCCTGAAGAGACCCTGGCTCTTCAGCGCCGAAAAAGGCCCATTCCCGAGGGCCAGGGTTCTTCCTTGAAAACACTCACTCTTAAGAAAACATCTTCTTCCCTCATTCCCCCTGTACCCCGACCTTCTTCTCAACCTGCTCCAGGTGGTCCGAGCGCTTCTCGGCCCATCTCGAGATACCACATACCAACCCGGACATATTCTCCCAATATCCCCTCCTGAAGAAACCAGACCCCAAGACCTCCCAATCCATCCTATGTTACTCTCCCAACTCCGCCGACCGCAAATATCTCGGGGAGTTGGCCTTCAATAATTTGGTGAATGAATTCTCCACTTCCTTCACCCAGGTAACTATTCTTTATTGATAATTTTCTAAGTCTTCATCTTTGGTATACTCATTTCTTGCGTTCTTATGCAGGCCCACATGATGGCGGGTGAACTTCTCACCCGATTCCATTCGGTTCGATCAGCAGATGCTAATCACCAGAAGCAAATCAAGCAACTTGAAAATATGGGTGATGATTTGAAGAAGTCCATAAAGCTACTGAAAGATCGGCATTCTGCAATGATGGCCGCTCGGGATGAGGCACAGGCTGCTCTTGAGAGAGAGCGCAAGAGGTCGGTTGAAGTAGATGGGTCAATAAGACTTTATCGGAGCAATATAAATCCATTTCCGAAAAACTCGACCATGAGAAATCTTTGCTAGATGTTCGGATGGAGGAGTTTTGGCGTGCCAAGAAGACTGACTTTTTGAAAGTCCTCAGAGTTCAGCGACATGGTGGTGGACCGCGCCACAAAATTTTTTGATCACGGGTTTGGGGCCTGTGTCCGCCAATTTGAGGCAAAGGGTTACCCTCCTGAAGGGATTCCAAAGGATTTTCTTGATGTTGAAGCGGCTCTGGAAAGCCTTCCTGAGGAATTCTTTCAGCCATAGATTAGGGATGTTATTTTTCTTTTCTTGTTTTTGTTCCGATGTAATATTTCATTGATTAAATAACAATGGCTTTATTCATTTTGCTGTAAAAAATCCCGATCCCCAACACTTGTACAAATTTAAGTTTAGAAAGTGGAGCAAACATCCCGATCCCACGAATAAACCGAACAAGCTCGCCACCCCGAGCATAATCACTTAGGCAATTTTATGTTTAAACGTGGACCAAACATCCCGATCCACGAGTAAACCATTAAAATTTTGAGCAAGCTCGCTACCCCGAGCACAATCACTTAGGCAATTTTATGCTTAAACGTGGACCAAACATCCCGATCCCACGAGTAAATAATTAAAATTCCGAACAAGCTCGCTACCCCGAGCACAATCACTTTGATAATTTTAAGTTTAAACGTGGACCAAACATCCGGATTCCACGAATAAACAATAGGCTCGCCACCCCGAGCATAATCACTTAGGCAATTTTATGTATAAACGTGGACCAAACATCCTGATCCCACGAGTAAATAATTAAAATTCCGAACAAGCTCGCTACCCCGGGCACAATCACTTTGATAATTTTAAGTTTAAACGTGGACCAAACATCCCTATCCCACGAGTAAACCATTACGATTCCGAACAAGCTCGCTACCCTAATCATAATCACTTAGGAAATTTTATGTTTAAACGTTGACCAAACATCCCGATCCCACGAGTATATCAATAAAACTAAGCTCGCTACCCCGAGCACAATCACTTAGGCAATTTTATGTTTAAACGTGGACCAAACATCTCGATCCCACGAGTAAATCATTAAAATTCCGAACAAGCTTGCTACCCCGAGCATAATCACTTATGCGATTTCATGTTTAAATGTGGATCAAACATCTCGATCCCACGAGTAAACCATTAAAATTTCGAATAAGCTCGCTACCCCGAGCACAATCACTTTGATAATTTAAAGTTTAAACGTTGACCAAACATCTAGATCCCACGAATAAACTGAACAGGCTCGCCACCCCGAACATAATCACTTAGGCAATTGTATGTTTAAACGTGGACCAAACATCTCGATCCCATAAGTAAATCATTAAAATTCCTAACAAGCTCGCTACCCCGAGCATAATCACTTAGATAATTTCAAGTTTAAACGTGGACCAAACACCCCGATCACGAATAAACCGAACAAGCTCGCCATCCCGAGCACAATGACTTAGGCAATTTTATGTTTAAACGTGGACCAAACATCCCGATCCCACGAGTAAATCATTACAATTCCGAACAAGCTGGGGGAATGACCCAAAGCCCTTATTATATTAGTTAGCCCTCCTTCCATGGTACCTAGACACTTTGAATCAAGGCTACGCCCCCTTAGGTGGTCTCAGTTGGAGAAGTGTTTCGATAGAAAAGGGTCTTTATGTAAGTGGTTTAATCGAACGGACCGGTCTAAAGATGAGCCGGAGAGTTGGAGAAGAGGTAGGGCCCACTCTACATGGCTTTATAGAGTCTTATGGGGCCCCTTAAAGAGCTAAAGAGTCCATCCTAGGCAATTTTATGTTTAAAATGTGGACCAAACATCCCGATCTCACGAGTTAACCATTAAAATTCCGAACAAGCTCGCTACCCCGAGCACAATCACTTAGGCAATTTTATCTTTAAACGTGGACCAAACATCCCGATCCCACGAGTAAATCATTAAAATTTCGAACAAGCTCGCTACCCCGAGCACAATCACTTAGGCAAATTTATGTTTAAACGTGGATCAAATTTCCCGATCCCACGAATAAACCATTAATATTCCGAACAAGCTCGCTACCTCGAGCACAATCACTTTGATAATTTTAAGTTGAAACGTGGACCAAACATCCCGATCCCACGAATAAACCCAACAGGCTCGCCAGGAATAACTTTATTTCATTGAGAACAAATTCATAAACAGAGATAATAATTAAAATGTTACATGAAATACTTTTTTAAATTATGAATGTTCCAAGGTCTCACCAGCTCGCGACCTTCAGGGTCTTCCAATCTGTATGATCCTCTTTCGATCACCCCTTTCAATTTATAAGGACCTTCCCACTTTGGTGCTAGTTTCTCTACGTCGCCAGCTGGATTAGTTCTTCGCAACTCTAGGTCTCCTACCTGAATGTTCACGGGTGAACGCTTCGGTTGTAAGAATTAGTTATCCTCAGTTTGTACATTTCAGTTCTTGTCACAGCTCGTTCTCTTAACTTGTCAATCTTATCCAATTCTATCTTCCTTATATCTTCATTATTCTCGGGATTATAGCATTGTACTCGAAGAGATTCGACTCCAATTTCCGTCGGGATAAGGGCTTCTGAAACATATACTAGACTGTAAGGAGTTTCTCCCATAGATACCCGAGGTGTTGTCTGATATGCCCACAAAACACCAGGTAACTCGTTCACCCATGCTCCTCGAGCTCCTTCTAGCCTTGTTTTAATCCCGTGCAGTAAATTCGATTAGTCACGTCGGCCTGTCCATTAGCTTGAGGATAAGCTACTGATGTGAACACTTGTTTAAGTTTCATATCTTTGCACCACTATTGCACTTTTCCACCCTGAACTTGCCTTCCTTGTCGGAAATTAACGTCCTCGGTATTCCGAACCGACATACTATGCTTCTCCATAAGAATCTGATGAACTCCACTTCAGTTATCTTTGCTAAGGGTTCGACTTCTACCCATTTGGTGAAATATTCAACCGCAACTAGAAGAAACTTCCTTTGCCCCGTCGCAGGTGGAAAAGGTCCAACAATGTCCATTCCCCACTGATCAAAGAGACAGGATATGATACTGTTATTTAGTACTTCGACTGATACGTGGGATAAATTGGCGTGCCTCTGGCAATTATTGCATTTTTTTACAATCCCCTCGGCATCTTTTCTCGCTGTGGGCCAATAGTATCCGGCCCGAAGAACTGTTTGGTATAACATATTGGCCCCCAGATGGTTACCACAACAGCCCTCGTGAATTTTTCTTAGCAAATGCTCTCCTTATTGGACTGAAGTGCATTGTAGAAAAGGGGTTGAGAAGCCTCTTTTAATCAATCTACCTTCGATCAATACATAACGATTTTCCATTCTCTTCACTTGAGCAGCTTCTTTTTTATCAGATGGCAAAGTCTTTGTTTTCAGGAACTTAATGATTTGCTCTCGTCAGTCAACCATAATACATGGTTCCAGATTCATTATGTTATTGACAGACATGTGGGAGATCAAAAGTTCTTGCAAAAGTACATTCCTGTTCTTCCATTCATGGATTGAGCTGCCCAACTTTGCCAATTCATCGGCTCGACCATTTTCTTCCCTAGGTATCTGTGTTAACTTTATTTCTTGGAATTGACTCATCAGTGTTCGAGCATTCTCCACATATTTTTTGAGCTTTTCCTCCTTCACTTTGTATATTCATTCACTTGTTGTACTACGAGCATGTAATCCATAAATGCTACTACCTTCTGAGCTCCAACATCCAACGCTATTCGAAAACTAGAGATAAGGGACTCGAATTCAGCCTCATTATTTGAAGAATGAAAGCCAAACTGGATGGCCACTTTGATTTCCTCTCCTTCAGGTCCAATGAGCACGACTCCAGCACCACTTCCCAATTGAGTGGATGATCCATCTACATATAAGCTCCACTCCTTCTCCTTGGGGACGGGTTACCTCTACCAGGAAATCTGATAAGGCTTGAGCTTTGATGGTAGTTCAGGGTTGTTGGAATCGAAGAGGGGGGGTGAATGAGATTCCTAGGCTACTTTAGCTTTTTAAAATGAGTTTGTAAAATAAAAATATTTTGCGCTTTGCGGAAGCCTTTAGTCAATCGATAAATGCAAAGAATAAAATAAATAAATGCGTAAAGGAAATAAAGCAATAAATAACAAAAGGATTTGTTATAGAAGTTCGGCGATGAATCGCCTACGTCTCCTCTTCCCGGTTAGATAGCCTCCAACCGAGGTTCCACTAGAACAATTTGTCTTGGCCTTGAGGGCTCCAAGTTAGCCACACAAAAACTCTTCCCGAGTTACGACGCTCTTCCCGAGCACACTACTCTTCCCGAGTACACAACGCTCTTCCCGAGCACAATACCCTTCACGAGTATACAAAGCTCTTCCCGAGCTACCAACACTCTTCACGAGTCTTCTTGGCCTTAAGGGCTCCAAGGATAGCCACACACTTGCACCAACTAGACTTGTTGATGACTTTACAATTTTCCAACTTGCTTTGGTGTTGGAGGACCTTTACAAGAAATCAAACCAAAAGCACCTTCACGGTGTACTCACACGAAGACAACAAGACTTAACAAATGGAAACAATTACTAGCTCCAATACAACAACAATGTATGGAGTTTGTAATGCTATTCAAGAATTTAATAATCAAAGCTTTGGTATAGTTTGTAGACTTGTTTCTTAGCTTCAAAATGCTCCAAAGCATCCATATTTATAGTGTAGAAGGCCCCCTAGGCTCCTACTAGCCGTTGCTAAACAAAAGGCTTGAATCACTCCTCGATCGCCTCGGACATCGCCTCGGGCGATCACCATCGCCGCGCCCCAACGGTCAGCAAAAATCACGGATCGCCTCAGGTGATCGGTGGATCGCCTCAGGCGATCAAGTGCAAAAATTAAGGTCGTAGCTTCAGCATGTCCAAATTTTGCATCGCCTCAAACGAACACTACATTGCCTCAGGCATTCGTGCCCATCGCCTCAGGCGTTCGTGACATCGCCTCGGGCGAACTCCCCGCGCGCATGCCCGCGCCATCCCTCGGCGTCGCTTCAGTCGATGTGCGGGAGCGAAGTCCCTGTGGCTGCCATCGCCTCAGGCGTTGGTCACCATCGCCTGGGGCGATCTTCCTCGCATGCTCGCCTGGCCATCGCCTCTGTCGATGGGCGTGGCGATCCTCGCCTGGCACCCATCGCCTGGGGCGATCTGTGTCTTCCAAAAGACAAAATTTCTTTGGCATTTCAATACTATTACAATCTTCAAATTTGATCATAATTTATGCTGCATACTCAATAAAAACCATTAGTACAAAATGTATAGGTTTTGTAATCATCAAAACAAAAACGATAATTTTATTTAAAATAGAGGAATGAGAGTTGTAGCGTTTTAAGGCGCAACAATCTCCCCCTTTTTGATGATCACAAAACCCGGTAAACTTGAAAGAAAATAAAACTTATAACAATGCAATGCTTAGAGAGTTTAAACTCACCCTTAATGAATGCAATGATAAACAATGTTTCAATGTGCATTTTTATCACCTTTACAAAATGTGTCACAAGTTGTAAAAACAATTAGGTTGCAAATAGCATTTCATCAATCAAGTTTACACCAAGTTTACACATACATTCTCCCCCTTTTTGTGAGAATAAAAAAGGGAAATGATTTTTAAGAAAATTGGACATAGTTCCCTTTAAAAAATGAATAAACCATAAATTCATCCAAGTAATACACAATCAACTCAAAATCCAATCAACAACTTAAAATCCATCAACATACACAATAAATTCATTCCAACATCATTTAAACCATTTAATCCTTACAAATAATTACAAAAGGATAAAATCTAAAAAAAAACACTAAAACAAAGACAACTCAATCCATGCCACCATCACCATCACCATCATTCCCGTGAGTAGTATCCTCGTCCATGTGAGCACTGGAAAACTGAGAACGAAGAGCGTCCACTTCATGTCGTAAATACGACAAATCTTCTCTCGAGGAGTCTTGGTAAGCTCGAAGAGACGCAACATCATCTCGAAGGGAATGGAATTGAGAATTCATGTCGACTCTCAAGGATTGAAATTGAGAGTTCATATCCTCACGAAGGCTTTGGAATTGAGAAGTAAAGAAGGCAAAAGCGTCTTGATTGAATTCAAAAGAAGAGGAAGGTTGATGACTATCAGGAGCTGGAATATCCGCCCCAATATTCATCATGTCATCAAAGGTAGAGGGAGATTGATGCTGAATGGGTGGCTCATCGAGATTTGGTTCAATCAAGAAAGGAAAATGAAGCCTTTGGGCACTAGTCATCCTATCAATGGGTAATGAGGGGTGATCTTTAGGATTGAAGGCAGAAAGTAGGTTCCCCGGATCATTAACCCAACAGGAAGTGAAAGGATTCCAAGAAATTTTGTTAAACAGAAAACACCTAAGATTGAAGGTGTCCTTGGACTTGATAGGCAGTTTCTCATTGTCATCGAAAGGAAGGTTGAAATGAAGAAAAATCTTTGTTAAGACACGGCCGAATGGGAGAATAACCTTTTTAGGATTATGGGCGGTGTTCCTAAAGATTTGGACAATGAATCTAGGTAGGTTGAAGGGGGTCATGGTAATGATGTAATACATCAAGTATACATCAGAGAATTTCAACCTAAGACGATCACCATCCCGAGGGATCATCGAGGTGATCACTATCTTGTGAAGGATTTGGTAGTTTGTAGGAATGTAATTCACAAGAAAAGATTGGTTTGGACATTGAGGGGTTCCGCCAAATATGAGATACAAGGCTTGGGCAGGATCACATACCCCATCATTAGGCCAAGTAGCTAGAGCAAATTTAGCTGGACCATCCGAAGGAATGCGAAGAATATGTCCTAATTCAGTGCTATTGAATTCAATTGGGCGATTGCAAACGATGGTTTTGATAGTTAATTCACCATCACCCTCAAACAATTCAAGATTGGCATAGAAAGAATGAATCATGGATGGATACAAAAAATCGTTCTTTCTAGGGGGTTTGAAAAAATTTTCCCATTGTTGGAATTGAATCCAATCAAGAATAGGGAGCTGGGAAGTCCTAAGGAAATCGAAATCAAAGACATAACCCGGAATTAATTTGCGAGTAAGATAATCTTCCGGAATTGGCTTACCATCAAGAGGAGGACCCGTATAATTCCTAGAGGATCGATTAGAGCGTCTCCTTCGGCTTGATTCTCCTTCTTCTCGGTTGCTTCGCGACATTTTGCAAGAGATTTGAGAGAATTGAGGGAAATTTTCGATTTTAGAGAAATGGGGTTAGGGTTGCAAAATTTCGAATTGGAAGATTTGGTGTTTGGAAAGTGAAATTGATGGTTTGGAAAGGCTTAGGATTGATCGATTATAACAATGATGAAGAAGGCTCGAATTATGGGTGAAAAACACGAAATATTGCTGAAAAAATGAGCAAAAGCCGTAGCCTTCAGTCTTTAAAAACCGAGATCGCCTGAGGCGATCTGGAGAACGCCTGAGGCGATCGAGAACGCCCGAGGCGATGCTTGCGATCGTTTGAGGCGATGTGAGCCACGCCCGAGGCGATGCTTGCGATCGTTTGAGGCGATGCGAGCCACGGACGAGGCACTGCGCACAGAATGCTGAGGCGATGGTTTGGCCATATTTTGAGTCAATTTTTGGACCAAAAATTTATTTTTGATAAATCTATCTAACATTAAATCATCTAACAACAAATATAAATCACATAATCTCAAAAACACAATAATTCACAATTTGTGACTTTTAAAGGCGATTACAAGATGCATTTTTGAAATTAAATGTGAGTAAACTTGATTCCCCCTTAACAATTGCATAGCACATACAAGATAATCAAGTAAAGCATAAAGTAAACAACTCTCCCCCTTAAACCATGCATACACAAGCTCTCCCCCTTAAACTATGCATGAAGTAAACTTCAAGATTATCACACAATTATCCCCCTTTTTGTGATAATAAAAAAGTACAAAAATTAAATAGACAAATCACAAATATATGTTGACCCATAGCCATATTTTACACATGTTCCTCATCAAGCATATAATAGCCCAAATAAGCATAAGATTAATTCATTTTGAGGAATACAAACATGCGTTTTAAGGCGATCAACAATGAATTCAAAATGTGCAAAATGTGCATATGTTCTACCAAAATTTCATGCATTTGTGCCCAATAAACATTAGAATTCTCAAATCATCATTTGATAAATTTATTAAGATCATGATAGCATTATTTCAAAGATAGAGCATCTAAACAAATATAGCATGCTTAATCACATAATATCATATAACATATTCAAATTAGAATTCATTGCACTTACTATAAAAGGATAGGCATACATCATGCAATAAAACAATTTATATGTGCACATGCTAAGGGGTTATGCATTTTACTCCAATCAATATTGAGCTTCATTATTTATTGGTCACAATTAATTTGTGCCAATTAATTTTGAATTGCTCATTTAAAATGTATAAAATAAATTTTACCTTTGATGACAAGAGTGCGTTCTTGTCATTGGTCCTATGCCTCGTGCTTCCTCTATAGTGGTGAATAAGATGGTTTCCTCCCTTGAGGTGCTTGTGCCTTCATCCTTCATCCCATTGTTGACCCTACAAAACAAGTTGGCAATAGAAGGATCTTTGGTACCCATTTGATATTTGGGTCCTAGAGGGTTAGCTTTCTTTGGCACCTTTGGAATCCATTTCCACCTTTTATTAGGTTGGTATTGGATTCTAGCAAACCTATACTTGTTTTAGGTATGACCACTTTTACAACAATAGTTACAAGTAGGAGAATCATGCTTGGCTTTTGCTAACAAGCTTGAAAATGATTTTGATTTGCTTGAGAAGCCTAACCCGGCTTTATCAAAGCTACAACGTTGCAAGCCAAGCAACTCATTCATCTTTAGACTACTCTCACTAAATTTGCAAAAAGATAATTTTAAAGAATCTAATTCATTTTTCAATGAATTATTTTCTTCATCTTTCTTAGCAATCTCAAGTTTGAGTAGTTTGTTGCTCAACTTAGTTTTGCCAAGTACATCTATAAGCTCATTATAAGACTCTAAAAGTTCATCAAATGAAGGTACCTCATCGTCGCTATCATCTCCTTCATCTATGTCGTCTTTTGCCATGAGACAAAGATTTGTTGCTTCTTCTTCTTGATCGGAGTCGCTATCACTCCATGTGGCTATAAACGCCTTCTTCTTCCCTTTGTCCTCATTCTTCTTCCTAGGACATTTATTAGCGTAATGACCTTTATCTTGACAATTATAACAAGTTACCCTCATATTTGGATTCTTGTTTGGTAGCACTAGAGGCCTTTGGATTGCTATGTTTGTTGAAGAACTTCTTGAACTTCCTTGTGAACAATGCCATTTCCTCATCGTCATCTTCATCCTCGGATTGATCTTTTCTTCCAACCAAGGCGATCCCCTTTCTCATAGATCTATCATCCTCCTTCATTCCTTTTCTTGTAGATACTTCAAGTTCATGGGTCACCAATGTGCCATGAAGCTCATCAAGGTCATAAGATGCGTTCTCCCCTTTGTTGGACTCGATGATGGCCGTCCTCTTGGCATCCCATTCCTTTGGTAAGGCTCTTAGTGCTCTCCTCCATATTTGCTTTGGAGGATACTTTTCTCCAAGTTGGGCAAGCTCGTTTATGATTTGAGTGAGCCTCCTAAACATTGAATCCACATCTTCTCCGGAATCCATCTCAAATGTCTCATATTTGAGTTGTAGAAGGTCAATATTGGTCTCCTTCACTTGATTGGTTCCTTCATGACAAATTTGCAATTTGTCCCATATCTCCTTAGCCGTTGAGCACATTGAGATCCGGTTGTACTCCTTCATATCTAAGGCACAATGCAAAATATTAATCGCTTTAGCATTTTGTGAAATTAATATCATATCCGCTCTATTGAAATCGTCCATTTCTTTGGGAACACTAATTCCCCCAACTTCCTTTAAAGGAATATCCTTTCACTATGATTTTCCATAGATCATAATCTACGGATTGGATGTATAGAGAAATTCTATTCTTCCAAAAACCGTAGTTATCACCCGTGAAAAGCGGATGGCGATTTGACGATTGACCTTGAGCAAACTCATTTGCTAGATTAGCCATATAAAAATTTTGATTTAAAACAAAAATCAAATGGCTCTGATACCACTTGTTGGAATCGAAGAGGGGGGGTGAATGAGATTCCTAGGCTACTTTAGCTTTTTAAAATGAGTTTGTAAAATAAAAATATTTTGCGCTTTGCGGAAGCCTTTAGTCAATCGATAAATGCAAAGAATAAAATAAATAAATGCATAAAGGAAATAAAGCAATAAATAACAAAAGGATTTGTTATAGAAGTTCGGCGATGAATCGCCTACGTCTCCTCTTCCCGGTTAGATAGCCTCCAACCGAGGTTCCACTAGAACAATTTGTCTTGGCCTTGAGGGCTCCAAGTTAGCCACACAAAAACTCTTCCCGAGTTACGACGCTCTTCCCGAGCACACTACTCTTCCCGAGTACACAACGCTCTTCCCGAGCACAATACCCTTCACGAGTATACAAAGCTCTTCCCGAGCTACCAACACTCTTCACGAGTCTTCTTGGCCTTAAGGGCTCCAAGGATAGCCACACACTTGCACCAACTAGACTTGTTGATGACTTTACAATTTTCCAACTTGCTTTGGTGTTGGAGGACCTTTACAAGAAATCAAACCAAAAGCACCTTCACGGTGTACTCACACGAAGACAACAAGACTTAACAAATGGAAACAATTACTAGCTCCAATACAACAACAATGTATGGAGTTTGTAATGCTATTCAAGAATTTAATAATCAAAGCTTTGGTATAGTTTGTAGACTTGTTTCTTAGCTTCAAAATGCTCCAAAGCATCCATATTTATAGTGTAGAAGGCCCCCTAGGCTCCTACTAGCCGTTGCTAAACAAAAGGCTTGAATCACTCCTCGATCGCCTCGGACATCGCCTCGGGCGATCACCATCGCCGCGCCCCAACGGTCAGCAAAAATCACGGATCGCCTCAGGTGATCGGTGGATCGCCTCAGGCGATCAAGAGCAAAAATTAAGGTCGTAGCTTCAGCATGTCCAAATTTTGCATCGCCTCAAACGAACACTACATTGCCTCAGGCATTCGTGCCCATCGCCTCAGGCGTTCGTGACATCGCCTCGGGCGAACTCCCCGCGCGCATGCCCGCGCCATCCCTCGGCGTCGCTTCAGTCGATGTGCGGGAGCGAAGTCCCTGTGGCTGCCATCGCCTCAGGCGTTGGTCACCATCGCCTGGGGCGATCTTCCTCGCATGCTCGCCTGGCCATCGCCTCTGTCGATGGGCGTGGCGATCCTCGCCTGGCACCCATCGCCTGGGGCGATCTGTGTCTTCCAAAAGACAAAATTTCTTTGGCATTTCAATACTATTACAATCTTCAAATTTGATCATAATTTATGCTGCATACTCAATAAAAACCATTAGTACAAAATGTATAGGTTTTGTAATCATCAAAACAAAAACGATAATTTTATTTAAAATAGAGGAATGAGAGTTGTAGCGTTTTAAGGCGCAACAAGGGTTGATAAGAAATATCAAACTCACTCAGCTCAGTGGCCCACTTCACCATCCGTCCCGATATTTTGGCTTTAGATAACAATCTTCCCAGCGGGGTGTTTGTCACTACTATGATGGAATGAGATAAAGAGTATGGTCGAAGCCTTCTCGCTGTGGTTACTAGGGCTAAAGCCAATTTCTCGACTTCAGGGTATCTTTGCTCAGCTCCTTGCAATACTCAGCTAACATAATACACTGACCATTGTTTCCCTGATTTCTCTTTTATTAATACCGAGCTGATGACCTCCTCGGTCACAGACTAATAAACAAGGAGTGTATCGTCATGCTCGGGTTTATTCATTAGTGGTAATTGAGCCAAATACTCTTTCAAATCCTCGAAGGCTTTTTGACGTTGGTCATTCCATTCGAAATTGAGCCAAATACTCTTTCAAATCCTCGAAGGCTTTTTGACGTGGTCATTCCATTCGAATCGAATCCCTTGTCTTAATGCCTTGCAGAAAGGTAAACTCCTATCGGCTGAACGCGATATGAAGCGACTCAAAGCAACTATTCTTCCTGCCAACCTTTGTACTTCGTTCAACGTCCGAGGAGGATTCGTATCTTGAATTGCTCGGATCTTCTCGGGATTGGCCTCAACACCTTTTTCAGTAACCATGTATCCCAGGAACTTTACACTATGTATTCCGAATGTGCATTTGGCAGGAATCAATTTCATGCCAAATTTCCGCAAAGTACTAAAGACCTCCTCCATATCATCAATTAGATTTTGTGCCCACTTGCTCTTGATAAGGACATCATCCACGTACACTTCGACATTCCGACATATCTGATCTTTGAACATTTTATCCATCAGCCTTTGATAAGTGGCCCTAGCATTTTTTAAGCCAAAAGGGATAACTACGTAACAAAAAGTTCATCATGCTGTCACAAAACTGACTTTGGGCTGTTCTTCTTGTGCCAAAAGGACTTGGTGATATCCCTGATATGCATCCATAAGACATAGCAGTTCATGCCCTGCAGTAGAATCCACTAGCTGATCGATCCTCGGCAGCGGGTAGCAATCCTTGGGACACGCTTTATTAACATCTCGGAAGTCCACACACATCCTCCATTTATTTCCTGGCTTTGGTACCAGAACTACATTTGAAAGCCATGTGGGGAAATTGATTTCTCGCACGTGGCCTGCTCTCAGCAATTCTTCTACTTGCTTGGCAATAATTGCATCCTTCTCGGGCCCAAAATACCTCCTTCTCTGCTTGCTTGCCCGAGCGTTAGGGTCAACATTAAGATGGTGTTCGGCAATCTCAGGCTTTATCCTGACTAAATTAGAGGTACTCCAAGTGAACACATCCACATTCTGACTCAAGAAATCAATCACTTTTCTTTGCAGCTCAGGACCTAATTGGGATCCCACTCTGGTGGTTCGGGTAGAATGGCCCAGTTCGATTGTTAGAAATTCCTCAGCGGGAGTTACTCGCTCCTCAACCTCCATCTTTCACGCTTCCTCTTATTGCTTTCTCCTCGCTAGCCCACCTCTTTCTTCTGCTATTTCTCTTGTCTCAATTCTTGCACATAACATTTTCTCGAGGAGTTTTGATCTCCTCTAACTTGCCCCACTTCCTCACCAACCGGAAATTTTATTGATAGGTGATATGTAGATGCTACTGCTTGAAAAGCAGCTAATGCTGGTCGGCTCAAGATGATGTTATATGATGAGGGAGCATCCACTACGGGGAAATTGATCATCTTGGTTCTCATCCTTGGTTCTTCACCCAACGTAACTGGTAAAGACACCTGCCCATCGGGCTTACAATCTCCCCGGCAAATCCATGAAGAAAGGTGTTTACCTTTTGTATGGCTATACTTCCCAAATCCATCTGGGTCAAGGTGCTGAAGAAAAACACATCAGCTAAGCTCCCCGTGTCTACGAAAATTCTCCGTACGTTGTAATTGGCTATCGTGGAAGAGATAACCAATGCATCTTCATGGGGGAAGTGAATCCCCTGCAAATCTTCGAGTCCGAAAGTTATAGAAGGGCCTTCTGGTGTGTAATCTGGGTCGATGGATAGTACTTGGAGCTTTCGAACATGACTTTTTCGTGCTCGGTTAGAATCCCCACCTGACATTCCCCCAGAGATCATATGTATAGTTCCTTGATTAGGAACATTATTTAAGGAAACCTCTTTGACGACTTGACTATCTTCTTCTGGCCTTCCTCCTCGAATGGCCCACGGTACTGGTTGAGGTTCCCTCCTCCCCGGATTGGCATTATTCCGAGGGAAGGGATTATTACCAATCGGCCCATCATGTGGTCCTTGCCTTCCCACAAATCTACCAGTTCCTCGTCCTCGAAAATATTCTCCTCGGGATGGTCCTCCTTTGTATGATCGACCCTAACCCCTTTCCAGCATCTTTTGATTCATGGCTACCTCCAGATGAGACCTCATCGGAAGATATTGATCAAAGTTTCTCTTGGGTGGTTCAACTTGCTTATCCCTCATATTGAGTTCACCACCAGTTTTTGCATCTCTTCTTTGCTTCATCTTTTGGGCTTCTTCTAAATTAATATATTTAGAAGCTCTTCCCAGTAGTTTGTCATAATCCGAAGGCGGCTTCTTCGCTAAAGACCTGAACAAGTCTCCTTCTCTTAGCCCCTAAGTAAAAGCGCTGATCAGTATTTCTGAAGTAACGTGAGGGACATCCAGGCACACTTGATTGAATTTCTTCAAAAAATCTCGAAGAGATTCCTACTCTACTTGTTTGAGTCCGAACAGACTAAGGGTTATTCTCTTGCAACTTCTACTGCTTGCAAACTGATGAGGGAATAATGATCTAAATTTGGAGAAAGAATCTACGATGCCCGATGGCAGCTGATTAAACCAGGATTGTGCAGCTCCAGCAAGAGTGGTTAAAAAGACTCTACACTTCACTCCGTCAGTAAGTTGATGAAGGAGTGAAACGTTCTCAAATCGGGACAAGTATTCCTCAGGATCTGTGCCACCATCGTAAGTCCCAACACTCAAAGTTCGGAAATTGGACGGTAGGGGGTCATTGATAATTTCGGGAGCAAATGGGGTCCCCCTTCGCGCTGGATATATATGTCCCTCTATTTTGTTACACATCTGCTCCAACTCGTCTTTTAAATCCTCTCCATCTGGTGGTGCAAAGCTTTGTCAGCTTCCTCCCCCATGTGACTAGAGGGATCTTTTATCTCCTTCGCACTTTCCTTTGGCTCCTTTGAAAAGGCTAGATCTTCTTCCTCTTCCTCGGTTTTCTCTGGCTGGAGCGGAGTCATAAACTGCTTCATGACTTCTCCAACAGTTCTGTCGATTACCTCGGTTAACTGTTCCATGGGCATTCCCCCAACAGGAAATCCCCGGGGAACATTTTAAGATGACCATGCCTCTTCCTCCTCTTCCTGTTCCGGGAACGAATAGGGAGGGGGGCTCGGTATATTTCCCCTCGAAATTTGTCCACGACCCTTACTCTTAACCCATTTTCCTTGCACTCCTTGCAGGATGAAAATTTTTCTTACTTCAACGTCTTTCTCTAAAAAACTTCCCACATACGGTGCCAATGATGTGATTCGATTTTTTTCGGGTTCGGTAGATTTAAGTGTTTGCGAAAAATAAAAGAAAAACACCAAGATTTGTTACGTGGAAAACCCCCGAATTGAGGAAAAAAACCACGGGACCCAAGTCCAGTATAATTTATACTAACCACTCTTTCTATTTGTTACAGGACTTGACACAATATCTAAATGAAAAAAACAACACTTAAGAATATCTGGAAAAATAACAACGGAAGTCCGAACAGACAATATAAAGTTATCTTCGGAGTCCTCTTTTCCTCAAAAAGTCCAACCCCTGTAATGAGGTTGCTCGCCTATATTTATAGGCTCGATCCTTGTGATTACTTGGCAGGAAAGCTAGGATCAAATCTTCTTTGATAGTGGCGCTAATGTATCGAGTGTGTCCGAGAAATACGCACCCCACTAATGCATGTTTATCTCCGACGGCTAATCTGTTCTTTACAGCCGGGTCTTCCGCTAATCTTTGACCAAAGATACCGAGCAGAGTTTGCCAGCCGTTTAGCTATAATCTGTTCGGTGCACTGTTGTTCGGTTATAGTCTGTTCGGTGCAGTGTTGTTCGGTTATAATCTGTTCGGTGCAGTGTTGTTCGATTTCTTGCAGGGGATTTTACCCGAGAAGGCCAATATGTCATATGACATCAATATATATTTATGTCAAGTTTAAATTCAATTTTATTTCCGAATACATAAGGTTACTTACAAGTTTATACATCAATTTTCTCCCAATTTTTTGAATTATATATATATATATATATATATATATATATATATATATATATATATATATATATATATATATATATATATATATGTTGGGAAGTAATAATTACCCTTGCTAGAGAGCGATCAAAATATGACGCTTGGGCAGTTGTATTGCTTAAAATATTTGAGTTTACCATCAGCTATAATTTTTGATAAAACAGTAATTGTTTGATCCTCAATTGATATTAAAGTCAACACCACGGTTTCAATTACTATTAGTTGCAAGGAATGTAATTATTGGGAGGCAGATAGTTGAGAAACAATAGTTTACTTGTAAGAGAGCGATCGAATCGTGACATTTGAGCTGTTATACTGCTTAAAAGATTTAAGTTGCACAGTCTCCATCATCTATACATTTTGATAAAATGGCAAGAGTTTGATCATACAATATATATGTTTATATATATTATTAGTTTGTTGCACAATTGCTAGCATTTTTATTTTCTCAACTGAAACCGAAAAACATTTAATCTTAAATGCAATTAATATTGGGAAACGAATAAAAATTTAAGTTCTCTACTTCTTTATTTTTATAATATTTATCTCTATAATATTTCGAATATTATATACAAATCTTACAAAACCAACTCTTTAAGGGTGTACATTTGTTTGCATTTTCCTTTTAGATTAATTAAATCAAGGGAGTTCTTTTATTTATAAAAGTTTTGTTCAATATATATACTATTGAAAAAATAATTGTGTATGATAAAACATTTGTCGATGTATTAAAGTTATAAATAATGATAATATGTATAACTCAAATCTTTTAAATCATATAACAGTCTAAAAGACCACGATTTCACCGCTATCCGAACAGAGATAATCATTATGCCCGACATATTGGAATTAAATAATAGACATGGTGCGATGGTGGTCCATCGAGTATACTGCTGATCACTTGCCTTGAATTTCAAGCAACGTTGTACCCCTCCTCTATTTTTCTATCATCTCTATATCCCCATCCTTGGTCACATATTCCCTTCTATATTATATTTCAATCTTTTATTATATAATAAAATAAATAATACGAAATACATTGTTGAATTAAGTAACAAGAAAACATATGCAATTCATTTACAAGCATAAAATATAAATTATTCACATAAAATATGAAAAATTGAATATAATCTAATTAAATAGAAGATTTCAGACACTAGTGGAGCCACGCTTATATTTTAGGGCCGAAATTAATTTTTTTTTTTAAAATCACAGATAAAACATAATTTTTTTTTCAAAAAAGATACAACAGGTGCCCCCGCAACCCCCGCAACCCCCTCCGCCCCCGATTGAAGAGAAATGTCCAGCCATTCTATAACAATGTCAAAGAATGATGATCAGCACTCCACAGCTCAAAACCCATGTGACTTCCTATCATTTTTTGGTATTCTTTTCCTGTTTCAACATCTTTCTGTAGTATTTACTTTTTTTCTTTTTTTATAAAGATTTTTCTGTTTCTGAATAATATGATTATAGTTGAGGAGATTAAATATTTGCTGTGTATTTCTTTTTAACAACTTAAATTTCAAAAAATCAGTTCATAAATAAATTTTAGAGGAAGGCTTATTTTTTATTTTTATTTTTATTTTTTCATATTGAATTTATACAAATTGATTCTGAAGTAGACTTTTATATAAACTTTAAAAATTTATATAAACTATTGCTTTTGCTTTGCCGTTTGCAAAATAATTTTAAATTATCGTTGCCTACATGTATTTTTTTAGACATTTGGGGTTAATGCTGAGATCAATGTCAAACAATTTTTTAGATACTAATTTTGGTTCTGTTGTCTCTTCGTAATTTTGGTCAACTCTAACACGTGTAGTACCACATCAGCACCATGATGAAAAAAGACAAAAATTGCCAAAACAATGAAAGATCTCGAAATATTTGGCAAACCCCTACTTATTTATTAACTGGTCATGATATTAACGTGAGAATTAATGGATAAATCGACTATATGATGTGCTTTGATCTAGCTTCCATTTCTTCTGTGGTCTTACGAACGGATACAACAGTCGATTTCCTCCCATGCCACTAATATTTCTTCAAGAATTTCCATGTGAGAGGACGAATATAAAAATATTAAGTAAATATTCACTTTATACACAAACCTTAATTTTTAGTATTCCTCAAGAACACGTCGAATTATAACTAACTACAAACATAGCGATTTAATTTACCACGAACTTTTTTTTTTTTGTGAATAAGCATATATGGTTTCATGTGCTCAATTGGGTCAATATAAATTTCTGAGTTGCAATATCATGTTTGTATATATTGTCGGAGTATAATAATTATCCCTGCTTGGAGAGCGATCGAAGTGTGACGCTTGGGCTGCTCTACCTTTAAAGTTAGAGTTGGTTACCAACAACTATATCTAATCGGCAATCACTTAATCCTGTAATTGGTATCAGAGTCAATGTCAAACGTTCGATTCTCATGAGTTACAATTTAGTGCAATTATTGAGAGAAAGATTGTTGGAGTACAATACTTGACCTTGCTTGGAGAGCGATCGAAACGTGTCGCTTGGGTTGCTCTACAGTTTAAAGATTAGAGTTACAACGTCACCACTAACTATAACTTTTAGTAAAACGACAATCGATTGATCATACATATATAATTAGTGCATATGCAACCAATCTTTCTTATAATAAAAAATATTTGTTTCATTTTGCAATCATATTTGGGTTCTTTTTAAATTAGTTAAAACATTTGAAAAGGAAAATATATCCTAAATAAATGTAGGGTTACATGTATTTTTAATTAGATTAAATTTGGTTGGGCAGATTAACTAAAAAAACAGTTGGGGTCGCTGTGCTTTTGAGTGTGTTTTTAAGTCTAAGGCCTTCCATTTTCTTGCTTTGGCTTTACCAGTCAAGAAGACAACAAAATACATACAAAGGGGTGTGAATTAAAAATCCAACCCAAAATCTCTCTTCTTCTACTCTCTCTCTCTCACACAAACACATAAAACACATACTAAAACAGTCTGCAGATTTAGCAGGGAAGTTAAAGGTATGATATAGGACAGCTTGCTTTTCCTTTATCTCACTACTTGCTTCAGTTAAAGTTAGCAGAATTCTGGCGTTTTTTCTGTGATTAAAGACCCTTGATTTCTCTCTTTTTTCTTCCTTTCTTTCTGTTTGATTTTGTCTTAACCTCTCTCCCTTCTATATGTTCTTGAAAATATACTCTTTTTTTATGTTATTTCATTCCCCTTTGAAGCTTGATTTATTCATCTCTTTTTTAAAAAAAAATCGATAGAAATCAATTTTCTTGAAGAAATCTAATAGTTTTCATATGTTTATCAATCTTTTCTTATAAATTTCTATAGGTACTGACTTTTTATTTTTTATATATTACATTAGATATATCTGTACGTACATGAATGGCCAAGTGATTTGTGTTTCTTGATATTTGAATAGTTTACTGAGGAGATTGAGAGTTTTTGATCGGGCAACAAGTTGGATTGAGGTTCTTAATTTATGGAGTTACGATTAATATACAAGTATAGATATATAATGTTATGAATGTTATAGTTTACAAAGAGGAGGTGTTTTTTTTAGCCATGAATAAAGGTACTCAGTTGGGATCTGTGAGCAGCTCTGATCTCATAGATGCAAAGCTTGAGGAGCATCAACTATGTGGATCCAAACACTGTCCGGGTTGTGGACACAAGCTCGAAGGAAATCCGGTACATGAAATTCTCTAAATACTGAATATATCCTTTTCTTCATTAGCAAGATTTCGAAAGATATTAAATAATTAAGAACAAGAGAAATACATATACTTTTTACTTTTGATTTTATAGTCTTTAAGTCATTCAGATTCCTCTTTTCATATTATATTAAGTTCTGGTGCTTGAAATACCTGAATTTTGTTGCAGGATTGGGTTGGCCTACCGGCCGGAGTGAAGTTTGATCCGACGGATCAAGAATTGATAGAACATCTTGAAGCAAAAGTTGAAGTAAAAGAATCAAAATCACATCCTTTAATTGATGAATTTATTCCTACTATTGAAGGTGAAGATGGGATTTGTTATACACATCCTGAAAAGCTTCCAGGTCTGAACTGCTCTCACCATATAATTTATTTTCTTTATTTTAGTATTTTTACTTTTATTTCATTTAGTGTGTGTGTGTGTTGGATACGGTAGCTTAATCTGCCATGATTCAAGTAGGTAGGTTTTACTATCACATTTTCTTGGAAGATACAACAATTTTCTGACTAGGGTTTGTTTTATTTATTTTTTAAATACTCTCTCCAAGTTTCTCTTCCATGAATTTAAATTTCAAGATTATCTGTTACACCTAAGTAAACCTAACTTTGATTTTACTTCTTTCTTTCTAGGAGTAACAAGAGATGGACTTAACAGACATTTCTTCCATAGACCCTCAAAAGCTTACACAACTGGTACAAGAAAAAGAAGGAAAATTCAAACCGAGTGCGACTTACAAGGCGGCGAAACGCGGTGGCACAAGACAGGCAAAACCAGGCCAGTCATGGTGAATGGGAAGCAAAAAGGGTGCAAGAAAATCTTGGTCTTGTACACAAACTTTGGGAAAAACAGAAAGCCCGAGAAAACAAATTGGGTGATGCATCAATACCATTTAGGCCAACATGAAGAAGAGAAAGAAGGGGAACTTGTGGTTTCCAAGATCTTTTATCAAACTCAACCAAGGCAATGCAATTGGTCTTCGGAGAAAAGTTGTGTTAATGCCGTTCTAGGCGAGGGATTGAGTGTCGACCCGAATAGCCAGAAAGAAAGTGGCAGTGGGAGCTTCTCTAATAAGGAAATAATCCCTCCAAGGGATGAATTTTCAGCTGCTGTTGTGAATGTTGGTGCACCTATTTCCAGTTATAGTGCTATAGAACATATCCAGCAACTGAAAGCTGATCATTTTAGCTTTCTTCCTTATAGAAAACCCTTTGATGATCAGGTATGTATGTTCAATTTTTCATTTGATTTGCATATTTAATCTATTATTTAAAATGAGTAATATATACTATAAATTCCATATGTTCAAATGGAACTACGCATCATGTCATTTTACCAGCATTTTGTGATACAATTTTGTATTTCTCCCCATAAATTTCTCAAAATTCCTGAGTAAATTTTATATCTCTTAATTAATCCATGGACATTAACAAATATTATAATGTATTCTACTTATGTATATATATATATATATATATATATATATATATATATATCATGACATGCTGATCATGTTTCTTTTGTCTGTCTATATAATGTGACAAACTAATGAAGCATGACTGAGAGGTCTCGGATCTGTAATGATAATTATAACACGAAATTAAGATAAATAGATCTTAAATTATTAATATGTCA
The DNA here is from genome assembly GCA_907163345.1 of Haberlea rhodopensis. Classification (NCBI taxonomy): domain Eukaryota; kingdom Viridiplantae; phylum Streptophyta; class Magnoliopsida; order Lamiales; family Gesneriaceae; genus Haberlea; species Haberlea rhodopensis. The sequence goes on from CAJQUN010000188.1 coordinate 679,504, forward strand.
GGCTGGGAATATTGGAGAGGCTTCAATAGGAAGGGAGACACCGGGCGGCACGTGCGAAGCACTTGACATGATTCACATGAGCCATGAGCATCATCAAATCTCAACAGCATCAGCACCTATAGCATATCACATCAGCAGGCCTTCACATTCCATTTCTGCCATTATTTCACCTCCACCAGTAATGCATCACACTTCCAATATTATTCTTGATCAAGATCACTCCTTTAATCTTCCAACAATCATGCTCCCAAATGAAAATTTCCAGGTACACCAATATAAATTTTATACAAGAAAAGCCAGCCTTATTACATTTGTTTATTATTATTATATTTTTGGAATTCATTACCATAGGATTAGTACAATCATGAATCAAGAAAGAAACATCATTTTGTTTTAGGGGTAATGTCTTGTTTAGTTTTGTTGATAGTAGGAGGTAATGTTGTCGAAGTTTTTTGTTTCCCTATTAGGATGTACAAGAGTTATGTCCTAGTGTCATGTTAAGAGTTGGTGCAGCCCTGTAGCACGAGACCGATCAAAAAAAAGAAGAAGAAAGAAACAACATTTTTCTTGAAACTTAAGCACTTTTAACTCTAAATGACCGACTGAATGAGGAATTTTTGAGCTTGATTTTCTTCCAAAAAATTGAAAATTCTTGAGCATAACTAATGACTATTAAGAAAGACTGTTTGTTCTAAAAAAAATTATCTAATCAGTTTTGTTAAATATTATTGTTTGTATTCATCTGGAACTGAGAAATTAGAATGCCAGCTATATTGCTAACCAATAAATAATTATATCATTGACTTAAAAATTCCTATCTTTTGCAGACAATACATGATCGAATGCATGATTATGTTTTTTTTTTCTCTGTCATAACTAAAATTATTTATTCTATTCTGTGAGCAGCAACAGCAACAACAACAACGTCATAAACTAGGAGGAAGGTCTGCATCTGGATTAGAGGAAATCATTATGGGCTGCACCTCAGCTGACATCAAAGAAGTATGTATTATAAATCTTTAACCTTATGACCCTAAAATGCATGCTTTCTTATACGTGTCTAAACCACAACTACTTTGAGGTTAAATCATAAAATACAAGAGCTTCGGGCCCGAATGGTAAAAGCTCTCTCCCCTTTAGGGAAAACTCGTGTTCGAGTAGCGTGATGTGCGAAAAAAATATTTAGCCTCTCCTTCTATAAAAGTAAAATAGAATCACGAAATACAAATAGGTAATGAATAATGTATACTGAAGTCAAATAAATTGCAGCGATTTCACAAAAATGTACATGAAAATAGATTTATATAATTCATATGTTCTTCAATGTGATTATAACTATCTCCAAAAGTACGATAAATTAGAACAAGATCGTTAATTTAACAAAACATACTACAAAATTGCGGATGTTGGAATATTTAACCAACTCAAAATTGTTGTATATGTTGCTTAATATTTTATTATCATAATATCACTAGCTCATACATTTTATTTTGACTTACCACTTTGCGACCAAGTTTGAAGTCATTTTTATTGAAGTATATGTGACTTGGTAATATTTATTTATATTATTAAATAGAACAACCTAGAATATTAAATGTCCTTTAATTCCTACTTTATACTAGGAATGTTAAAAGCTTATTTTCGTGAATCTTGGCATTTGAATTTTATTTACTAATTTAGAATTAGATGTTGCTAATTCTGAGGTGCCAAGTTATAAATTTTTATGAGATGAAGCTGAGTTTCACACTTTCGTAGCTAACCTATACAATATTTTAGGGGATCAGAAAAATTTAGTGGGGTAAAATATAATTTTTTATCCCCCCTTGCATATGGGAAGTTCCGCCCTGCATGCAACATTCTTCATTTTCTTCAACTTCTCCTTAAACCCTTTTAGTTTTTTTTTTTTTTTAAAAAAAAAAAATTCTTTATTGTAAACTTTATTTGGTTGTTTCTTATCATGCATGTTAGCCAAGAACCCCCTATATCCATGCAACCATAAATAGAACATCGTAAGACTAAAAGCCGTCAATTGTGGAAGTTGCTGCAAGAATCCTACTTTCTTCTACTTTTTGAACAAATAAATAAAAGTGATAGAATGGAACTTAGTGCGATAAATCTTTTGTAAGGCTGGTTTTAATTTGAACTACTTACACAAAGAATATATAAAAGAATATTATAAAGATCGAAGATGACAGCTAAATCCTTAGATGTACTTTAGAATAGAACAATTTAGCTAAATCTATAATTTATTATTTAAAATATGTGAGGAAGCATTGGTGTAAAAGACAACAAGGACAATGACCCCAATAACTTTTTCATATGGCATCCTAGGAAGAAAGAATAAGAAAATTCTTGGGTTCATTCGGTATACCAAAAACCAACACACAATACAATATATATATATATATATATATATTGTGTTGTGTGTTGGTTTTTGATGTACCGGGTATACAAAAAGAATTTCCCAAAGAATCCACATGCATGGAGCTGAAATGGCTTGAAAATTCAATTGCATAAAAAATATTGAAACTACAGTTATTATGGTTATGGTTAAGTACTGCTGCATTTGTTTCTTTTGTTGGAAACGCAATTTAATATATTATTATTCTTTTTGGTATTTCTGAGTATATATTCAGAGTTAAAACTAAGAGTTTATGGTTCTAGATGGTTCTTTACATTAGAATTAAAATGTTCGTGTAAGTCTTTATAACTTGCAAGAAAATTTAAGTGCGAAATTTATTGTGAATACTGTTAAAAATATTAGTTTCAAACGTTATTGACAACGAACACCACACCGTAACCCTTGGATTTGTGAAAATAGTCACATTACCAAGTGAGTTTGTGAATATGTCCAAAACACTACATCCATATATACTCCCTTCAAAATTGCCTCTGGGTTTAACTATTATATTTTATGTCCGAATTGCAGGAATCATCCATGGCAAACGCTCAGGAAGCGGAATGGTTGAAGTACTCCAACTTCTGGCCTGATCCCGATAACCCTGATCATCATCATGGATAGTTCTTTTTGTTTTAGGAAAAAAGAGGGAAAATAATTGCCCTCAATCATTGCTATTTAGGGACCATATACATACATTGCCCCTTTTTCCATCTTTTGTCCAAAATCTTGGCTGATTCATGTCCGAAGCTCAGATGGCTCAAACTGAAATAACTGTTCAACAATACCCATGTTAGAAAAAGCATAGAAAAGAGAAAAGAAGGAGAAATTTGGGTAAAGAAATGAAAGTCGTGGAAGGCTGCAGTGTTTTGTCAGATACAAGAAGGTATACCAAGACCAGCCTTAAAGATTAAAGGGATCACCTGCATGAAAGTTATCACCATGATGATTGCTATGTTATCTTTATGTGTTTATTCTTATTATATTTGTTCTTGTTTTTAGGTATTTTTTTTATAATTTGTTTTGTTTTAATTTCCTTTTTATTTTTTGTTGTTTTTACTTTATTGTTTATTGGATGTAGCCAATGCTTTATAGCTTATGCAGCAGCTACATGTACAATATCATACCACAATTCCTACGTTTTGAAAATCTATTTGAAATTGAAAAATGAGGTGCAAAGAACTTACACATTTTGACGTTTCATTATGTTATTAGTCTATGATGCTCCCAAAAAATGTCACCGAGCTTTTGCCCTTCGACAGTACCTGAAAACCACAAACAAACTAGTTAGGGGCTTCCTCAATGAAAAGTGGGAATGGCGAAAGGAAAAAAGTGGGGATTAAAAATGGAGGAGAAGGAATGAGAAACAAACAGAGACGGGAATGCAGTTCATAAAATTTCACTAAGTCTATATTTTCTGCATTATTTACCACATTACGATATTTTCTCCTCATTTGTACCAGAAAAATGAATATAAATATTCCATTATTATTTATTAATAATTTACATTTTTCTCTTTTTTTTTCACCTAGCATGACCCACTGAATTTCAACAAAGAATGAAGATATACAGACTTATTCGTCTTTAGATTGGTTTCGAGAACCTGCAATCTATCTGAGTTTATGAGTAAGGGTGTTTAGTATAATCTTTACCACCTCCACACTGCTGAATCAAAGATCGGAGAGAGGCTTCCAAAGCAATAACACTTCGAAGCCAGAGATGCACAGCAAATGGTTGGGAGTCTTAGACCATTCTGTTTTGGCACAAAGGAAATAATTACCTGCATGTAAATTTCAAAATTGATGGTTACCGAAAGATTGCTATGGGGACAAATTCTTTCATATTTGAGTTGTAAGGGGTTATGTTTATGGAACTAATTCAGGAGTATATCTTAGTTGTTAGCTTATTATTGCAACCTTGTAATATTTGGTTTATGCAAAAAAAACAAAAACAGCATGTCCCAGAAATCAAGATCTCAGGTCATCCTCGAGCTGAGTAGGAAATAGAATGACGTGCATGGCTAAATATGATTATGTATCGACGTGTCAATCAATTATTTTAGGGGATATGAGTATATATTCAAATTAAATTCACACTTGTTCATTACATATAGCTTCTTGTGTAGCATCGATTTTTATTCTATAGATGATTTTACCAATCCCTACTAATAAAGATAATTGTGTTATATGTACTTGGACCAAAATTCACCACTCTAAAAACAATTTGCCAATAAAAAAGGTGACAAAGTCACAATCCAATGGTATAGCTAGAATCAGCATGTATAGTATAAATTCCACTCCCATATTTAATTTAATTTAATTTAATTTAATTTAATTTAATTTAAATTTAGATATTCGGCTATCGTCATATGTTAGTATGATAATTGTGTGCCTTTAGTACTAATTCCATTCACTCGACGCAATTCTTGGGTCCGCACTGGTTTAGATCTTTAAGGTAATCTCTTTTAGTACTATAATTATGTGCCTTTAGTACTGATTTAACTACGTATTCTAATAATATTCCAGATTTGAGCTTTTTCCAGCCAATTATTTTTAGCATATCATTAGATTCTGATGTTAATGTGCATACATTGTGTCCGTACAACCTTTTTTTTAATCAGCAAAATATTTCATTCAAAATATTTCATTCAAACTTAACTAAAGTACAAACGTACTTGGCCATAAAAACAAAACCACGAGGCTTTCATGATTCAGTTATATAACAAATAGCCACCACAAATCATCTACTTGATCATAGTAAACTAGAGAGAGCCTAACAATATAATACTCTAATCTATGGTTACTTATTAAAAACATCACAATGTCCTTTATAAAATTCCCTCCAATTATTCATTTGGGCATAAGAACCAAGCAATAACTCGAAAACAAAAACTTTTGAGGATGTGTCGCTTTAATCCATGACCACAAGGTTATTTTGACATTTCCCACTAACTTTTCAATTTCTGGCGCCTGACCTTGACAAACCATACAAATTCTTTGCTTCCAAATAGAGTATAAAGTGTGATACTCCAAAAAAGAATGATGATATTTAAGTACCAATAAGAGTTTAGTATGACTTTCTTTTTATCTTCTTCAACGAACAAAAAAAGGAGGAGTTAAGTCTTGTGATGACCTGCTAGGATCAGAAACAAGTGTTAGAAAGATTTTTTCGACGGGTCCCCTTCGAGGCTTAAGCCAGGTGATGGGATATCGGAAAGAAATCTGTTCGGGAATAATTGATGTATGTAGGTGTGTACATGAAAAAATGCAAACCTGAAATTCTGTATTGGCCTGCTATTTATACGGGTTACCTCGTGGGTATGCGTGAGGCCACGATCTAGACGCCTCCTGAAATCTCGGAACACGTCGGCCAATTACCTAGGCCATGATTCACTCTCACTCCCTGAAATCTCGGGACGCATCCGTTCAACAGGGAGTTGGTCAACATATTCTTAGGTGTGAGAGGTCTGAGACTGCCATGGTTGGTGAGTACTCTCGCCGATTAGCAAGTCGGGAACTCGAAGCATTGGGTCTTCTGACTTTGAAAATAAGACCGTCTTGAAGACAATATGGTGAGTAGATTAGGAGATCGGCGGGTAAGCTAACTTAATGAACCACATCCCTTGTTTTCCATGCACCAGGTCGACGCGCTTGGTTCAATGACTAGTTGAGTGAGCTCCAGTCAAAAGGGAAGTTATGCAGAACTCTGTAAAACGGGAAGCTGATCATATACTTAGAGATGAGATGAGTGCTTTGACTTCTTCAGGTCGGGAGCTCGATCATATACTTAGTGTTGAGGTTAGTGTTTTTATCCAGTTAGGTCAGGAGGTTGACTATATGTAATGTGGTAGGCTAATGTCTTTCTCCCGCTGGGTATCACAACCTCCCCCACCCCCCAGTCGAGCTGAACTCTTCGATTGAAAGCTCGTATATTTGGTTTGATCTGCCAATATAATTAACCGAGGAATTTGAACTTATAACAGCTATTTCCCGCGACAATTCGTTTCCCGAGGCTAATCTTGATCATTCATATTATCTTCATCGGACTGTCCATTTAGAGCACGCTTTTAATATAAATACTATGTAAAGACCCGGAAAATTAAGGTATTTGGCTCAAGTTAAAACTTTATTTATTATATTATTATTAAATGATATAGCATGACTAAAACTCTATATTAAGTTTCCTTGTAGAATTAAACCACTTGTTGATAGATACTCCTAGGATCTTTACCTACCAACTCAAATTACTCAATTTTGTATCCATAAATAACGATGATCTAAGCATTAATTCGAAAATTTCTATCCTATTTTAGCAACTCAAAAATCGAACCAAATCCAATCTTCAATCAAGAGTTTTGGAAAGATTTTAGACTCCAAACAACTCAAAAGATTTGGGTAGGAAATTTTGAAATTCTGCACCATAATTATCACAAAATCTGCACCATATTTACATCAAAAATCTGCACATATGTTCATCAAAATCTGCACAGATTTTAGACCATAATTTTGAAGATTCCCACTTCTTTTTTTTCGAAAGTTGCAACCATTAAAATCTCCTCCAATCATCATGAGATTTTCGAAGGTTTGACTTTGTGAATTGCCAAGATTTCTAGCCATTAAATTCCTTCCATTCAGCAACATAGTGTTCGAAAACTTTCATTCAATCTCACACCGTACAAGCCGAGCACTTTCTGTAATAACGAAGAAAGAATTCATCGTTTCCGCAACAAAGTATCAAAAAACATCTATAATCGCTGTAAGTGAATTTTTGTTATTATTCGTTTCGTTTTTGAGAAAATCATATGTATGTTTTAAATTCTCAATCGATGTGAATTATGTTGAAATTATGCAAGTATTAATTTGTAAGCACTTTAAGTTTTCGAAATCTAATTGGAAAAGGATTTCCTTCATGGCCCTGATGCGGTGGGATTATAACCATTTACACGACCTTATACGGTGGTTAACCGTTGTTTCTGGAGTTTCCAGACCCTTTATTCGTGGGTAAGCCGATGTCATGACCTCATCTCTAGGATGGATAAGTCTAGGACTGATATCAGTACCAAGAGGAAACTAGATTATTTATTGTGCTTAACATATAAGAAAATTATGAATGATATGATATGTTATGTTATGGCTCGATGGAGCAATCATGTTAAGATGCATTCATATCAAGATTACGTTTGAAATATGTTTTGGAAAATTATGAAAACTATTATATTGGCATATCGATTGACCCCCACTTGCTAAGTGTTTTCCAAAACACTCACACCTTACTCTACATCCCCAGATAAAGCTGATGAAGAAATTGAAGCCGAAGAAGAACACCAATTTTGGGGTTGGTGATCCGCTGTGAACTAAAGACTTTAGAATTTCCCATTAAGTATGATTCCGTTATTTTATTTCATTCTAAGATGTTTAATATTTGATTTCCGCAAAATTTTAATTCAGTTGTAAAGACAATGATTCTTTTTATGGAATATAGACTGGTTTTTGTTTAATATGATATTACGAGACTTATTGATTTCAAGTTGTTATTGGGAATCAATGCCGGTGTTATTGACCCCGATCTCGGGGTGTGACATTTTAGTGGTATCAGAGCTAGCCAGGTTCCATAATCCCGCTGGGAAAAGATCGATTCACGATAATTACGATAATCAGAAGTTCAATATGATTGATCACGTGAATAACGATTATTCTGTCCCCAAAATTATTTTTTAAAAAATATATATATATATAGAATTTTCGGAAAATTCGAAATCTTGGCTCCTCGCCGCCGCCTGCCGCCACAATAACCTTCGACCAGTATAGCAATGGAATCGTCTCTTCCAGTCGATCAAGCTGCTAAAATTCCAGATCGATCGGACTACGTTTGCCCAATCAATTTCTCGTTCGAAATTCTAGAACCCTAATGGCCGAAAATTCATTCTTCGATTTCGGAACCATATCTGCTTCGTTTTACAATTTAAATTGAGATATTGATCGTCTAAACATGTCGATCAAAAGCCCTTTACCAATTTCAAATTTCAACCACCGGAAGATTACCAGAATTCAGATCGAATTTGGATCCAAGAACCCTAGAAGCCACAAAATTTCTTTTCTCGATTTCTTAAATTTCGTAAACGTTTTGGTTCAAATTAAATTTGTAATTTCGATCCTTATTCTATTACGATCGAAAGCCCTCTGTCAATTTCAAATTTCAGACGTTGATTTAAGGCTAATTTCTAAACCGTAATTCTTGCCATATGAAACAATTTTTTTTTAAAAAAAAAATCGTTAATTTCCTTTTTATTATGTCTTCGATATGTTCTTTATCATTTATACTACTGCGCATGGACCTTAGATCTATATGTATTGTAGGATATGGCCGGACGTCCTGTTCGTAACAATCGTAATCCCAACTACGCTGCCCCTCCTAACACTAATGAGGAAAGAATGAATGGAAACCAAAATCCTCTACGACCCCCGAGGGTGGGCCTGAGTCATGAGGACTTGACAACAATAGCCACCATTGTGCCTCAACACTACAAGGTCTGGCTAACCCTGCTAATAATCAGCCACATACGCAGCCAGTGCCACATCCACAGGGAGTCAAGTATCATTACGAATCACTTCGCAAGAACAGAGTTCCAACGTTTGATGGCAACTCAGATCCAGATATGGCCCAGAATTGGCTTAAACAAATGGAAAATCACCACCGGCTGCTTGAAGTGCCGGAGAACATCAAGGTGGAAGTCACCACATCTTTCCTTATCGATTAGGCAGGTAAATGGTGGGAGAATATGCCACCACTGATGATAGAAACGGGACCAATCACTTGGCAACGGTTCCGAAGCACATTCCTAAAGCAGTACTTCCCAACAGCAGTACAAAATCAGAAGCTGAGGGAATTCGAACACTTGACTCAAACTCCCGACATGTCAGTGGTAGAATATACCGCAAAGTTCAACGCACTGGGAATGTATGCACCAAGTATTATGGCAGACAAAAACCTGAAACTCCATCGCTTCAGGATTGGGCTGAACAGTTGTATCCAATCTGCCCTCGCCATCTTTGAAACCTCAAATTTTGGAGATTTAATGGGAGCAGTCATCAGGGCTGAAGCTGATATAAGACGTCGCGAAGAGGAATTCAAGCGCAAACGACCTCCCCCTAACCAGCACGCCACCAATGGACAAAATTTCAAGAGGCCTAATCAGTCCAACAATCAGCGAAAGGGACCAGCAATCGTCCCAAACCAACAGAGGTTTCCAAAATGCGCAAGTTGTGGCTACAATCATCCTGGAGAATGCCTTAGGGGAAATGGAGCATGTTTCAGATGTGGAAAGTTAGGACACAGGATCGTCGAATGCCCTGAACCTGATGTAAAGGGGACAATTGCAGGAAATGGCGGGCCTCTGAACAAACCAAGGGAGAACAAACCGATTGGCGGAGGACACAAATGACGTCGTGGCAGGTACCATTTTATTAAACGAATTACATGCTTATGCATTGTTTGATTGTGGTGCCACACATTCGTTTATATCCAAAAGGTTTGCTAAGAAACTAGCTCTTAAACCGGAATTACTTAGTAAACCATACAGTGTAGCAACACCCGCCAATAAAACCTTAATAGCACACAGTATACACCGAGATTGTAATCTCAGTATTAACAAAACGGTGCTTAGTGCTGAGTTAATTCAACTCAACATGGTGGATTTCGATGTTATACTCGGAATGGATTGGTTATCCAAACACCATGGGGTAGTTGACTGTCGCAACAAGAATGTTAAACTACAAACTCCAGACGAGGGAGAGATCGTGTATCACGGTAAAACCAAGGAACGAAAATTCCTACTATCGGCAGCACAAACTTGGAAAGCCGTGAAGAACGGTGAAGAAGTATACCTAGTAACAATAAGCGAGGTAAAAGAAGAAGACGAACTCAGGGTAGAAGACATATCGATAGTACAAGAATTTTCGGATGTCTTCCTGAAGAGCTGCCAGGTTCTGTTCCAAACCGTGAATTGAAGTTTGAAATCAATTTTGTGTCAGGCTCTGCACCAATTTCAAAGGCACCATACCGAATAGCTCCAGCCGAATTGAAAGAACTCAATGAACAACTCCAGGAGCTCTTAGACAATAGACAAATTAGACCAAGTGTATCCCCATGGGGAGCTCCAGTGTTGTTTGTGAAGAAGAAAGACGGGAGCCTGAGATTGTGCATCGACTATCGAGAACTGAATAAGATCACAATCAAGAACAAATACCCTCTTCCAAGGATAGATGACCTGTTCGATCAACTCAAAGGAGCTAAAGTCTTTTCTAAACTCGATCTAAGGTCAGGCTATCACCAGCTCAAGATAAAAGCTGATGATGTACCGAAAACCGCATTCAGAACGAGGTATGTGCATTACGAATTCATGGTGATGCCATTTGGCTTGACAAACGCCCCAGCAGTGTTCATGGATTTGATGAATCGAATATTCAAGCCATTCTTGGATAACTTTGTGGTGGTGTTCATCGACGACATCCTCATTTATTCGTCGAGCAATGAGGAACACAAATAACATCTTCGCCTCACTCTCCAGACACTGAGAGAGAAAGAGCTTTATGCCAAATTTAATAAATGTGAATTTTGGCTAGAGAGCGTATCTTTCTTAGGACACATCATATCAAAAGCAGCGTGTCCGTAGATCCTAAGAAGGTAGAGGCAGTTTTGGACTGGCAAAGGCCAACGACCGTAACAGAAATTCGAAGCTTCTTGGGACTAGCTGGTTATTACCGGAAGTTTGTTGAAGGATTTTCCTCAATAGCAGTACCTCTTACAAGGCTAACACAGAAGAACTCAAAATTCATCTGGAGTGAAGATTGTGAGAAAAGTTTTGAGACCTTGAAGGAAAAGCTTTCATCTGCACCGGTACTGGTACTACCAACTGAAGGCATGGGTTTCACTATTTATAGTGATGCATCGAAAGAAGGACTGGGATGTGTACTTATGCAAGAAGGAAGGGTAATTGCTTATGCCTCAAGGCAGCTCAAGCCTCACGCGCAAAACTACCCTACGCATGATCTCGAATTAGCCGCTGTGGTTTTCGCCTTAAAAATTTGGAGACACTATCTTTATGGCGCGAAGTGTGAAGTTTTCACGGACCATCAAAGCCTTAAATACTTGTTTACTCAGAAAGAACTAAACATGAGACAGAGACGATGGATTGAACTCTTGAAGGACTACGATCTCACCATTAATTACCATCCCGGCAAGGCAAACAAAGTAGCAGACGCATTGAGCCGGAAAGGCAAAGGAAAAAATGACCTTAGCTTCGGTCTCAGCTCAACCTTGCCTTCGAGAGACCATCAAATTAAGTCAAGATCGGGATCCTAGTCTAACAAAGTTAAAAGAACAAGTCAAAGAGGGAAAATCACTGACTTCGAGACTGATAGTAATGGAATTCTGTGGATGAAGGGACGATTGTGCGTACCAAATGTGGACAACATAAGACAAGAGGTGATGTCTGAAGCGCATAAATCCAAATTTTCAGTCCACCCTGGGAGTACAAAGATGTACAAAGATTTGAAGGAAAGTTTCTGGTGGAATGCCATGAAGAAAGACGTAGCAGAATTCGTCGCCCGATGCTTAGTATGTCAATAAGTTAAAGCTGAGCATCAAAGACCCGGAGGACTTCTTCAACCTCTGAAAATCCCTGAATGGAAATGGGAACACATCTCCATGGATTTCGTCGTAGGACTACCAAAATCAAGACAGAGCCATGATGGAATATAGGTAATCGTGGATCGACTAACTAAATCAGCACATTTTCTACATGTCCGTATGAACTATAACTTGGACAAGTTGGCAACTCTATATATGGACAATATAGTGAGACTGCAAGGAGTCCCAGTGAGCATCCTATCTGACAGAGATCCTAGATTCGTATCACGTTTCTGGAAAAGTTTTCAGCAGGCTATGGGAAGTAAAGTAACTCTTAGTACAGCCTATCACCCACAGACCGATGGCCAGACATAAAGAACTATCCAAACCCTCGAGGATATGCTAAGAGCTTGTACCTTGGATTTTACTGCAAATTGGCGCCATACGAAGCACTCTATGGGCGCAAATGTCGATCACCGTTATACTGGAATGAAGTAGGAGAAAGAGCTATCACAGGACCTAAGTTTGTGCAAGCCACTACTGACAAGATATCTATCATCAGAAACCGACTTAAGGCAGCCCAGGATCGACAGAAAAGCTGGGCTGACATGAAAAGGAGACCAGTAGATATTGAGATTGGTGAGAAAGTCTATGTAAAGATTTCACCAATGAAAGGAGTTATTCGATTTGACAAAAGGGGAAAGTTGAATCCGAGATATGTGGGACCATTTGAAGTTCTAGAAAAAAGTGGGAACGCTAGCATATAAAATAACACTACCACCACACCTGTCAAGAATCCACAATGTCTTCCACGTATCACAACTAAGGAAATACATTGCTGACCCAAGCCATGTGCTTGAGACTGAACCATTAGTCACTCAAGGAAACTTGGACGAAACTCTAAAATATGAAGAAGTCCCGATTCGAAATCGTAGACACAAAGGACCATGTATTGAGACGAAAAAGAACCATTTCTTATGTCAAGGTCCAATGGTCAGACCATACGAAAAGAGAAGTTACATGGAAAATAGAAGAAGTGATGCGGGAAAAATACCCCTACCTTTTCCATGATCAAGTTGACTCGAGTTTCGAGGACGAAACTTCCAATAAGGAGGGAGGGATGTAAAGACCCAAAAAATTAAGGTATTTGGCTCAAGTTAAAACTTTATTTATTATATTATTATTAAATGATATAGCATGACTAAAACTCTATATTAAGTTTCCTTGTAAAATTAAACCACTAGTTGATAGATACTCCTAGGATCTTTACCTATCAACTCAAATTACTCAATTTTGTATCCATAAATAACGATGATCTAAGCATTAATTCGAAAATTTCTTTCCTATTTTAGCAACTAAAAAATCGAACCAAATCCAATCTTCAATCAAGAGTTTTGGAAAGATTTTAGACTCCAAACAACTCAAAAGATTTGGGTAGGAAATTTCGAAAATTCTGCACCATAATTATCACAAAATCTGCACCATATTTACATAAAAAATCTGCACATATGGTCATCAAAATCTGCACAGATTTTAGACCATAATTTTGAAGATTCCCACTTCTTTATTTTCGAAAGTTGCAACCATTAAAATCTCCTCCAATCAACATGAGATTTTCGAAGGTTTGACTTTGTGAATTGCCAAGATTTCTAGCCACTAAATTCCTTCCATTCAGCAACATAGTGTTCGAAAACTTTCATTCAATCTCACACCGTACAAGCCAAGCACTTTCTGTAATAACAAAGCAAAGAATTCGTCGTTTCCGCAACCTAAGTATTCAAAAACATCTATAATCGTTGTAATTGGGTTTTTGTTATTATTCGTTTCGTTTTTGAGAAAATCATATGTATGTTTTAAATTCTCAATCGATATGAATTATGTTGAAATTATGCAAGTATTAATTTGTAAGCACTTTAAGTTTTCGAAATCTAATTGGAAAACGATTTCCTTCATGGCCCTGATGCGGTGGGATTATAACCGTTTACACGACCTTATACGGTGGTTAAATGTTGTTTCTGGAGTTTCCAGACCCTTTATTCGTGGGTAAGCCGATGTCATGGCCTCATCTCTAGGAGGGATAAGTCTAGAGACTGATATCAGTACCAAGAGGAAACTAGATTATTTATTGTGCTTAACATATTAGAAAATTATGAATGATATGATATGTTATGTTATGGCTCGATGGAGCAATCATGTTAAGATGCATTCATATCAAGATTACGTTTGAAATATGTTTTGGAAAATTATGAAACTATTATATTGTCATATCGATTGACTCCCGCTTGCTGAGTGTTTTCCAAAACACTCACCCCCTACTCTACATCCCCAGATAAAACTGAGGAAGAAATTGAAGCCGAAGAAGAACACCAATTTTGGGGTTGGTGATCCGCTGCGAACTAAAGACTTTAGAATTTCCCATTTAAGTATGATTCCGTTATTTTATTTCGTTCTAAGATTTTAAGATTTGATTTCCACAAAATTCTAATTCAGTTGTAAAGACAATGATTCTTTTTATGTAATATAGACTGGTTTTTTGTTTAATATGATATTACGAGGCTTATTGATTTCATGTTGTTATTGGGAATCAATGCCAGTGTTATTGACCCCGGTCTCGGGGCTTGACATACTACGTTTCTCTCATTCATTACTTGCTTTTTCTGATTGTGAGTAGCTCGAACCCGACCTCCCAACTTTAGTCCTCTTCTAATTTACTAGGTAAGATATGCTATCTGCTTATCTTTTTCCCTCTTTTCTTTTATTTATGATAATTTTCTTCTGTACGACCATGTCATCAGACCATGCCTCGACGTCCTCCACGTCAGGTGCTGTGTTTCGAGAGATCAGTCAGTACGGTTCCCCTCAAACCACGCCCTCTATCTTGGGTGCAACATCCCGAGCTGATGCTGTGGAATTCACCCCTGACAAGGATCCGTTTTTAGGTCCTTTACAAGTGGGAGGACCTGAGGAACCCTTAAGATCGAAGGATGCCCCTTGGTATTTCCTTTACCGATCTGGTGTCAAAGCTTCCGATGAAGCTCAGATCCGATCACTGAGCCATGCTCCTCCTGACCATGATATAATCATACCTTCGCCCCTGGACCAACCTCATGTTCCGGGTACTATTCCTTTTACATAGATCAAATTGAAGGGTGTATGAGATTCCCGATTCTAGACTTCTTACAACAACTCAGTAGATATTAACACCTAAACCTTAGTCAATTTTCCCCCAACGCTTTCCGTCTTCTTTGCACCTTTGCAATATTATTCCAAGCTTTCATTTATTTCCCATTTTGATCTGGCACTGGTACTAATAGTTATGTGCTTTTACAGCTGAGAGAATCATGAATGCTACTATCTTGAGAGCCGCTGCTAAGAAGCAAGGTAAGACAAGCTTAGCCCCTACATCTAAGCTTATTACCCCCAAGAGTTACTGTTGCTATTCAGGGAGATCATGAGGTCACTGAGGCTCCTCAAGGTGTAAGAAGAGATCAAAACCCCTTATTGAGGAACCCACTAATGATCTGACTATTGGAGATGGTAGTCCCGCTCCCGAGGTAGAACCACTGAGGCGAGTCAGGCCTTGCGTTGAAGCTATTCCTATGGTGTTCGAAAGGTCGTGGGACAGAGTACTTGAATCCTATCATGATGGAACTAGGCTCGTAGGTGAAGGACCGAGCTCTCTAGCTCTATCCCTATTCCTAGATTTGCCTACCAAAGAAGATACTGAATTCATGATGGATCTATCTTGGTCCAAACTTATGAAGAGAACATGCAGTAATTTTGCCGAGGTCAGTACTATATCCTCGACTTAGTTTTTTTTATTTCTTCACATATGATCGTCTTGCAGGAGATGCTCTTACTCGGTGAATTTTCTTCTCGAGCCACTCATTTTCGAAGCCAATTCCTGAGGGATACTAAGAATTTAGAGTCCACGATGAATGAGCTGCAACACAAGCTATCTGATTTGGTGGCTCTTCATCAAAAGGATATGTTGGAGATATGCAGCCTCAAGGAAGAGTTGGAGGCTTCAAAGAGAGAGGTTGACCTATATCAGAAAGAGTTGGAAGGCTCCCTCAGAGGCTTGGAGGCATCAAGAGAGGCTGCTGAGATTACTGCCCAGGAGCTACATGCCGGTAAGAGAGATCTGGAGGTTGCAAATTCGGAAGCTCAGAGTGGTGAAGCTGGCTTCAAAGAAAAGTTCTTGCAATCTGCTGAATTTATGGACATTGTGGGTGAGAAAGCTTTCGGCTATCTGGAAGTCGGATTCAATGGTTGCATAAAACAGTTTGAAGAGGCTGGCTATCCTCCGGAAGGGACCTCCCAAGAAGTTCGGGATGTTAACCATATTATCAACAACCTTCCCCCGACCTGTGATCGATATTTTGTTTGTATTTTGTTGTAAAACCATAAACAATTTTTGTATTTTGACTTTTGTGTTGAATAATACGTATTTTGGACAAACATAGTATTTTCCAGTTGCACGCTCAATAAACTAGTATGTACCTTGCATAAATTTCCAACGTTATATTATTCCTAGAGCTCGGCAGCTTAGAAATGTTCATGCATTTTAGTCAATATAAGCGAGATAGAGGTAAGCTCGAGAATAATTTATATGCCTTTAAAATAATATAAGTAGAGCTAGATAAGCTCGGAAATAACATATAAATTTTAAATGATTTATACAGGCTACTGGAGCTCGTACGGTCGCTAATTAAGTTGAGAGGAGCTCGGACACTCGTTTTTATACTTGTAAACTTCTTAAAAATACAAAATACTGGAGCTCGGATGCTCACTAAGCAATGGAGCTCGGACGCTCGCAATATGAATTGAACGGAGCTCGGACGCTCGCTAATTAATAAACTGGAACACGGACACTCGTAACATAAATTGAAAGGAGCTCGGACACTCGCTATTGAATACACCGGAGCTCGGACGCTCGCATTATAAATTGAACGGAGCTTGGAGGCTCGCTGTTGAATAAATTGGAGCTCGGACACTCGCAATGTGAATTGTATGGAACTCGAACGCTCGCTAATGAACTTATAAATTTTCATAATATAAGTTGATGGAGCTCGGACGCTCGCTGATGAACTTATAAAATTTTCATAATATAAGCTGATGGAACTCGAATGCTCGCTGTAGGTATTGAACGGAGCTTGGACGTTCGCTAATGAACTTATAAAATTTTCATAATATAAGCTGATGGAGCTCGGACGCTCGCTAATTAATTGAAAGGAGCTCGGTGATAAGTGTGATTTTTACACTTAATTTGCTATGAGATTAGGGGCGTTTTTGTAACGATTCCTGGACAATATTACGCGTTTTGGTATATATTTGTATATTTCAGAAATCTAGGTCCAAATGCATAAAAGTGAAGGAAATAAGCTAAAAATGATGATGAAAGGACGAAAGTGCAAATAGCTGAAATTCAGGACTCGCGATCGATCGGCATGTCCGGGAGATCGATCGCCTTGGACCAGAAACATTTGGCAATCGATCGGCAATTCCGGGCGATCGATCGCCAGTGTTGTTTAGATTTTGAAAAATAAAAACAGATTGTTCTGGCGATCGATCGATGCTTTCTTGTGATCGATCGTCAGACCCAATAAACTCAAGATTTGATTTCCTTCTTGGTTATTTTGTGTCCAAATTTGATGAAACTCTTCAACCACTATTTAAGGAATTGTCTTGGACAAAAATTGGACTTTTTGACTGATAATAAACCCTACTACAACACTCTCCATCATCTTCATCCTCTCCAATCATCCATACACCACAAAACCATACGCATCGGAAGAGACGGGCGACGGAGCAACCCAAGGAGTCAACGCCTCTCGTAATTTTTGTATTTCTAACTTTTGTTCTGTATTTTCATTAGATTTTGATGTTTAGAATGTTTCAAAACAAATTTATGCATTATTATTTGATGACAATTGTTGGCTAAGTTTGTTTTCAAGACTTAGGAGATCCTTCGTATGAACCCATAATTCAATTTAAGGTTTTTGATTGATTCTTACATATCTTTGTGCATAATTTATTGTGATTCATGTTTTTGAAGGATTATTCACCTTTGAATGCTAATTTATTGCGATTGAATTGACCATAGGACATTGCAATACGATATAGTAATTTATGTCGTGGATTTCAGACTGGGATCGAGAGATAAAGTCAAATACACCTGTGATAGTTATAGATTCACCACAATCGATTGCTAGTAGTTTTCATAAATCGACATTCAATATTAATTGTTCATAAGGATACTAGAGTAGCTTATTGTAACGTTATTATTAGATTTGTTATAACCGGACCAAGGTATAACAAGTGCATTAGGAAACCTCTTCACCTTAGATTGTTTGAATTTAAATCTTAACTAATATGTGAATTATGAGGGATTACATGGGTGAACCAAAGTCTTGATAATTGTCTCTATTGATATTATTTTTATTCACAACTGTCTGTTTGGGTTGATTATTGAGTTAATTAATCACAACCAATTATCGTAGGCTAAATATAGTTAAACTAGTTGAATTTAGTACTTAGTTCATAGTCCTCGTGGGTTCGACACTCGTACTTTTCATATCATTATACTAAAACTTGACACCGTGCACTTGCGGTACATAATCGTTACACTGGAAAATACTGTTTAAAATAATAGCGATCAAGTTTTTGGCGCCGTTGCATGGGACTATTTTAACTAATATCAGACGACATTAGTTGACTGTATTTTAGTCATTTGCTTTTATTGTTTTTATATTTTTGATTTGTTTTTTTTTTCTACTCTTCTACTATTTTCTCTTTGGATTTTTGCAGATTATTACTCCTTTGTGCATGCTAAAGAGTGAACAACCGATACTTGAGCCTTTTGACCCTGAAATTGAAAGAACTCTTCTTAGGAGACTAATAGAAGTTCGAGCAATGGCTGAAAACAATGAAGGAGGAGGTGGAAGAGATGAAAAACGGAACGAAGAGGTCCCTAATAGACGATCACTCATGGACTATGCCCATCCTTTATTCCATGGATCACTGTCTAGTATCACTAGACCAATCATCCAGACTAAGAATTTCGAGATCAAGCCTGCTATCATACAGATGATCCAACACTAGGTCCAGTTTTGGGGGAGCGGCTACTGATGATCCCAATGCCCACATCTCCAACTTCTTGGAGATTTGTGATACCTTCAAGCATAATGACGTTACTGACGACACCATCAGGTTACGCTTATTCCCTTTCTCTTTACGCGATGAAGCAAAATCTTGGTTGCAAACATTGCCTACATGTTCTATCACTACGTGTGGGTGGGATGGTGCAAGCTTTTATATAAAAATACTTCCCACCATCCAAGAAGGCCAAGATGCGCAACGATATCACAATTTTTTCCCAACATGACCCAGAGACACTGTACGAGGCATGTGAACGTCTTAAGGATTTACTGCGGAGATGCCCACATCATGGCCTCCATAGCTGGCTGCAGGTACAAACTTTTTATAATGGCAGCCCGAAAGGAACGTGCTGAAAAAGCAAGCTGGAGTGCATCAAGTGAGTGAAGCCACTGCCCTAGCTGCCCAGTTGGAAGCACTGAACAAGAAGATTGACAGCTTGAGCATGCATGCAATGCAAGTTCAAGCCGTTATATGCGAGATGTGCCAATGCGGACACCCGAGCACTGAATGCTAAGTAGGTAATCCTTTTGTTAAATTTGTTGAGAGTGCTAACTTTGTAGGAAATCGACCACCACCAACCTACCCCTACCCAAATACATACAATACATGGCCGAGGAACTATCCTCAACCACCACCGGGTATGCACCAAAGTAAAGCATGGAGGAGCTACTAACCAAGTTCATGTCATCAACGGAAAAAAGGGTGAACAATCACGAGGCATCGATAAAGAACTTGGCAGTTCAATTGGGACAGTTAGCAACAATCTTAGCCGGACAAACACAAGGATCACTACCTAGTGACACTGAAAAGAACACTAGGGAGCAAGTACATCCCATCACATTGAGGAGCGGAAAGGAGGTCGCTGAAAAGAAGGATGCACATGTTGAGTATAAGGGCGAGGCAGACATCAAGCAAGAAGATGATCAAACACGCAACAGAGGTAATGGTAAATTTGCTAAGTTTCTAGATTTGATTAAGAATCTCCACATTGATATTCCTCTCATTGATGCTATCCGGCAAATGCCGAACTATGCTAAGTTTTTGAAGGATATTCTGTCAAAAAAGTGGAAATTGGGAGAGCATGAGACGATAAACTTAACTGAGAAGTGTTCTGCTATAATTCAAAATGATTTACCTCCAAAGTTAAATGATCCAGGGAGTTTCACTATACCATGCAAAATCAACTCTATGTCTTTTAAGAAATCTTTATGTGATATAGGTGCAAGTATCATCTAATGCCTTTGTCTGTCTACAGGAAGTTGGGCTTAGGAGAGCTCAAACCGATCAATGTATCATTGAAGATGGCGGACAAGTCCATCAAGTACCCTCAAGGAATAGTTGAGGATGCACCTCTCAAAGTCGACAAATTCACCATTCCTGTGGATTTTATAGTGTTGGACATAAAGGAATATGCAGACATGCCATTGATTCTAGGGAGACCGTTCCTAGCAACTGGAAGGGCATTAATTGATATCCAACAAGGGAAGTTGATCCTCTAAGTAGGGGGGATCAAATTATTTTTGATATGTTCAAAGTTTTGAACACTACACACAGTGAGTACCGATGTTTTAACATCAATGTTATTGATCCATTATCTGTTAATGGGACGCAAGTATCGAGGAAAAAGAAGAAAGTGATGGTCACATCGAATGACCATCAAAAAGAAGGAAAAATCGGTGAGGGAGACTTGGTTCTAATGGATAGAGCTAAAATGTGACTATTGCCATGAAAGTCGGACTCACCATGGGCTAGACCTTTCAAACTTGTCGATGTTCTACCATGCGATACTATCAATTTAAGAGATGACCAAGGGGCGCTATTCACGGTGAAAGAGAAGTGGTTACGACACTACCACAAGGATGACGGAAAATCATCCCTAACTGGCCCTTCGGCATTTGAGCTTACATGGTAAAAAGTCCAGCTTGGGACTATAAATCAAGAACTTTTTCTTATCCCTTATCTTTGTTTTTGAATTCTGTTTTGGTATGCATTTTGTTTTTGTTTTTGATTTTTGGTGAGCGACTCTATGCGTGATGCTAATGCTTTCTAACCATCTTCCCCATTAGCTGACGAGGAATTGGACGACGATCACTGACGACCGTTGTCAAAGGTAAATGTTTTGTCTTATTTTCCATGCCCATTCCATTGAGGACAATGCATAAATTAAGTTTGGGGGAGTGCATTACTATGTCATGTTTTTTCTTTGTGATTGTATCGTTCTTTGAGCGCCAAAAAAAAAATTCTTGAAAATCAGTTCAATTAGTGAGAAAAGAATGAATCATAGTAGTGGTCTCTATTCCACGAGGATATTAATCTCACTATGCATGTCAACTTGAGTTCTGATGATTGTAAGACTTATTTGTGAATATCTTGTTTTGAGTTAGCAAGTCAAAGATGATGAATATATTTAGCACATTTAAGTCACAATCTTGTGAATTGCATTTAGAGTAGTGAAAATCTTTATGAACTTGATGAATTGTTTTTGAGCATCTTAGAAATTAGTTGATGACAACACTTCAAGGCGAAATTTTTTAGTCATGAACTTGATTAGGAGATGATCTAGGCAATCTTTGGACCGTTTGCGCCTTTCAAGCTTACTATGTATACATCAATCCCCAGTGTCCACTTTTGAGCCTAATTGAAAAAGAATGGTGTATGTTTAACATACTATTAACCACATTCAACATTTTTTTGGCAACTCGTTATACCCACCTAGTTTGAGCCTAAATTGAATAATTATCCTTACCCTAAGGGAGTAAAATAAATCTCATTAGATGCACATAAATTGCTATATTTTGATGAGCTTATTGTTGAAAAATTTGATGAATGAGAAAAGAAAAGAATAGAAAAAACCTTGAGAAAAAGTATCTAACTAAGACCCAAAGTGGCCAAGGCTAGAAAAGAAAATGAAGAGAAGCTCAAATTTGTGCTAAATTATGAACATTACATGATTATACTATATTCTTTGTGTTATCTTATCTTTTCTTTGAAGCCAACACTTAGGCCTAACTTTTACAAGCTTAAAAAGACCTTTTGATCCAAGTCTAGGGAGTGACTGCATTAGTGGATAAGTGTTTGAAAACAGGACTATGGGGTGCTCGAACATAATCTTAACTTTCATTGTCTAACATGATTTGATCTATGAAAATTGCATGAAACTTGAAAGTTAGCACACATGCACGTTCTGATTTGGAGACATGTTGCTTGATCTTGGAGAATATACGATTTGTTAAACTTTCTGGTTGACTCTTGTTTGTCTGTAAGTGAGATATCTGAGCTACATGATTCACTACAAATTGGTTCATTTGAATCTTCAATATTGAACTCTACTTTTTGATCTTATTTCTTGCTCGAGACGATCAAGTCTAAGTTTGGGGGAGTTGATAAGTGTGATTTTTACACTTAATTTGCTATGATATTAAGGGTGTTTTTGTAATGATTCCTGGACAATATTACGTGTTTTGGTATATATTTGTATATTTCAAGAATCTAGGTCCGAATACATAAAAGTGGAGGAAATAAGCTAAAAATGATGCAAAAAGGACGAATGTGCAAATAGTTGAAATTCAGGACTCGCGATCGATCGGCATGTTCGGGCGATCGATCGCCTTGGACCAGAAACATTTGGCGATCAATCATCAATTCCGGGCGATCTATCGCCAGTGTTCAGATTTTGAAAAATAAAAATAGATTATTCTTGCGATCGATCGGCACTTTCTTGCGATTGATCGCCAGACCCGATGAACTCGAGATTTGATTTCCTTCTTGGTTATTTTGTGTCCAAATATGATGAAACTCTTCCACCACTATTTAAGGAATTGTTTTGGACAAAAAATGGACTTTTTGGCTGATAATAAACCCTACAACAACACTCTCCATCATGTTCATCCTCTCCAATCATCCATACACCACAAAACCATTGAAGAAGAGATGCATCAGAAGAGACGGGACGACAGAGCAACGCAAGGAGTCAACGCCTCTCGTTATTTCCATATTTCTAACTTTTGTTTTATATTTTCATTAGATTTTGATGTTTAGAATATTGCAAAACAATTTTATGCATTATGATTTGATGACAATTATTGGCTAAGTTTGTTGTCAAGACTTAGGGGATCCTTTGTATGAACCCATAATTCCATTTATGGTTTTTGATTGATTCTTACATATCTTTGTGCATAATTTATTGTGGTTCATGCTTTTGAAGGATTAATCACCTTTGAATGATAATTTATTGCAGCTGAATTGCAATAGGATATTGCAATATGATATAGTAATTTATGTCGTAGATTTCAGACTGAGATCAAGAGATAAAGTTAAATACACTTGTGATAGTTATAGATTTACCACAATCGAAGGCTAGTAGTTTCATAAATCGACATTAAATATTAATTGTTCGATAAGGATACGGGAATAGCTTATTGTGACGTTAGTATTAGATTTGTTATAACCGGACCAAGGTATAACAAGTGCATTAGGAAAACTCGTCACCTTAGATTGTTTGAATTTAAATCTTAACTAATAGGCCAATTATGAGAGATTACATGGGTGAACCAAAGTCTTGATAATTGTATCTATTGATATTATTCTTATTCACTACTGTTTGTTTGGGTTGATTATTGAGTTAATTAGTCAATTTAGTTAATTAATCACAACCAATTATCATAGGCTAAATATAGTTAAACTAGTTGACATTTGTACGTCCTCGTGGGTTCGACACTCGTACTTGTCATATCATTATACCAAATCTTGACACCGTACACTTGCGGTACATAATCGTTACACTGGAAAATACTGTTTAAATAATAGCGATCACTCGACGGTTGCAATAGGCACTGAATGGAGCTCGAACGCTTGCTAATTAACTTATAAAATTTTCATATTATAAGCTGATGGAGCTCGGACGCTCACTAATTAATTGAAAGGAGCTCGGAGGCTCGCAATATAAATTGAACGGAGCTTGGACGCTCGCTATTGAAGTTATAAATTTTCATAATATAAGCTGATGGAGCTCACACTCTCGTTGATGAACTTATAAAATTTTCATAATATAAGCTGATGGAGCTCGGATGCTCGCTGTTTAATTGAAAGGAGCTCGGACTCTCTCTATTGAACTTATAAAATTTTCATAATATAAGTTGATGGCGCTCAGACGCTCGCTGTTCAATTGAAAAGAGCTCGGACGCTCGCAAGATAAATTGAACGGAGCTCGGACGTTGGCTATTGAACTTATAAATTTTCAAAATATAAGCTGATGGAGCTCGGACACTCGCTGATGAACTTAAAATTTTCATAATATAAGATGATGGAGATAGAACGCTCGCTGTTTAATTGAAAGGAGCCCGGACGCTCGCTATTGAACTTATAAATTTTCATAATATAAGTTGATGGAGATCGGACACTCGCTGATGAGATGGAGTTCGGATGCTCGCTGATGAACTTATAAAATTTTCATTATATAAGCTGATGGAACTCGGACGCTCGTTGTTTAATTGAAAGGAGCTCGGTCGCTCGCAATATAAATCGAACGGAGCTCAAACGCTCGCTATTGAACTCATAAATTTTCATAATATAAGCTGATGGAGCTCGGACGCTCGCTCTAGGTATTGAAAGGAGCTCGGTGATGATAATATTTCAGGAAAACTTCATTCACGCAATACTTCATTCATTGAAAATTCATAAAAAGTTACTACATTGCAAAACATAAATTAAACACAATATTTTTGAAAATAATAAGCATTCCATGACCTCTCTAACTTCTTTCCTTCCATGTCTTCTAAATAATAGGCTCCTGAACTTAATTTCTCAATTGTAAGGGCCTTTCCATTTCGGGTCCAATTTCCGAACATCTTCTTCCTGGACTTTTTTCAACACCAAGTCACCTACTTGAAAGCTTCGCTGGACCACTCTTTTGTTATAAGCCCGGGTTAAACGACCACGGTAAGCTTCCATTGAAGAGTTGTAGCATCCCTTATTTCTTCTATGAGATCAAAATCAAGGGATCGTTTTTCGTCAATCAGACTATCATAATGAATTATCCAACTTGACAGAGCTCCGATCTCCACTGGGAGGACTGCTTCATTTCCGTATACCAAACTGAAAGGAGTCTCCCCCGTTCCCGTCTTCAAAGTAGTGCGGTAGGACCATAAAACACTTGGGAGCTCCTCCACCCAGTTACCTTTGTCCTTACCAAGTCTAGCCTTGAGGCTCTGCACCAAAGACTTGTTGGTTACCTCCACTTGACCATTGCTCGGAGGGTATGCTACCGAGGTGAAAGCTTGTTGTATTTTCATCCCTTCGCACCAAGCTTTAACTTGAACTCCTTTGAATTATCTTCCATTATCTGACACTATTTTTCTTGGAATCCAAACATGCACACAATATTCTGCCATAAAAATTTTAATATTTCCTTCTCGGTAATGTTGGCCACTGCTTCTGCTTCCAACCATTTGGAGAAATAATCGATGGCCACGATCAAGAACTTCTTCTGAGCTGGTGCCAATGGAAAATGACCAACTATGTCTATTCCCCACTGATCAAAAAGGCATGCAACCACAATCGCTTTCATCATAACAACAGGTCGGAGGTGGAGTTTGGCATGCCTCCGGCAGCTATCACATTATTTGACGAGAGTTGTGGCATCCTTCTGAATAATAGGCCAACAATATATGGTTAGGATAACCTTTTTGGCTAATGACAGTGCTCCAAGGTGATTTTCACAACATCCCTCATCGATCTCTCTCATCACATAATTCAAATCTTTGGGTCCTAGACATCTGAAGAGAGGCGGAAAAAAGATCTTTTGTACAATATCCCCTCCAAGAGCAGGAAACGAAGACTTCGTTTCTTCAACCGGTATGCTTTCTTAGAATCACTTGGTGTTGTGCCCTTTTGTAAATAATCCAAATATCAACTCTCTAGTCATTATCCTCCAGGTCGGGAGGTTGGGAGATCGAGAAAGGGCTTAGCTCAACTTGTGATATTATTTCCCGATCTTTCCAACTGTGTAACGAACTTGCCATCTTAGATAAGCTATCGGCTTTATCATTTTACGCACTCGGGATTTGCTAGAATACCACTTCCAAAAAAAATTCCTTGGCGTTCTCGATTGCGCAAGCATACTCGATGAGCTTTTCATTTTTGATGTCATAAACGCCATTCATTTGTTGGACTACAAGCTAAGAATCAGAAAATATATGAATTCTGGTAGCTCCAATGTTCTGAGCTGCTCATATACCTGTTAAAACGTCCTCATATTCTGCTTCATTGTTAGAGGCTCGAAAATATAACTTGATTGCTATCTTTATTTCGTCTCCTCGGGTGACAATAAGAACACCCCTACTCCACTACCCTCGTTAGAGGAAGATCCATCCACATAGACCTTCCAAATCTCCTATTGTTCAGGCTTTGTTGTTTCAACAATAAAATCTGCCAGAGCTTGGGCTTTGATAGCTACCCGAGGTTCATAAGTGATATCATACTCTCCTAGCTCTGTTGTCCATTTTACTGGCCGTCATGAGACTCCAGCTCGGTTCAATATCCTTCCCAATGGGCTGTTGGTGAGTACTGATATCGGATGTGAAAGAAAATACGGTCTCAAACATCGGGTTGTCATCACTAACATTAAATCTAATCTTTCGATCTCAACACATCGCAGCTCGGGCTCCTTTAGTGCATGAGATATGCAATATATAGGATGTTGAACTGAACCCTCCTGCCTGACGAGCACCGAACTCACTGCTTCTTCTGTTGCAGACAGATAGACATACAATAGGTCACTAGTTTTTGGCTTAGCTAAGATCGGGAGCTCGGCCAAATACTTCTTGAGGTCATCGAATGCGGCTCCACACTTTTCATCCATTCAATTTTTTTTCTCTCCCGAGGATCTGAAAGAAGGGCAAACTCCGATGAGCCGACCTCAATATGAAACGTGATAAGGCAACAATCCAACATGTAAGTCTCTATACCTCTTGTATAACTTTAGGAGGTAACATTAAATGTATAGCTTGGACCTTTTCTGGGTTGGCCTCAATCCTCTTTTGGTTACAATATATCCCAGAAACATTCCGCTCTTAACTCCAAAGAGGCACTTATGAGGGTTCAACTTCAGATTATACCTTCGTAGAGCCAAAATATTTTCGTAAGGTCGGAGATCAGATCACCTCCCAGCCTTGATTTTAATAGTATCATCCACATAAACCTCAATGTTTCTTCCGATCTAGGTTGTAAACACTTTGTCCATGAGCCTTTGATATGTAGCTCCTGCATTCTTTAACCCGAAGGGCATTATCACATAGCAAAATGTTCCATCAGAGGTGATAAAACTTACTTTATCCTGATCCTCCCGAGCTAACGGGATTTGATGATATCCCTGGTAAGCATCCATAAAGCACAAATACTAGAATCCAGCAGTGGAATCTACTAACTGATCAATCCGAGGTAGAGGGTAACAATATTTTGGACATGCCTTGTTCAGGTCTTGGAAATCCACACACATCCTCCACTTCCCAGAAATCTTAGGTATAAGGACAACATTAGATAACCAAGTTTGGAATTGTACCTCTTGGATATGGCCAGCTCGGAGTAGCTCTTCAACCTCCTTCCGGATTATGTTTGACAGGTTTAGCCCTTGTAAGTATATTGAGGCTATGTTGGATAAAATTGGGATGGACACCTCCGAGCTCCCGTGCTGACCAAGAAAATAAGTCCTCATGATTTTTTAAGAATGCAATCAGCTTAATACGAACCTCTAGATTCAGATCTTTAGCTACTTTGACTACATTATGGGGTGAATTGAGTTCAAACAATTCAGGCTCTTCCTTGGCGTAGTTCAAAACTGGCCCCTCCAAGGTTTGATCTAGTGGCTTCCCTCCCGCCACAATGCTAACTTGGCGTTTGATCTTTTGTTCTCTTCTTTCACCTCACTCATATAACAATTACGTGCAACTTTTTGATCTCCTTGTAATACTCCAACCCCTGTCCCTACAGGAAACTTTAATTTCTGATGGTAAGTAGAAGAAATTGCTCGGAAATCCTTCATGACAAGTCGGCCAATTATATCATTGTATGAAGAAGGGGCATCCATGACTGTGAAGCCGGTCATTTTTGTAACCCGCCTAGAACCACTCCCTAATGATAAAGGGAGGTTGATTTGACCCATAGGTTTTATAGCATGTCAGTTAAATCCATAAAGCGGCATCATGATGGGATCAAAATGAAACCCTTCTACCTGCATCTGGTTAGAGTTTCTTTGAACAATATGTTGACCAAGCTCCCAGTGTCCACGAATAACCGAGCTATGTCATAATTTGCTATAGTGACAGTAACCACCAGAGCATTTGTATGAGGCGCTACAACCCCTTTCAAATCACTAGGCCCAAAACATATCACATGATCAGGTTTAAGATTGACCCGCGATGACACTTACAAACACTCCAACATCCGCATGTAAGATTTACGAGCTCGGCCAGAATCCCCATCAGTGGCTCCTCCTGAAATCATGTGTATGATTCCTCGGGTAGGGCTATTATTCACACGTTCTCGTCTCCTTCTGTTATCCTTTTCTGGAGAGACCTCTCGACCTCGATGATCAGGTCGGTTAACTCGCCTCACTTCTTCTCTGTTATTCCTCCAAGGCAGACCTCTTTCTGTTCTGTCAAGGAGATAAGCCTCATGGTTTTTGGTCAATATTTCTTTTATTTGCGGATCTCCTTGAATGATCCTTTCGACCTCCTCCTCCAATTTATGACATTTATCAGTAAAGTGTCTGAACTCCCTGTGAAACATGCAATACTTATCAGAATAAGGTAAGAGAGGTCCCTTATCTGCTTTCTTTGACCTCTCTAACCTTCTCTTTTCGTCACAAATCTCCATGACCTTCTCTTTTCGTCACAAATCTCCATGACCTTCTCCATCCTCCTCTGTTTCTGTGCATCTTCCAGATTCACATACTTCTTAGCTCAGCTCAGGAGTTCATCATAATTCTGAGGAGGTTTTTTCACTAATGATTTGAAAAACTCTCCCGCTTTAAATCCTTTGGTGAAAGCATTTATAAGAACGTCGGCGGTGGCAGTGGGTACCTCCAACGCAATATTATTAAAGCGTTGGACAAATTCCCTCAGAGATTCTTGCTCTTGTTGCTTAGTTGTAAATAGGCTCAGGGAGATCTTCTGATATCTCTTGCTACTAGCAAACTGGTTCAAAAAAATAGAATTGAAGTCCTAAAAGCTGCGGAAATTTTGGCTTGAGAAGGTTAAACCATTGTTGTACTGACTTCACGAGTGTTGTGAGAAAGACACGACACTTGACTCCATCTGAGTATCGATGTAAAAATGTTGCATTTTCAAACCTCCCCAGGTGCTCCTTAGGATCAGTGCTCCCATCGTACTCTCCTATCATAGGCTGTCGGATGTTCGGGGGAAGATCTTCTCTCAAGATTGAGGGGGAGAACAGGCTCTCTCGTCGGGAGGTCGGAACTCTATCTCCTCTCTGTTGGCCCTACCTTCGTATCTCCTCCCATACCATCTCCATTTGATTCAGTGCTAGAGGATCGGCTGCTGGTCAATTACTAACCACTTGCTCTGGTTCAACTTGTTGTGGTCCTAAATCCACAGGTGGAGATGGTGGGGTGGATTGTTCTGAGGAGGTGGTACCTGGTTACACCTCACTGCCATATCCACATTTTGAGCAATATATTGTGCTAGTTACTCCAACGTCAGATCTACTACGCTTCCACCTACAAGAGGTACTTGATCTCCTCGTACCGGTGGAACGCTTTCGTGGTATTATGATGATTCAAGAAGATTTCTCCCATCGGGTGCTCTTCTTCTTCCGTGTCCTTTTCTTCCTGCTGCCATATCAACTCCTTAGCTCAAACGTTCCCACAAACGGTGCCAATTGATACTTTCAAAAAGAGTGATGATCTTTAAGTATCAATAAGAGTTTAGTATGCCCTCTCTTTTTATCTTCTTCAACGAACCAAAGAGGAGGAGTTAAGTCATGTGATGACCTGCTAGGATCAGAAACAAGTGTTAGAAGGGGCTGGAAGATTTTTCTGGCAGGTCCCCTCCGACGCTTAACTCAGGTGATGGGATATCGGAAAGGAATCTGTCCGGGAATAATTGATGTATATAGGTGTGTATAGGAAAAAATGCATACGTGAAATTTTGTATTGACCTGCTATTTATATGGGTTACCTCGTGGGTATGCGTAAGGCCACGATCTACACGACTCCTGAAATCTCGGAACACGTCGGCCAATTACCTAGACCATGATTCACTCTCACTCCCTGAAATCTCGGGATGCGTCCGTTCAACGGGGACTTGGTCAACATATTCTTAGGTGTGAGAGGTCTGAGATTGTCAAGGTTGGTGAGCACTCTCGCCGATTAGCAAGTCGGGAACTCGGAGCATTGGGTCTTTCTGACCTTGAAAATAAGACCATCTTGAAGAAAATATGGTGAGTAGATCGAAAGATCGGCAGGTCGGCTAACTTAATGAACCACAGACTTTGACTTCTTCAGGTCGGGAGCTCGGTCATATACTTAGTGTTGATGTTAGTGTTTTTATCCAGTTAGGTCGGGAGGTCGACTATATATAATGTGGTAGGCTAATGTCTTTCTCCCGCAGGGTATCAAAGTGCTATGTCCAAAACTTCCTCATATTTAAAGAGAGTTTTGTATTATTTTCTTAAAATTACTAAAATAATTATTTATTATTATAAAGAGATAGAGAGAAATTGAACATGTGAGCCATAAAAAAATTAATATTGTGTTTGGATTAATGCATGTAGAGACGTTGATTATTTCGAGTAGAGACGATGAACATGACGAAGCACCCGACCCGAAGAGGATAATGTAACGAAGCCTGGTAGTTATAGCATGATAATATCAACTTCATCAGCAATGGCTTCCACATCTGCTAAAGAAAAAACTCATGCTGAATAAGTGTGTGTGAAGTCTGAGAGTAATAAGATATAATGGGGAAAGGGAATACTATAAATTTCATCCTGTAAGTTGGTATGCTTTTTCTTTTTGGCCTTCTAAATCGTCAAAATTTAGTGTTAGCACATACATTGGCCTTTTTCAGTTTTAAGTATTTTTCCTGGCGTCGATGTGATGTCGAACATTGATGATGTTGTATCAGATATTGTTGAATAACATCACATAATGCTTGTATAGCACCAAATATTGCTCATGTGCAAAAACCAACTTATTAGACTAAAACCAATTTTGACGGTTTAAAAAATTAAACGGAAAAATATGTCAAATTATAGGATGAAACTTAATTTTCACAATGGGAGAAAATTGCTTTTTAAGTACTAAAATTGCATTTTAAATACTAATTATGTTATTGTACTAAGAAATAACACTCTAGGACGAAAAACAATGAGTTTGTGAATAATATCTTTTACTAATATCAATAATATCATTTATTAACTTTAATTTTATTTTATTGAACATATTTTTTTCGTAAACAAAATATAAGAAATATCATTGTCAATGCAATATAAATAAAAATATAATTTTTTTTTTCATTTTGGAATATCATAATAACATTCAAGTTTTTATTATATGCATAATATCACTAACAATTTTACTAAAAAATTGGCATTTAAAGAGAGATAAAGAGAGAAAAAGAAAAGGGTTAGAAGAATTGTGTCACTTTCCACATGCAATGTGCAAAATATTAATGATGAAATGTGTTGTTCGACCTATAAAGTTGTTATTCATTTCTTTGGCTTTATGGAAGATTTTGGATGCTTTTAAAAGGATTTGGTATATTAGGGCTTTAGGGTTTCCCATTTGAACAGATTCGGGGAATTAATATTAAGTAGTGTGATGAGGAATAACACATGTACTTAAAAGTCCTTTTTTAAAATAAATAAAAAAAAATTATTCTTCTTCACAAACCACCTTATCTCAATAAGTATGGAAATTAAATACAAAAAAAAAAATAATAAGAACAAAATGTTATTTTCATTAGAAGGATCAATCATGGTATGTCTGAATTGTGAACATAAATATTAAAGAAAATTACAAATGAAAATTATTGTTTGTTTTTTGTCATCTATAGTCAAATTTGGTTTGTTTGCTTTTCGTCGTATTTCGATGGCGAGTTGATGTGGCGTTTGACCTGTTTTTGATGCTAAATCAATAACATACAGTGACATGTCAACAATATCCGACACAATATTAGTGCTTCGACGAAACGGGAATAAAAGCAAAAAAAACAACTCATTGAACGAAGATCAAATTTTAACTTAAACGATCAAATTCAAAATAGATCAATTTAAACGACGAATTTGACCATTTACATAAGAATTAGTTCCTAAAATATCGAGAAAATACCTTATGGCATATAGTGTTGAATAAAAGATATTGTTTGGTGCGAACGATGCGTTTGGCTCGAATATTACAATAATTTAAGTTAAAAATAACTATGATGATAGATATTTAAAAAAAAAATCTATTATCTACATTGTATAAATCTTTTCATTTAATCCCACTAACCAAGTTGTAGTAGATGCTACATGAAGAGTTGTTTTTTCGTACCCTATAGTTGTAGGTTACCCAGTGGAGGAGCTAGGGGGTGGGCTAAGCCCACCCCAGCTCTATATATATATATATTCCGAGTTCATCCTAAATTCACTATCTAGTTATGTCCCGTTACAAAAATACTATAAATCTAGGAACAAAATATTTTCGTAAAAAATGGCTAAAACCTTGAACGTTTTTAAACGGAATTGATAACAAATTGAAGCTCGAAACTAAAAATATTTCTTGATATTTTCGCAACCCTTTCAATCTAACAGCATGAAACCGATGCCAAAGCATAAACATTTTAATCTACTTTATTTTTTTTTCCATATTTGTCAACTTAAATTTTCATTGTTTTATTTCATTTTCACTCACCATGGTAAACAAACCTTATTACTAGCAAATCATGGCTAGGGAATTGGCTGATATTATTTTCTAAATATTTCAAAAATTAATGTGTTGTATTCTTTGGATCCAAAAAAGGGGCTGAGTCAGTTTCTGTGAACAAAGATAACATTGGGCAATCCAAGAAATCTTTCGGATCCAATACATGGATTGAACCCGACTTCGATAAAATCAGTATACGAGCAAAGGATCCAACATGAAATAGTAGTACTTATATACAAATTAAGTACCAAATCATACCCGACCCATATTATATACAACAGTCATATGGGTCACCAAAAGTCTTCTCCTCTCTTTTATTTTTATTCTAATCACATAATTCTTCATTTACGTCTATACCGCATGAGATTATGGACCTTTTTCTAAAGCTCTTCTTAGCTTGTCTGCGAAATATGCTCCCCACAAGCTAGCAAGCACGAGCCTCCGTTAGCTGCCTCATTATCGGTCCGCAGCTACCTGAAACTTTTAAAGATGAAAAGAGGCAAGACAACCTAGCCATCATAAGCATCGACCTCGACATTCGGGGTATGATTGTTAGATCCTTGACAGAGACATTGTTGCAAGGGCTATGATAACCCTCAAGATCGGCTTTTGTAATTAACACGGCGTCTCCCGAAGTACACATCGCCTTCAAGGCCATCCGCTGCTGCTTGTACTCTTGAACTGCCTGGAAACGAAAGCAATTACGTGTTTTAAAAAATTCATATAACACGGAGAATCTTGTAATGTGAATAATCAACTAGAACAAATACAGTTTTTTGCACGGGGTGGATCCAGCAAAGAGTGCAAGTGGCATTCGTTTCTCACAAGTCACAAGTAAATTTTTTTAAAATTTTTAGCGTAAGTTTTCTACAACTGCATGTTGTGCATCAACCTTCCCAAAAAAATTCCGTTCAATTTTCCCACCACGCCCCTCTAGCCACATTGAAATAATCTTCCAATGTCAAAATGCAGGGACAAAGGTATGTATTTATAAAAATGTGTGATCGATTCTTCTAGCAACTTTGATTCTTCTAGCAACTTTGGTTAATCGTTTTTGTATAGCATGTGGCATGATTCAAGCAAAACCAGTCATGCACGATGTCTCTTGGAAGGATTTCAACCTCGTGACACCCGTTTCTAACCCCTCCCCATAAATTTTCAGATCTGGGAAATTTAGGGCTGGTTTTTTGTGTATACCTTCCATTGGGATGGAGCCAATAGCACTCTGGGTCTTCTCGACCGAACATATTCAAGTGCAGCAGCAGGACTCATATGCTTATATTCCACCTGCAAATCATTTTAAGGTGTCATGAAGGTCCAACATTGCCCTTGTTACTTATCATATTCTATGGAGGAAAAAGAACAGGACCAGATAACAGAGGACAATGGTTGTGCTCCGTCCCCGTCCAGCTTTGCAGTGCACATATGTTGTTTGACCAGTGGAAGCATTTTCTATGAGAAGCATGGAATGAAAGGCAAATGTTGAGGATGGTATAATTTACAGGACATAAAGCGAATATAGTGAAAAAGGGGAGAATAAAACCACTGACTGTGAATGAAATCTACAGCTCGATTAATATCCACAAATGACGGAGCAAACAGATAATCTCTTGTTGGGATTACAAGATGGTCTATTCCATGAGCCTGAAATAACAATCAATAGAATGGTGAGTAAGAATAGAACACTGAGTAAGAAAGAAAATCCTTGGAAGGCAAACAGATTGGACACAACACTCCACTCAAATGATGGAAAACTTCTAATTGTAAAAACACACCAAAGTTTTCATAACATAAATAATTTGAAGTAAAATTGTCATGTAAAACATACACCGGTTTACGACAAAAAAATGTAAAGTTTTATAAATTCAACATAAATATACCATAGCTTATAACAAAATGGCTTTAGAATAATCATAACCTCAAACAACACCAACATCCAAAGTCAACCCAGTCAACCCAGAGATAAACCACTCACATGGTACAAAGATGTCGGTACCAAAGTTTCATAGGGCTCGTTCAGAGTAATTACACCACCAACTCCAAGATGCCTAAGCCGAGGCACATCATTTGGAAATGGAACGGCTCCAAGCAGGATAAACTGAATACTCGTCACAAAAGCAAATAATTAGACATACATATTAAGTTTAATTATATCCAACACAATATACATAAAATATTGGTAACCACCATGATAAGAATATCATTGAAAAAGAAAGTATAAAAGCTTAAACTCCACCACTGAGTAAGCATCATTATCGACGGTGATAAAGAGACAACCACTAAAAAGTTAAAGATGTGGTGATTGTTAGAAGTTCCACTGTAAATGCGAATGACTTCAAATTTTGATTCTTCATCTTGCCAAAACAAAATGTACCAGTACTGCTGCAAATTTTTTATTCTAGAAATCCCGACCAAGAAAACACATCAGGCACTTCTCCATCCCAACATGAAAGAATGCCGGAGATTACTTTTAAGAAAGTTAAACTAATTTTTACACCATCAGTACAAAAAGTCGCAGTGCAAGGATTGCATATTTGCATCAGACTCGAATCAAAGCTTTTGTGAGTGTACTTTCTGTATTCCAATCCGCTGGCTTCGATGACAGGTAGACAAATTTAATGTCATGCATATAAACACGGATAAAAAGATCCAAGAGCCTAAAACATCAGTGTTTTGAAAGAAAATTCAAAAAAGATTCTTTTTACAGCATTAATCTTTTTCCCAGAGTCGACGAAAGTAACCTTGCAACTCAGACAAAACCAGGTTTGACTAAATTACTACCTCAAAAATCAAATCCTCAAAAACACGTTGAAGAATTTGAAAAAGACTCAGAACACTGAACCATGAAGATGTGTTATACCTGATCAATTTGATCCCACCACCTGAACTCAGCTTCCATTTTATTGCGGAAGACGTTATACAAAAGGGTCGGGTAGAATAGGATCCGGGCCCCAGCCCCAACCAAAGCCCTTTTCGCGTCAATCCGGACGGGGATCAGCCTTCTTTCCTTATCACTACTACTGTAAGAACTGTAGCTGCTCTCAAACACACTATCCATCGAATCATCCAATTCCTCGATCTTCATCGCAATCGATAACAACTAGAAAACCCACTGAAGTCTGAACCGATTTAATTAGGTGAAATCTACCAAAGAATTGGGGAGGAACGAAAATGAAGCTAAAACCCAACCGATAGAAACAATGAATCGGGATTCCCAATCAAAATCAGACCAGTATAAAGTGAATCCCATGTGGCGTGAATTCTAAGTAACCGCCCACAACCGGGTGATCATCGAACATTTAAAGCAAAATCTGAGTTGACACTAGAAATGGTATCCACAGAGGAATGATTCTGCGATTCGAATCCAGATGATCAGTGGTCCTGAGAAGAAGATCGTGGAATTCGGGGAGGGTTCAGGAAAGGAATGAATAAAAAGTCAAGTGAATTCGGTGAAGGGGAGTGACGAGGATCCACTAATGGGCCATACCGGCAATGACGCCATTTTCTATTATACATTATCCTCTCTTTATCATTTCTTATCCGTTTTCTTTTGGAAACTATTAAAAATTTTCACTAAAATATTTTTTTATTCAAAAAAAACTTTCAACCATATAATAATTTTAAAGAATTTTATTTTGATCATTCGAGTTGGTAAAGCAGAGCCAAAACCTTACATAAGAATCAAACACTGTAATAACTTTGAGTCATCTCTACAATAAAAATTTACTCGTATCAGGTTTTTTCTTGTTGTTATATTCCTGGTACAAGAAGATGCACACCTTCATAGGCAGGAACATTCCATGAAAGATGCACGAAAGAGGTATCGGATTTACACCAACACCAACAGACATGTACCCGGTGTATAGAAGAAAAACCCCAACACGAGGATCCATTGATCCACCTTCTCGGGCAAGGAACATACCACGAACTTTTTTTAGTATTAGCCCTAGTCTAAGATTTTAAAATATATGTCCTCCCCAATTTCTTTTCATCTCAAAAGTATCCACAACAACTACAAAGGATTAAAGAATTCCTAAAATATTACATACACGGATGGAGTGTTTTGTATCTATTCAAAAATTATATGAGGTGAACTACATATTTTCACAAACTAGGGGTAAACTGCATATTTTCAAACAACAGTGGGTAAACTGTCTATATTGAAAACCACAGGGTGTAAACTGTATATTTTCAAACTATATAGGTGTAATATGCTTGTTTGAAAAATCACAATGGGTTTTGTTGTCAATAATCCATTGACTGTGGTTGAAGGCCGTAGCATTATGTAAAAAGTTGACTTAAATATCGATCGATCGCTACATAAATATCGATCGATCGTTAGGGTTACAACATTGAAGCGATCGACCGTTAGATCTGACCGATCGATCACTCGGATTAAATTGTTGAAAATGTTATATTTTGTGAAAAGTTTGATGGTGAAGCCTATTTTAACATGATAATTGCTGATATTTATGTAGTATCATCATAGGGGACGGGTCAGAAAAGAGGTTAAGCATTAACTCTTGATTTTCTATATTTTATACAGCACGACAGATAAGTGTTGACGTACGAGTATTGATTTCTGATTGATGTGATGTTTCTTCTATATGTTGAGATTGCGAGATATAATTGTTGTAATCATATTGGTATACATTCATGTTATTGAGGCATATAGTTGATGCCATTAAAGATA
Source organism: Haberlea rhodopensis (assembly GCA_907163345.1). Taxonomy (NCBI): domain Eukaryota; kingdom Viridiplantae; phylum Streptophyta; class Magnoliopsida; order Lamiales; family Gesneriaceae; genus Haberlea; species Haberlea rhodopensis. Next base: position 717,304 of record CAJQUN010000188.1, read on the forward strand.
TGCTACTGTTGAGCATATGCTTTAGCTGTTATAACGCGTGATGACGAAAATATGATATGTGCTGCTAATATGGGACTTGAAGGCTGAGCCATTGACATATTGAGCTGAGAGGCATATCATATATGTCCCGTTATAACAGGATGATGGATGAGACATGCCATGACATATGTGCATTTTGTGGTGCATGACACAGAAACAATCACAGTTGCGATATTACGATGTTTATTTATTGTATTGTGTATTCTTATTGATATGGGAATGAGATGGTTGTCTATCAATACTCATATTATGTGGTTGTTTCTGTAGGGATTCATAGACGGGGGATGCCAGGATTGTGAGTCAACTTCTGCTGCTAGACGAACCACTGATTATGATGTGAACATATTAGGTTGTTCATTTGTACATGATGTAATTATGTCAGGGTTTTGAAAATGTTGTAATCACTGATAGACTATGACTCTTAATCAGTGTGCTTGTTTACTTAATCATATTGCACAAAATTTTAATGATTGGTTACATAAGATTAAGTAGCGAGGACCGCACAAATTTGAAATACATTTCCTAGAATTTCAAAGAACCTATTGCATGTGCTCTTGCATGTACATGCAGATTCAAATTGCATACAATTTAGTAAAATCATCATAACATTTCGTCTAAACTCCAAATGATGTAAATCTGGTGCCAAATCAAAGTTAACCCATATATATGTATCTTTTATTTAGACACCAACACCGCATTCGAATAACGACCATGCAAACAATTTGAAATAACAGACTACACATGTATTGAAATCTATAGAACATGTTTGACAACAACTTTTTCATAACATTGCACCATAATACATTAATCCAAGATGTTAAAACTCGAGGATGAATTGAGGATTTGAGCACAATTCAACCACCAAAATCGTCCCAAGCATGAAGCACAATCACACATGCTGCTGCCTCTCCAATTCTTGCTTCAACTTCCGAACTTCTTTAGGTTTTGATCATGTTTTTAGAAGTAATTGAAGCAAGATTTTGAACTAATGGAGGAGAAATGGAGGAATAACAATGGGATGAGAAAGGAGTGAAAAGTCGATGTATACTAGGTGAGGTTTGAAGAATCTTTATGTCTTGTATTGTGCACCTATATTATATATGTATGCATGTCTTTTTGTATATATTTAGGCCTATATGTACATGTTAATTATGCGCATATATTGTTCATCATGCTAAATTACCGGGACACAATTAAATTGCTACCAAGTTGCAACACCACTTAATTAAAACAATTGCCAACCCATGCCTTCCCCCATACCTCACTTTACTCTCCCATCACTCAACCATTATCACTCAAAATCCTCCCTTTCTCTCCTCAAAAAGACGTCCATCACCTAGCAAGAGGAAGGAGAAGAAGACTTGAAATTTAGTTGCTTGATCTTGCTAAAAGTTGGAGCCAAAGTGGTAAGGAAACTAGTAGTGTAAATTGTTGCACATTTTTTTTGGTTGAGGAGAGTTATTCTCTTGAGTGGAAATGGCATGTCTTGATGTGTTTTGTTGAAGATAATGTTTTTTGTTGGTTTATGGTAGTTCTATGGAAGTGGTTATGTATTGAGTTGATGAAGTTTATTGATTTGTAGTAGATGTTGAGTTAGCATGAATGATATGCACACAAATGATGGTTTTTCGCGATTACAGACATCCACGATCGATCGGCGCATTTTCCCGATCGATCGCGAGTACCCGAGGTGCGGGCAGTAGCTTTCAGCGATCGATCACGACGTTCGATCGGCACAATCTCAGCTATCGATTACGGAATAGAAATTTTTTGGCGATGAGGCAGTAGCTTCTTGCGATTGATCGGGACATATTGGCGATCGATCGCGAGATGCCAAATATTGAGATTTTAGTTATTTTGTGAGATTGTTGATATTGGACTATAAATTGACATCTAATATTGTGTTGTGCACTTGTGTAGAGCCGTCCCAGGTAGCGACGCAACGCAGGGGATAAAGTCCTGCAACAGTAACATGTATCTTATATACCTATTGAATTGTGCATTGTAGATGCAAGTATATATGGATTGTGCATTGTGGATGCAAATACATGTTGATTTATGCATTGTGATTGCATATATGCATTTTGGATACTTGGTGCATATCCCATGAGTCATGGTTATATTCGAGTGATGATTTTAATGCTTTGCCACTGTCATTTGAAGAGATGATAGAATACTTGCCGCTGTCATATCGTAGCGAGGAAAGAATATTTGCCGCTAAAATGTTGAAGCGAGGGTGAATGCCGCATGTCACACTTAAGCGAGGTTATTCGATGCTGCTGATATGTCGAAGCGAGGGGTATTAGTGCAACGACCATGACAATCGAGGTGCATTAAAATACACTGTTATAACAGACTAGGGATTGGTTATTGGTAGTAATGAAATGGTTATATGTCATGACATTTGTGAAACCATAATATAATCCATTGATTATAACTATGAGTTATGGTACAGGGACAACCAAAGGGAGCGTATTAAATGCATTGGAATACAGGAAGTGTTTTGTAATTATGGTTTATGCATTTACTCGTTATAATCTTATCGTGATGTACATGGATTATTATATGCTCATGGGTTGGGGTTGTTCCTGTAGGTACATTTTGACATAAAGGGCTGAGGAACGGGTTGATGCGGTGAGCTCGTGAGGAGTGCTTTTGGTAGAGGATGACATGATTCTTTTGTATAGTCTCTACTCTAGGAGTAGTGTAAAGCTATAGTGTTAACATTCAATTACTGGGAATGTAATTAATCCTTGAAAATGTTATTTTGGCACTGTAATCCTTTAGCTCCAAGCATCAACTTGAACCTTATACTCTGATTTATGCATGTTTTAGTTCTTCTTATGCCCTTATTAGGAACTTAAGGTAACAAGGCCTTACATTAGTGGTATCAGAGTAGTGGTTAGAGAACCCGAGAATGAGTAAGGGTAGCCTTAGCAATAAGTTGACTAGGTATTCACTTGTGAGCATGTTTATGCATGTGGTGCATATTTGTATATTTGTTATACTGACATACTTATTATTGTTCATGTTATCTAAGAATGTAACATATGGATTATTTCTGGTATTGTTGTTTACCGTTGTATTACAACATGTCGGCCAGAAATTTAGAGAACCTCTATGAAGATGTGGGTGATGTAGGAAGTGTAAATACCAGTATTGCTCAGACGAATCCTCTACCATCACCGGCTGTGGGCATGGAGCCTGTGGTACAATTATTATTACCTGGGGAGATTAGTCTGACATAGTTCTTGACCTTCCATCTGCCTCTATTCGAAGGAACCGAGACAGGGGAAGAAGCATAGGAATGGCTAGAGAGGATAGAACAGATTTTCGTGTCGGCACCCTGTGCCAAGACTACTTGGTTAAGGTTGGCGGAGTTCCAACTGGCAAGGAAATCTTCCATGTGGTGGAAGATGACTGTAATGGAGCTTAGAGCTCAAGGAGTACTGATTGACTGGAGCTTGTTCAGAACCCGGTTTCTAAACCGATATTTCTCAGCTGCTGCCAGACAGATGAAAGTGGACGAGTTCACCAACTTGAAACAGGGTAACATGATTGTTTCTAACTATGCTTTTCAGTACTCATCACTCTTGAGGTATGTCCCTCATATTGCTACCAATGGACATGCCAAGATGAGACTTTTCGTAAAGGGTTTGAGGCCGGAGTTGTTTGACCGGGTTATCTCCAATAACCTAGCTCCTTCGATGATGCTCTGACTAGAGCGGAGCTAGCAGAAATTGGTGTGAGTGTGTACAAAGATGTTGTACCCCCTTATGCGCTACCGCGGAGACCAGTTGCTGACAGCCTGAGGCCACGAGGAGAGCAGTTTAAACCTCGTGGAGCTTCTTCATCTTCTCGATTTAGCGGGAAGAAGTCTAATAACCGGAAGCAGGACAATCAAAAGGGCAATGTTCCAACTAACCGGGGACCAACGCAAGTGGATAGAACAGGGGAAACAAAGTCGAAAAATTGTGGAGGACCGCACTTGTCACGTGACTGTCCGGCTTGTTTGTGGTAAGATAGGTCACATTGCTCGATACTGCCCCAACCGAGGAAGACAGTCGGACCTTGGGTCGAACATGCCGAGATTTGATGCTAGGACGGTGCCTCTGAGACAGCAGTTTATACCTCGACCAGCAGGAGGTCAGATAGTGGGACCGCCTTAGGGGCAAGTATATGCAGTTACGAGAGAGCAGGCTGAGGCATCCCAGAGGATGTGATTGCTGGTACGTGTCATTTATTTACGTACCCTGCTTTTATTTTGATAGATACAGGTGCCTCACACTCTTTTATATCTACGGATTTTGTGGAGAGACATCGTATGTGCCCGTCTCCGCTACCCACCTCTCTTATGGTCTCGACACCCACAGGAAGGAATGTGATTGCTGATAATGTACTATCTGACTGCCTCATTTATTTTGAGGGCAGTGATTTGAAGGCTGATTTGATTGTGCTGGGTATGTCAGATTTTAATTGCATTGTGGTCATTGATGTGCTGAACAGATATCAGGCCGTGGTTGATTGCCGGCAGATAACTGTTCGTTTCCGGTCTGATCAGGGGATTCAGTGGATCTTTTATGGGAATGGTTCTCGTTCAAAGATTCTGTTGGTTTCAGCTGTTAAAATGTCACGGTTATTGGAACGTGGCCATACATGTTACCTTATTTATGCCGTTGATATAGCGGAAAAGAAGAAAGAGCTGAGGACTGAGGAAATACCGGTGGTTGTGGAATTTACCGATGTATTCCCGGATGAAATTCCAGGGTTTCCACCGAGTAGATATCGAGTTTGGAATCGAGTTGTTACCAGGGACGTCTGCTATTTCTCGGGCCCCTGATAGGATGGCACCTGCTGAATTGAGGGAACTGAAGGTGCAATTACAGGAACTCCTTGATAAGGGATACATACGTCCGAGTGTATCGCCTTGGGGTGCACCGGTCTTGTTTGTTAAGAAGAAGGATGGCTCGATGCGTTTGTGCATCGATTACCTGCAATTGAACAAAGCAACTGTAAAGAACAAGTACCCTCTACCACTGATTGATGATCTGTTTGATCAGTTGCAGGGCTCGAAACTCTATTCCAAGATTGATTTGAGGTCTGGTTACCACCAGATTTGGGTTAGAGAGGAGGATGTCCAGAAGACAGCATTTCGGATTTGGTATGGGCATTACGAGTTCTTGGTTATGCTGTTCGGAGTAACGAACGCCCCAGCTGTCTTCATGGGTCTGATGAATCGAGTATTTCAGCAAAATCTTGATCAATTCGTAATTATGTTCATCGATGACATAAATATTTATTCTTGGAGTGAGGAGGAGCACGTGAGACATTTGCGGACGGTGCTCCAGATCCTCAGAGATAATCAGCTGTTTGCCAAGCTCAGCAAATGTGAATTCTGGTTGAGCAGTGTGGTGTTTCTGAGGCATGTCATTTCTAGTGACGGGATATCAGTGGATCCCAGGAAAGTAGAGGCAGTGATGGAATGGTCTGCACCTACTTCTGTGCCCGATATACGGAGCTTTCTCGGTTTAGCCGGATATTAGTGATGTTTTGTATAGGGATTCTCGACGATTTCCAAGCCACTGACGCAGTTGATTCAAAAGGGAGTACCATTTTATTGGTCTGAGGGCTTGTGAACAGAGTTTCCAGGAGTTGAAGCACCGGTTGACATCAGCACCAGTATTGGTGATTCCTACGGAGAACAAAAGGTTCGTTCTCTATACTGATGCATCGCTTCAAGGCTTGGGTTGTGTGCTGATGCAAGATAAGCATTTGGTAGCTTATGCATCGAGACAGTTGAAGCCGCATGAGACCAGATATCCAGTTCATGACTTGGAACTGGCAACTATCATTTTTGCCTTAAAGATTTGGCGGCGCTACTTGTATGGTACTTCATTTGCCATTTACACAGACCACAAGAGCCTGAAGTCTTCACTCAGGCGGAGCTGAATATGAGGCAGAGGAGATGGATGGACTTACTCAAAGATATGATTGCGAGATAGAATACCATCCTGGGAAAGCTAACTTGACAGCTGACACCTTGAGTCGGAAGGTGAGATGTACTGCTGAAGATGTCATGCAATTATCGGCTATGATGACTTCCTACTGTCATCTGGGCTATGACTTCGATGTGGATACATCACCGATACGTGTATCGGCCTTATTAGCAGAGCCAGATATTTTTGAGAATATCATGAGAGCTCAGAAGTCATATGATGAGATACAGAGGTGGTTAGCATTGGCACGTATTGGACAGCCATCGAAGTTCAGAATGGCTGAAGACAGTTCCTTGAGGCTCGGTAACCGTTGGGTAGTTCCGAGTATGCCGGAGTTGCGTCAAGGAATCCTACAGCGGGCTGATAGCAACAGGCTTAGTATCCACCAGGGTGGGAGGAAGATGTATAAGGATCTATGCGATCAATTTTGGTGGAAACAGATGAAGCGAGATGTGATAGCATTCGTTAAGAGATGCTTGATCAGTCAGCAGGTAAAGGTAGAAAGGCAGAGGCCTGGTGGTGAGCTGAAGAGCTTAGAGATACCGGAATGGAAGTGGGAACACATATCCATGGACCTTGTGACCCACTTGCTGAGGACTACTTCAGGTTTTGATGCCATTTGGGTGATTGTGGATAGGCTGACCAAAGTGGCTCACTTTGTTTCATACAGCATGACCTTCACGCATTTGAGGATGGCTCAGATATACGTTCGAGATGTGGTAAGATTACACGGGATTCCAGTTTCCATTGTATCCGACCGAGATCCACGGTTCACATCTCATTTTTGGGAGGGAAATCAGTCTGCTTTGGGTACTGAGTTGAGATTGAGCACGGCTTATCATCCCCAAACGGACGGCCAGACAGAGCGTACCATACAGACGCTCAAGGACATGCTACGGGCATGCGTATTGGAGTTTGATACTTTGTGACATGATTCATTGGCCTTGGTAGAGTTCTTGTATAACAATAACTACCAAGCAAGCATTCATATGACTCCTTTTGAGGCCCTTTATGGTAGACGTTGTAGGTCACTGTTGTGCTGGGACGATTTGGACCGAAAATCAATCGGAGGACCGGAGTTGATTCGGGAAATTGAAGAAAAGGTGAAAGTGATCAGGCAGAAAATGAAAGCAGCCCAGGACAGGCAGGCAGCTTATGTAAGTAATCCAACAAGCATACAACACAGCGGAATTTCAAATTTGGATTACTATAACCGCGGATCTATACATAGGTTATCATATCGGATAAAGGATTTACAAAAGTCTCACCCTTGTAGCGTGTTTGAGCAGATTCCACGGAGCAGCACCACGTCCAACGCCTTCTTCAAGTCACAAGCAAAACTTATCAAGTTTTGCCTCAACGGTATCCACACGATCAAATCGGGAGAAGGGATAGTCTAAGAACAAGTTGCTAGACTCGTTCTTAAACCGGAACAAGAAGCACACTCGATTCTAAATCGAAAAGATTGCACGAAATTCACCACAACTCACGTCGGCTATGATGAAGCCGAGAGAGCTTGTAGAGGAGGCGGCCGTGTGCTTAGTGTTAGGTTGGAATGATATGAATTGTGTTACAAACAATTAATCATAACCTTGTATTTATATTATAAGATTAATTAAGGTTTAATGCTTTCTTAAAGCCTCATGGGCCCAAACCCATGATTTAATTAAATCCTTATAATCTTTTAATTAAGACTCTTCTTAATTTAATTAATTCATCCAATGAATTTAATTTCCCTTATCGATTTAATCTTGTGTGCGACCCGATAGGATCTTGTAATGTTGGTAGTGACATAAAATCTCATTTTATGTCGCAAGCATTGAGCGGTATCTAGCAACACATCAATGCTACCCAAATTACAAGAATGTCAATGACTCGACATAACCTTTAGAACTTGTGATAATATTAACCATGTAACTTAATCCCTTTGTCCTTTGTGTTTAGATTGAACACGAGTCATGGAATAGTCATACTCGTATATTCAATCTTAATTTCTTGATCCCCAAGTAGAACTAGAATAAACGAATAAGCTCGATATCTCATATCGACTCATTCGAGCATGGCCATGCATTTTAGTTCTCACTTGATCAAGGGCCAAACACATCTCCTGTTATATAGGAGGGACAAATCCTATCTCGATCAGTCAACATCCCTCTACATAATTCGTAGTGTATCCAATAGTCGCCTTTATAGTTTACCCTGTTACAGGTAACGTTTGACAATATCAAGATACATAACTCCTTATGTTGGGATCTCTGATGATCACAAGTCGTAAGGATTACATACATTATTATCACTATGAGAATTGCTTATGACACTCATATAACTATCCATGTAGCATTCTCATGGTGGGTCTGTCCAGTACATCGTTCTCTAACATGTACCCATGTGTTGATTTGATATCTCATATCAATGAACAATTCATCAATCAACACATACTAGTCTCTATGTATTATCATTATCCTGATTCATGATAATACTTGACTAGGGACAATGTTTAAGAATAATACAATATTATTCAAAGGACATTAACATATATATTTATTCACATTGCACAGTTAAAAGAATAATATATAATAATGAATTGCCATTCATAAAATCATAAACATTGTATGTCAAAACAATCATCTAATGACTTGTCTTAGGGCATATCCCAACAGCTTATGCTAACAAACGACGGCGACCGTTAGAGTTTCAGCTGGGAGATAAGGTCTTTTTGAAGATCTCACTTTTCAAAGGTGTTATGCGATTTGGAATGCGCGGGAAATTATCTCCGAGGTATGTTGGGTCGTACGAGATCTTGCAGCGCATTGGCACCTTAGCTTACCGATTGGCCTTACCACCATCCTTGTTAGGTATACATGACGTGTTTCATGTATCCATGTTGCGAAAGTATGAGCCGGATCTGTCGCATGTATTGCAGCCTTCAGAGGTTCAGTTAAATGCTGATGTGTCCTACGTGGAACGTCTATGGATCAGGCAGATCGCAGACTACGGAACAAAGTGATACCGATGATCAAAGTTCAGTGGGATCGCAGGGGTGTCGAGGAGGCCACGTAGGAGACGGAGCAACATATGGTGCAACACTATCCGGAACTATTTTCTGGTATGTAATTTATGTTTTGTTTCGAATTGGTAAGTGCATGCGGATTTCGGGGACGAAATCTTATAAGTAGGGGAGTATTGTGATATCCCTGAAATTAATTATGCGCATATGGGGCTATTAATTATGTTTATGTGATTAATATGGTGTAAAATTAATCATGGTGGTGAAATGTATAGTTATGCATGGGCATCAACTAGTACTACATTTTAGAAAGCATGTGATACTTGTTGGGAGATTTATGATTGGCATGATATATTTGAGTTGGTCCCATTGCTATGATGCATTTTAATTGAGTAAATGCTATGAAATATCATGTAGGGATATTTTAAAACATCATGCTAAATTACCGGGACACAATTAAATTGCTACCAAGTTTCAACACCACTCAATTAAAACAATTGCCAACCCATGTCTTCCCCCATACCTCACTTTACTCTCCCATCACTCAACCATTATCACTCAAAATCTTCCCCTTCTCTCCTCAAAAAAAACGTCTATCACCTAGCAAGAGGAAGGGGCTAAAAGTTGGAGCCAAAGTGGTAAGGAAACTAATAGTGTAAATTGTTGCACATTTTTTTGGTTGAGGAGAGTTATTCTCTTGAGTGGAAATGGCATGTCTTGATGTGTTTTGTTGAAGATAACATTTTGTGTTGCTTTATGGTAGTTTTATGGAAGTGATTATGTATTGAGTTGATGAAGTTTATTGATTTGTAATAGATGTTGAGTTAGCATGAATGATATGCATAAAATGATGGCTTTTTGCGATTACAGACATCCACGATCGATCGGCGCATTTTCCCGATTGATCGCGAGTACCCGAGGTGCGGGCAGTAGCTTTCAGCGATCGATCGCGAGTTTTGCGTGATCGATCGACGATGCCGAGATCGATTGGCACAATCTCAGCGATCGATCGCGGAATAGAAATTTTTGGGCGATGAGGCAGTAGCTTCTCGCGATCGATCGGCACATATTGGCGATCGATCGCGAGACGCCAAATATTGAGATTTTGGTTATTTTGTGAGATTGTTGATATTGGACTATAAATTGACATCTAATATTGTGTTGTGCACTTGTGAAGAGCCGTCCCGGGTAGCGACACTACGCAGGGGATAAAGTCCTGCAACATACTATATTTTGGAAAGGTACGTAGAAGACGTACGGCACCCAACGGTAACATGTATCTTATATACCTATTGAATTGTGCATTGTGGATGCAAGTATATATGCATTGTGCATTGTGGATGCAAATACATGTTGATTTATGCATTGTGATTGCATATATGTACGTTGGATACTTGGTGCATATCCCATGAGTCATGGTTATATTCGAGTGATGATTTTAAATGCTTTGCCGCTGTCATTTGAAGCGATGATAGAATACTTGCCGATGTCATATCGTAGCAAGGAAAGAATATTTGCCACTAAAATGTTGAAGCGAGGGTGAATGCCGCATGTCACATTTAAAGCGAGGTTATTCGATGTCGCCGATATGTCGAAGCGAGGGGTATTAGTGTCGCGGTCATGACAAGCAAGGTGTATTAAAATACACTGTTATAACAGACTAGGGATTGGTTATTGGTAGTAATGAAATGGTTATATGTCATGATATTTGTGAAACCGTAATATAATCCATTGATTATAACTATGAGTTATGGTACATGGACAACCAAATGGAGCGTATTAAATGCATTGGAATACAGAAATTGTTTTGTATTTATGGTTTATGCATTTACTCATTATAATCTTATCGTGATGTACATGGATTATTATATGCTCATGGGTTGGGGTTGTTCCTGTAGGTACATTTTGTCATAAAGAGTTAAGGAACGGGTTGATGCAGTGAGCTCGTGAGGAGTGCTTTTGGTAGAGGATGACATGCTTCTTTTGTATAGTCTCTACTCTAGGAGTAGTGTAAAGCTTTAGTGTTAACATTCAATTACTGGGAATGTAATTAATCCTTGGAAATTTTATTTTGGCACTGTAATCCTTTAGCTCCAAGCATCAACTAGAACCTTATACGCTGATTTATGCATGTTTTTAGTTCTTCTTATGCCCTTATTATGCACTTAAGGTAACGAGGCCTTACAACATGTGTATATGTATGTTGGTCGTATATATGTATATCTATATTGATGTATTTTATTCCCATCGAATACAAGACGTTGTGGTCCAAAACACCTTAAACTCGAGGTATATACTTTTAGTTATCCGAGCTTGCTTTAAATTCCACCACTTTATTATTTCATTCAATATCAATTTTACTATCTGTCGATAATTTAAATTTATATTTCCTTTGCCAATTTATCCAAATTCTTAATTAATCATCTGGGTTTCGAATAATCGTCGTTGATCCGGATTAATTAGTAATGTGGCCTTACATGTTAAACTTAATAAGTACATATATATTAGAAATCGTAGCAATACATTTGTGTTTGTCTTATCCAGGTTAGTTCTAATTAGCAATTAATTCTAGATAATATGTTTACAAGGTGAGTCTTGTAAATATAAAAGTTGATGTCATGTGCGCTGAAAGTCACGGGTTCGAGTCGAGGAATCCTCATCTTGCAATGCAATGCGTATATTAAGTTCAAAGTGGCTCGACCCTTTCCCGAACCCACGCATTACGGGAGCTTCATGCACCGTGAGTTGCCCTTTTAAGCTCTATCTTTACAATTTCTAATCTCATGAAATACTATGTTGCCAAACACATTGTGAAAATATCATTCTTCTCTTCTCAAGTTGGTTTTTGTTAGCTTCTGCATAAAATTTATGATTGCATCATGTTTTCTCAAAACTATCCAAATAATTAAACATGTTGTTTAATACATTCAGTTTTTTTCTAGAAGATTTATAGACAGAATTGCTTGCATTTAAAAATTTATGTAGGATAGTTAACTATAAAAATCAGGTCAAGAAATGTTTTATTCATAGTCTTCTTTTATTTATTTTTTTATTTTTTGTAAATGAAAGTGTTTAGTTTACGAATAAATTTATAGTCTTTAGCACAGATGTTTGTCTCTGATACTAGTTGTAGGATTGAATGTTCACCATTTTACCAAAATTATAACTAATGATAATGGTGCAACTGCAATCTTTCAAATCATACAACAACTCAAACATTAGATTTTGATCATTCTGCTAGAGACAATTATTACTTTCTCAATAATAGGTTAATATTTAACAATTAAGTTCATAAATGTAAAGTTATCGGTGTACAATATTTGAAAATTGAGAATGTTATACATTATAATTTTTTTATATATATATCGTCGTCCCTTGTGCTTTATATTCATGCTTGAAAAACATTATTGCATGCACTTTTAGGCCTTTGTTGATACAGATCATACATGGGGTGACAAGAGATGAAGACTGGAGAGCAGCAAGAGATATGACAGTGGGGGAGAATTGGTAGCACAAGCACAAGATCAAGATATAGGCCAAAGAAGTTGACATATTCTGTAACTACGTTTTGATACCAACTATGAGGGTCTGGTCTTAATCATATGTTTAATTATTACACAATAATGATTATATTGTTAACAACGAAATAGTTTTAAAATTACCAAGACTTGGCCTTAAATGTTTTTTGAAAATATTACATATATATCAATTTATTTTTTAGTCAATCGTAAAATATCAGTAATACCATTTTCTCATCTATCACAAGTTCACCTAATTTATAAAACATAAGATAGTTGGGTCAGTTAGGAGTTAGAAGAGTTTGTTAAAGTCAATCTCAATCTTATAGGAGGATAGCTCCCTCGAAGTAGCTACTCTAACATTAGTGCTCTCGTTGCGTTCTTTGATCTCGTGCTCCATTCTCTGCGTGAGTTTTCAGAATTTTTCGGTGCATTGTCTATGAGACGATTAATTCTGCAATTGTACCATTCTCGTTGCGTTCTTCGATCTCTGCAATTGTACCATTCTCGTTGCGTTCTTCGATCATTGTTTTCTAAATTTGTGAATTTTTTATTGATCTTTGAATTGATTTTTATACTGCAATCGAATTTTTACCTTAACATTTCGTTTTGGCTCCAGTTTACATAGAAGCATGTTTCCTTGAAGCATTAATCTCTGATTCGTGCGCTTACAATTGTAGACAATTTTACTGTCAAATTTGCATAGGTATTCGTTCGATTTTATTTATTTTTTTCCTCAATACTTCAACTTCCATACCTCAAAATTTCATATTAAGTTTCAATTCCGAACAATTGTGATCCAATTTCAAGGCTATTGCTTGTCAATTTGTTGAATTCTATCAACAATTTTGTTTGGTGCAGTGATAATTTGAATTCATCGTCCAGTTTTTTCCCCTTCAAATGCAGTTTGTGCTTAATTCTTCTGTGTCAATTTTAAGTTGAAGATTATTTGTTTAGTGCACTTAGTCGACTAAAATTGCATAATTGTTTTTTTTTTCAAATCATTGCATTATATCAAATTCTTACCAAAACGATAGGTCATCCGTCCACTTCTATGGAATTTTTCATGCCAAACTTGCCAGGGGCAGCCGACATTCGACGCCAAAACGCAATGGTCACCGAATTCATCAACTCCAATTCAGAAGTCGAAGTCGATGCGATTAGACGCGACATGTTTTTCCGATTCTATTTGGTTTTCACAAGAATTAACATTGGAGCAGCAGCGATCAGTGGCAACAACTCCGTGATACATAAATTCGACATCATTAATCTCAAATTGATTCGCGAGAATAATACAATAGTCAATGAGAACTTAGAAATCTATACGTCAATCCATGCTCGAGATTAAAGCATTGATGCTGATTTCTTCAAAGAGCAAACCGAACATGCTGCAAACAGCTTCAACCAAGAATTAATCGAACATGTCGAAGGAGTTACTACAGGGGGCGGGGAGGATACTGAAATTACCGAAGGAGTAGACGTTGAAGAAGTTACCAACAACAATGAGGAAGCCACGATGGTACAATCTCAAAGCTATGCAGTTCGTGAGGGTCAGAAGCGATTAATTAAAGAATTAATGAAGTATGAAAAAGTGCATGGGGTTTTAGGGCCTCAAGGATCAATGCAAGATAATTTTGTGGAAGCTTTAGACCAATGTGATTCCACTTTTGATGCTACAATAGCATTATCTGTTGTAGTATTGAAGAGGGTTTCAGCAAGAATTGAGGGACATGAATCCGAGTGGCAGTACAATTCAGCTCCGTTAGTAATGGGAAAAATAATGATACTCGGGCAGAACTCAATTCAATCGAAAGCGGGTTGCTCACTTGGGTGAGCTTGGGAAAGTCAGGTGCCATAAAATCGAAGAGAAGACAAATTTGATAGAGATCTCTAGTGAAGGGGGGACTGAAAGGAAGGTGTCTTTGGAGCAACCCATTCAATTCACAATACATTCTCGAAAGAATGAGCCTAATCTACGATGGTTATGGTCAAACCCCAAAAAAAAAAAAACCGCCCTTCATGTCCGGCTGTCCTACCATCATATTCATTCAACGATACAGTGGTAGTAAAGTGGTGTAAAAAAAGAGAGGTATCGATCAATTGAGACCGCATCAATGGAATGAAAGATTTGGAGTTGTCACTTATAAGCTAGCTTTGCTGCTTGAACACTGCAAGATTCATACTATTTTTCACCTTGATGACAAGTTGATTCTTAAAAGGGTGGGTAATGATACGATCATACATGGGGCGCGGCAACAGATGAAGACTAGAGAGCGGCAAGAGATATGACATTGGGGGAAGAATTGGTAACACAAGCACAAGATCAAGATACAGGCCAAATAAGTTGACATATTCCGTAACTACCTTTCAAATAACAGAACATAGTAGTTGGATCACTTATGAGTTAGAAGAGTTAGTTACAGGTGGTTGTATAAATAGTTGCTGAATGAATGTAAAACAGTTAAGCAATACATGAATAAAATCTTCTTTTCTCTCGATTCTTGTTCTCTTCCAATCTCGATTCTTTACGAGTAGGGACGAAACCAGGATTTTGTAGTCACTGGACTAAATATAATATTAAAAATTATTAATAAAAAATTAATGTATTAGAATGTATAATAATCTAACATGTCATAATAGATAATATTTCAATCAAATTCAAAAACGAATAAGATAAAAAACAAAAAAAACATATAAGACGATATAAATACAATCGGAAATTTCAACAATACTATATATTATTCTATGATATTTTTAGTCAAAATTAGGGGTGAGCATTCGGGTCGGGTATTCGGGTACCCGACCCGATCCGATCGAGTATTCCCGAACGAGAATGAAAAAACGGTAATTTTTCGGGTTCGGGACAATACCCGATTGTACCCGATTCCCGAAAATTTCGGGTCGGGAATCGGGTACCCGATCGGGTTCCAAGAAATAAAAAAAAATTGTTTGTTATGTATTGTAGAAGCAAAAAAAATTAAATAAAAAAATTAAAAAGAAAAACCAAAAATAGGGTACCCGAAATGTCGGGTACCCGACAATTCGGGTCGGGAATCGGCATGTCCTATGGGGTACCCGACCCGAATTTCCCGATTCCCGAGATACCCGACCCGATCCCACCCCTAGTCAAATTATACAAAAATCAAATTTTCATTTGATATCATAATAGATAGTTTACACTAATATTTATTAATTAAATTATTTAAATGCATCAAATGAGATACTACAATAAAAATATGGGACCCTATTTCATGTCTAAGCTTGAAAATAACAAGGTTACCCACGAATATTAATTACAAATAAAAATACCATGAATAGAAAGTCAAATAAATATACTTCCTATTTCAAGTTTTATTAGACTATAAGAAGAAAATCCATTAAATGTTTATATATAATAATTCATATATACTCGATTTTACGTCATAAATATTAACATGAAATATAAAATCAATCAATATTTCAAATTTTCAACATTAAATAATAAATAAGATGCATGACAAATGATAATATTATTAGGAAAAATTACGGGCCGATACCGTTTCCTGAACATAATCTATCCTAGTCCAGCTAAAAAACCTTAGTTCAATTAGGTTATTCTTGGTTGAAATGACAACAATAACCTCATGTGGTCCAAGTGGTTCACGCGGTCCAACAAACTCTTAGTAAAATTGCATTCTTAACCATAGGAAAATATTTAAAGAACAAATATGCCTCTATATAATATTTATCATCTTCTTTATCCTAACATTCACCAAACAGTAGCATTTTATGGACATGAGATCCTTCAGTTCTGTCATCTCGGGTGAACCCAAGAGCATACTTTTGCAAAGTACTCACAGTTCATATAACGTTCTTCTAATTATAATTCAAAACCCGATTTGAAGATCATGTTGAAAATAAATAATAGACCCATCATGCTTCTGTATTACAATAAAATTTTAACAAACTGAAATATATCATTTTGACCATACGGCATCGGGTGAGGTGGGTTGCAAAGCCACAAGTCAAAAACTTACTGCCTCCAGACTGTTTTACGAATGTCTCCTCACCATCCAACCTCAACTCACAGGCGAGGTTAGTCTGCCAGTTATCCGACTCCTTCAGAAACTGCACATCACAACCCTAATTTGTTTACTACCTTATGGCGTAAGGTATAATCAAGATATAAGAAAGATTTAAAGAAATCTGGGAGATAGATGGGCAACAACCTTATTTTTATCATGTGATACTTATAATATCTAATACATTAAAATGTCTCCTCTCCTTTTGGGGAGGAGACTGCCTTGTTTAGCCGCTCTATAAATGAGGCTTGACTCAAGAACACATAAACTAAAATTAAACAGAACAATATTACAAATGTTTTCAGAAGAAAGAAAGAAAAGAAATATTACCAAGCTATAAAAGCTGAATTATTACAAAGCTTTGAGACTCTAATTTTTATTCTCAGAAAACTATGGAGAATTTTCGATGTCATTAGCTTCCTGAATGAGTGCACTTATATAGGCATGAATCCGGACTTCAATTTCGGATTACAAATCTTGATAATTGTTAGGTGCTCTTCCGTGAGTGCGTCTTAACTTTCACGTGGTTTGGCATCTTTATCTGGTTATGCCAACTTTTTCTCGTGAGTGGTCCATTATTTTGTCTGAGTGCGTTGAACAGTATCCGCACTAATTTTTAATGGTCCACACCTTTTCTTTTGTCGGGGAATCTATACATTATTGGTTTTTGTGGTCCCCGAGCTTTAGGAAAACGGGCTCTCTTGTCAGCAGGTCTTTTGTCTTTTCCTGCCTCTAATTTGTTGGGTTTGGATCGGAATCCTTTCCCAAATTCTGGTTATTTCTGCTCCGAGCATGCTTGGCAAATATGGTATATCCATCTGCCAACATGTGCCATGCTGCATAATTTTCGGTACGTTTCTTTTCCCGCCAGAATCTTGTTTTCCCAAAGAATTCTTCTCTTCGTTTCAAAGAGTTCTTCGGCAAATCCCGTTGAAGTTCCTGTCATGGAATTCAGCATGACAGTTCCGTTGGCTAAATTCTGAAAGAACTTGAATGAGTATTTGAGTTTGTCCATTACTGTTAGACAAACCCAAAGACTCCATGCACGTCTGGTTGAAACTTCAACTTCCGTGATAGTCTCAGCCAAAATTGGTATACCTTTTGGTAGTGCCATTTTTACATTTTTAAGGCGTTTCTGTCTGGTCATCTAAGCTTGATAAAATGAAAAGCTTCAATGAAGCCCTTCTTCGCTGGTTCTGGAGCAGCAATGAAAAAATACAACTCCAAGATATCTCCTCTGGCCAAATGTGGATTATTGGCTCATGTCTAGTGAACAGCTTCTCTGATCCATTTTGCTAATTTTGAAATTTCAGAGAATGCTGGTGCAACAGTATAAACCGAAGGCAGAGCTCCAAAATTATACCATTCTTGAACTTGGTTTGGATGGCTGCCTGGTTGCATCCAAACTCTCGGATATTTCCCAGAGATATCAACTATAGACTTGTCTGGGTTGATACCTCGTCTGGTAATTAGTTTCTCTCAAGTATGTTGGTAATCCTGCATAGGTGAAGAAACTAAATCATCATTAGTTTGAACCAAAGAATTGTCAGTCATTGGCCTAAGATTCAACTCTCCCTCTTTTACCCCAGAGGTGTTGGGTTGACTTGAAGGTTCAGATTGTGATAACATCTGACCCTCAACATTCGCTACAATTTGTACATCCTCGAGGAATGCATCATTTGCAGCACTCGTGACAGGAGTACTTGAATCTCTTACCTCCGAGTTAGATGAGCCTCGTTCTCTAAACACTCATTTCTGCATCGCTGAAGGTGCGGCCTGAAGGATGGGCCCTTTTCAAGACTTCAAACAAACGTTCATGGTCCCGAAAGCATGCTCGTATGTGATTAGTAACAAGTCCTAATCTGCTCGTTGAATTCGTCATGCGACCTCCGCATTGAGACAAATAGTCTCCAAGTCTCGTTCCAGGATCTCCAGGTTTTCCCTGAGATTCCTAACTCGTTTGAGGGTATCGTTAGCAATGTGTCCCTCCATCTCGTGTTAAGAAATCTACAACAACATTTTTATCAGATTTCACTATGACAATATCATAATCATAATATTGGCATTCAGCTTTGTTGGAATCGAAGAGGGGGGGGTGAATGATATTCCTTGGCTAC
The DNA here is from genome assembly GCA_907163345.1 of Haberlea rhodopensis. Classification (NCBI taxonomy): domain Eukaryota; kingdom Viridiplantae; phylum Streptophyta; class Magnoliopsida; order Lamiales; family Gesneriaceae; genus Haberlea; species Haberlea rhodopensis. The sequence goes on from CAJQUN010000188.1 coordinate 736,042, forward strand.
TTTAGCGTTTTAAAATGAGTTTGCAAAACTAAAAGAGTTTGCGCTTGCGGAAGGCTTAAGTCAATCGATAAATAAAATAAAATAAGAAGTAAACAAATAAATAAATACGTAAAGAAATAAAGCGGTAAATGACAAGGATATTTGTTATAGAAGTTCGGCGATGAATCGCCTACGTCTCCTCTTCCCGATTAGATAACCTCCAACCGAGGTTCCACTAGAATAAATGATCTTGGCCTTGAGGGCTCCAAGTTAGCCACACAACAACTCTTTCCGAGTTTACAAAGCTCTTCCCGAGCACACTACTCTTCCCGAGTACACAAGCTCTTCCCGAGCACAATACTCTTCCCGAGTACACAAAGCTCTTCCCGAGCTACCAACACTCTTCACGAGTCTTCTTGGCCTTAAGGGCTCCAAGGATAGCCACAACACATGCACCAACTTTACTTGTTGGCGACTTTACAATTTACCAACTTGCTTTGGTGTTGGAGGACCTTTATAATAAATCAAACCAAAAACACCTTCACGGTGTACTCACACGAAGACAACAAGACTCTAACAAAAAGAGAATTACAAACTCCAATACAACAACAATGTATGGAGATTGCAATGCAATTTGAAATTATAATGATCAAGACTTTGTAGAAGTTTGCAGGCTTGTTTCTTATCTTCAAAATGTTCCAAAGCATCAATATTTATAGTGTAGGAGGCCCCCTAGGCTTCTACTAGCCGTTGCTACACAAAAGGCTAAAATCACTCCTCGATCGCCTCGGACATCGCCTCGGGCGATCTCCATCGCCACGTTCTAACGTTCAAATCTGGCCCAGATCGCCTCAGGCGATGTCCCCATCGCCTCGGGCGATCGCCAGTTGAAAATTTGCCGTAGGATCAATTCTGGATCGCCTGTCGCGCGGCGTGCCATCGCCTGGGTCGATGGTGCGTGCAGCGTGCACGCATGGCTTGGATCGCCTAAGGTGATGGCCTGGATCGCCTGAGGTGATCTACCAGATTTCAGCACTCTCAAACTTTGCACTATTCGACCATCTTAAGCTCATTTCTGGGAAAATTAGTAAACATAAAAGTTGTAGATCTTCCTCTTATCTAGGTGTGGACAAAAGTTCATTGTATTTCATTAAGGTATGAAGAAGTTACGCCCAAATGCTACAGCCGCTCAAACCTTGCTACAATCTGCACTTGTTATGACTTCCATGCCATTTTGCTCCATGATGCAATCCGAATTGGATTGAGATGTTTGAATATGAAATCTAAAATATTGAGTTGGCTTTCCAACCTCTTTAGATTCACATTATTCGGAGCATCGAACAAAGATATATAATCAAAACATTGCACTGCGCTCCAATTGGCTTCTATACGAATTTGCCCACCAACGGACCATTGGTTTGTGGGACTTCATCCCATCATAAGAAATTGTTCCAACATCATTCCACACATGTTGAACACTTAAATTGGTTGTTCATAGATGTCATTCCTTCTCGTCCAAGCTCAATAGATTCCTTGATAAAAATCACCGCTTGTCCTATGAACTCGCATATGTTATTGTATAACTTGGGTTCTCTTCCATTGGTCTTCCCAACCAATTTATCAATCTAACCCTGTACACTAAGTAGATTTATTAATACAACAAACACAAGTTTTGTTGATCATCAAAACTCAAAGATAAATCGGGGATAATTTAACACATTAAACGCAACCATGCGTTTAAGGCTCAACAAGCTTGCCATCTTAAAAGTCTATCCTTTTATGGTTTTGATTCAATCTTATTTTTCAAAAAAAGACTTGACACTTGTATTATCTATTTTTAAGATAAAGTTCTTTGCAAGTAAAAATAATGGCCATTTTTTAAAGGCCTTTCGAACTGCAAAGATCTCCTTCTCGATGAGGTGCCATCTGATAACTTCGTTGCTATCAAATAGACTGCTACAATATTTGCATGACACTTCTCCCTCTGGTGTGGCTTTCATAAGTACCGCAGCCCACCAATGATCATTGGCGTCTGTATATAATACCAGTTCATCCCGTCGTTCGGAATTGCAAGCTGTGGTAGTTACCTGCAAACTTCTTTAAGCTGTTTGAAAGCTTGTCTGTGATCTTCAGTCCACTCAAATTAACATCCTTTTTTAAGTAGAGGACTGAAGACTTTCCTGTGGTTTGCTAGGTTGTTGATAAACATCCTAGCAAAATTAACAACTCCCAGAAAACTCTAAAGCTGCTTCAAATCCTTAAGATCATCCGGAAACCCTTGCACCTTTTGAACAATGTCGTTTTGCAAGATGATTCCTGATTCGTCAATCTCAATTCCAAGAAACTTGATTTGTCTTGCGGCAATTACTGTCTTCCTTTCGGAGAGCACTAAACCTTCCTTGTAACAAACATCTGAAAATATTTCCAAATGTTTAAGATGTTCTTTCATGTTTCTTGACGTGATGAGGATATCGTCAATGTACACGAACATGAAGCTGAAATAATCTTTGAAAAGATTGTCCATCTTTCTTTGATATCTCTGGAGAGCATTTGCCAATCCCATTGGTATGACATTCCAGATATAGTGTCATTGTGGTGTGGAGAATGTTGTGAATCTTTTGCTTTCTTCCTCCATCTTAATCTGGTAGGATCCAGATTTACGATCGAACTTAGAAAACACTTTGACATTTTTGATGCTATTTAACAAATGTTCTCTGATTGGGATATAATATCCATCGAATTCCAAGATCTCGTTGATGCCTTGGTAATTGATTACCAATCTTGGTTTTTCTCTTTTAATTTCTCCATGATTTCGTACGAGAAATCCCGAACTGTTGTATGGAGAAACACCTGCTGAGATTAACTTAAGGTCCAAATGTTCCTTAAGTATCATCTGCATATCTTTCCAATCTTCTTGGTTCATGGGGATCGGTTTGTACCTTGCAAACTCATATTCTCTTCCAGTTTTTCACCTTGAAAGATGTTGTAAGCTTGTTTCTGTCCCACCATGCTAGAGGATCCTCATTGTAGTCCCTCTGAATCTTACTTTTTTATTCCTCTAGAGTAATCTGCTCTTCGAGGGTTGCATCAAGTTGCATGGATTCCTCATGTAATGCTTTTTTTAGTAACAGTGGGGATGTCAAAATTGACTTCTTCTTCATCTTCATCCCTATCTTCATTATGTTCTCTAAATGACATCACATTTACACCATCAAAAGATATTTTTCTTTTTTGGCCAATCCATTGTTGCCTAAATTGAAGAATCGCTTCACCAAATCTCCGTTGATCCTTCATCTTAGGGTGTCGAAGTTTTCCTTCATCACCACTCTTGCTGCGCAAACTAATGGGGAATTTTCTATGAGACGCCTCCCGTAGTCTTTGCGCAATAATCTTATGATCACAAAGGGTTGTAAAAAATAATTCGTATTGTCTCGTTCTCCTGAGTGAACCGCTTGAATGTCTGTAGGAAATTGTTTCCGAGCAGCCAATCAGCACTTGTATCATGGAAATAAATAGGTGGAGTTTTGACTTTGTACCATGGGGTACCGCCTACTCCACCGATGATTATTTCGGCTCCTTGGACTCCTTCATTAGGGATAAGGTTCCGCTTGGAAAAGTCTGTTCCGACAATGGCTGGTAACTTTTCACCAACCTCTTGGGGGAAGATATCGCGCCTGGCAGTACATATTCCAGCTCCTGAGTCAATGTAAACTGTAAAATATTATGCCCGATACTTTGCATATAACATCTAATGGAGATGTATATGAAGAATGAACTGGAAGTCATGTGATCATATATCTCTTTCCTTCCACCGTGAATTCTATTCAGTCTGCAATCTTTCCCAAGGTTTATGTTCCTCGAGAAATTCAATCCCTAGAATACGCTGTTCGTAGGTTCTTCCTACAATTGTTAGATCAACCAATTTGAAGGTTTCATTGATACTTCGCAGCTGTAGGTTGTTGCAAATAATAGAGGACATCACAATGAAAGATATTATATTTCTCCGTAATGTCAAAAATTATCTTCAATTCTCTCCAGCCTTCTGGGCATTTCAGCTTTCCTGTTGTTGTGAATACATCAGGTATTTTATGAATTCTGCTCGAGACTGCCTTCTATTTTTCCCCCAGATAGTTGCTGATTAACCTATCATGTTGGAAAAACATCCTTCTTGGCTCGATCATAAGGCTCTTGCTTCTGTTCAGAACAGGTTGATCTTCAATCATCATGTCGATCTCTCATATTGTGGGAGTTTCAATAATGTCCGGCAATATTGCTTTGGCAAAATTTTTGAAGATTCTAGGGACTTCGATGAATTCCTTTCTCAAGAATACCTCTGAATGATGAGTATTCGAGAGTGTGTGTGACACCTTGTAGGTGATCGAGTAATGCATGTTCCCTTCTTTCATCAAATCACTTCTTTTAAAATCTTGATGAAGAGTTAGAACCTTGTTAAAATCTTGATCTCCCAAATTGTATGCAATCCTTGAATCAAGGACATGGCTTTTGTGGTCATGATGAATCTGGAGAGTCAAGCAATCAAAATAATTTTCTGGAACTTTTGAAATTTCTTGTAAATCATAATGAGAATGTCAGAATAGTTGCCCTCAAGAATGCACCTGCAAATATCAAGTTAACAGCTCCTCATATTCAGAAAGATATTGTTAGAGCTTGTGCATTTGAAACAACCAAAGCTATAATTGAAGAGCTTGGTGATGGTTTTTTTGTGTTCTTCTTGATGATTCTTGTGATGTGTCAACTAAGGAGCAGATGACAGTTGTGGCGAAAAACCATATACGTATTTGCTAACTCTTTGTTTGATTTGTAATGTGGCTAATGTGTTTGGAGGCTCATGCAAGCGAAAAGATAATTTATGAGCAAGACAAGCTGCAAAGATTGTTTAAGCTTTGTAAAATGAAGAGATTACTAGTGGACGAGGATTGAATCAGGAAAACACTTGCATTTGTCCTTGTGATACGCGTTGGAGCTCGCATTACTATATTTTAAGCTTGATTAATTTGTTTGATTCTATATTTATGTACTTGGCGTGATTGTGAAAGAAGGAACACTATCTAATCAAAGGGATGAATCGTCACATTTGATAAAGAACATGCTATCTTTTGACTTTGTATTTGATTTGCAATTGATGAAATCAATATTAGGAATAAAGAACGATTTGTCTCAAGCATTGCAAAGAAAAGATCAGGATATTGTGAATGTTATGACTCTAGTAGATGCTTCTAAAAGAAGACTTCAAGCAATGCGATATGGTGGATGGAGTTCTCTCATAGAGGATGTATCCGTTTTTGGTGTAAAGCATGAAATTGAGATGCCTGATATGAATGATGATTATGTGGGTGGAAAAATACCAAGATGGAGAGTTGAAGAGACAAACTCACACTGCTATCGTGTAGAGGTATTTAATACCGTCATAGATATGCAATTGTTTGAGTTAAATGGTCAATTTTGAATTGTTGATTTGTGTTGCTTGTTGAATCTATTCAACTCTTTTGAAGCTTTGACAAACAGAAGTTAGTTCGATTAACAAAATTTTATCCAAATGATTTCAAGGTGTGGAGCTTTTGGCATTGTTGGACCAACTCGAGATTTTCGTTATTGATACGTGTTTAAATACTGGTACTTCGAATGTAAAAGGGTTTATTGGAACTTAGAAGAGATCTGGTATACCAATTGGTTTACAAGCTAATAAGTTTAGCCTTGACTTTGTCGATTGCAACTGCTATGGTGGAAAGAGAATTCTTTGATATGAATATCGTGAAGAATCGGCTTCGCAACCGAATGAGAGATGAATGGATGAATGATAATTTGGTGGTTTATATTGAAAAAGATATATTCGATCGTATACCTAATGAAGCTATCATTCATAAATTTTAAAATATGGCCAACCGTCGAGATCAATTCTAAATTATATTGTCGAGATTAATTGTAAGGTACCTTTTTATTGTATTTTTAGCTTATTTTATTTCTTATAATTTTTGCCCCTTTGTTGAATATCCTGCATCCGCCGCTGTATGTAGTAATATAATAAAAAAAATTAACTGATATTTTAAGTATTCCTCCAGTTTATTCTGATTGCGACGTATGTAAAATAAAAATTTGGGATATGAAAGCAACATAACATGGTAGTGAATAGTGAGTGGTTGCTGCTTTGAAAAGTCTAAAGAATATATACTATGATGCTCTAATGCATCTCCATCGTTGGATTGAATCTCATATTATTATTAGAATTTTTTCCACCACTCCTTATTAAGTATTATAGATTAATTTAAGTTATATTCCAAAAGAAATCCATGAAATTCATAAATTATAAGTATATTGGTTGTCATTTTTATTTAAACTATTAATGAGAGGCATATTTCAGAAAATAATTTGATGTTTATAGCACAATAAAAACCACAATATCTCGATGAACGACGATAAATGAAGTTTTTTATATATATTAATTTTTTTTTAAGTATAATTGATTATGATTTTAGTGTTTTTAAAGCATGTTTTCTAGTGATATATTTTTCTAGAAATGAATTTGAGGGGGGCACATGTCTTACTTACGTTCGCCCCTGGTTGAAGTGGCACCAATGTACTCCAAAAGTAGCATATGTATCGGGTTCAAGATCTCAACGCCCCACACATATATATATATATATATATATATATATATATATATATATATATATATATATATATATATATTGGACCATCTTTTAATTTTTATTTTTACATTAATTTAAGCTTTCTATAACTTCCAAGCCCTCATTGTTATCGTAGTTTGGCTTCATTTACAACTACCATTAAAAAAAAATTTATTGCAATTTATTAAAAATTTATAACAAATAAACAAATTTATGGATCAAAAATATTTCGTACACATACAAGTGTGTCTAAAAAAATACCAGTGTCTTGATTAAAGTAAATTCCGAGCTGTAATTGATACAAATGAATTAATTTGTGTTCATCGACCCCAAATAAAATTTATGGTAGTATTTAATTTTATATACCTATAAAATATAAGATTAAATAGATCGCGTTTAGACTTCACTTATGGACCAATTCAATGTGATTGATCTAAAATTGATATTTTTTTTATATAGTTCTATTTGAAAAATGTACTTTAATATTAAATTGACATATAAATAAGATCCAAACCAGATACATACATATATTTTCTCATTTCATTTACGCACAGCATGTTAGTGGGTGTTTGCAGGAATATTGGTCTGCCATATAAGTCGTTTTGCAATTATTAAATTCTAAAAAAACTGCACTAATAATTTAATTCCAGGATGCATATTAAGAGATGATAAGCTATTGTTGTAATAATTTCTATTAATTTCCCTTGCTTTCCTATGAAAAGGCACTCCATGTCCTCTCCCTTTTTTTAGAAAAAAATGGCAATTTGTGTGTTGGTTCAAATGTTTCGCAGCTTTACCATAACTATTGTTCTCAATAATCCCCTTCAAAGAATTATACTATTTGAAATTTATGGAAATCGAATACGCAACGTTGACTCTGATATCAATCGTAGGATCAAATATTTACCGTTTCTATACCATTCGACTAAAAGAATTCCTCAATAAAAAGAAGCAATTGTATTTCATATTTGTTTATTTAACTACATATATAATTTTTAAATATTTTTTTCCATGGGTCCAAAATGAAATCTAAGCATATCCAATGAATTTATTTAAACAAATGAAGGTAACACTTAACTATTGAATTATACACTTTATATGGATTTTCTACAAAATATATAACAATTACATATTAAATAAATAATAACATATATATATCATATAGAATATAATATGTTCAATATAAGATAAATTTAAGTGATAAATCAGTTCTAGTCTATCATCTGCGTCCCCCTGCTTCTTCTTCGGTGGCAATGGCTTTTTTTCTGGGTTTTCTTTGGTGGCCATTAGTCTGTACGGTGGGTTCCTTCTAGGGGTGCTTATTGGCCTGAACCGGTCCGATCCGGACCGGAACAGGCCGGTTCCGGGGCCGTTAAGGTCGGAACCGGTCCGGTCCAGTAAGGAACCAGATCGGTCCCGGTTCCGGTTCCAACCGGTTCCGGGCCGAACCGGTCCGTTTGGTTTTTTTTTTCGTATATAACTTTGGTGCACGAAAATATAACATTGGTGCACGAAAATCATAAAAAGTAATTGGTGCACGAAAATCATAAAATGTAACTGGTGCACGAAAATATAACATTGGTGCACGAAAATCATAAAAAATAACTGGTGCACGAAATGATTAAAAAGTAACTGGTGCACGAAAATTATAAAAAGTAACTGGTGCACGAAAATGATAAAAAGTAACTGGTGCACGAAAATATAACCTTGGTGCACGAAAATATAACCTTGGTGCACTAAAATATAACACTGATGCACGAAAATACAACACTGGTGCACGAAAATATAACATTGGTGCACTAAAATATAACACTGATGCACGAACATACAACCTTGGTGCACTAAAATATAACACTGATGCACGAAAATTAACACTGGTGCACTAAAATCATAAAATGTAACTGGTGCACGAAAATATAACATTGGTGCACGAAAATCATAAAAAATAACTGGTGCACTAAATGATTAAAAAGTAACTGGTGCACGAAAATTATAAAACAATAACTGGTGCACGAAAATATAACACTGGTGCACGAAAATTAACACTGGTGCACGAAAATATAACACTGGTGCACTAAAATATAACACTGATGCACGAAAATACAACACTGGTGCACTAACTTTGTGTAAATTTTCGTGCATCAGTAGCTGATTTTAATTTCGTGCATCAGTTACTGATTTTTCGTGCATCAGTTACTGATTTTCAATCTTTTCGTGCACCAGTTACTTTAAAAAATTTCGTGCAACAGTTATTTTTGCCCTTTTTTTAAAAAAAAAAAAATTTCAAAAACTTTTATTTATTTTTTATTTAATGTTGTAAATGTTTCCCCAATATTCATCACAAATTCAATATATCCCTTCTTCATTTCATAATATAGATGCATACAAATAATTGTAAAGAGATAGCAATTAAAAAATCAAAATAAAAAAATATTATTGTTTAGCACTCTTCATAATTGATAAGTATTGTTTTTGCGTTCTCTTCTTCTTGCTCGTCATAATGGTTTACGAATTCGTCAACCGCCCCATCTCTTCTATTCTTACATTCTGCTTCAAACCAATCTTTAAGTAACGTGAGCATGCATAACGAATCAGTAGAGAGACTACTTCTGTATTCTCCAATAATTCGGCCACGTGTTGAGAATGCAGATTCAGAAGCGACGCTTGAAGCTTGTACCGCATACACGTCTCTAGCCATTTTGGCTAAGATAGGGAATTGTGCCGCATTTGACTTCCACCATTGTAACACGTCGAAGTTGTCTTCCGTTACAAATTGATAATTCAGATAAATTTGCAACTCAGTCGACGTGCTAGTAGAAGGTCATTTTCCCTTAAGTTTTTTTCTGCCCAGCATCCTAAGCAAATTGATGCCCCCACCTTTAGTTTGAGCTTAGGGTTGTTCTTCAGCAGGCCTTTGTTGCAATTATTCACTTGCCTGTTGATTATAATACAATTGAAACATATTTTGGAGAGATTGCATTGACGTCTTTTGATCGTCAACAACCTTCCCCAAAAATTTAGCATAATATTCAAAAAAGATCTCAAATGAAGATAAACATTGACTAGGATCTAGCAATGTTGCGATGCAGTGCACGTGTGAGATTTGTTCCCAATATTTTATAAATTTAGTTTCCATTGCACTAACAAAAGCATGCAAGTCATAGTCATCTCTAAATTCTATAAACTTATCAAACATATTAAATACTAAAGGAAGAAAATAAACGGAAGTTGGATAAGTAACACCGGAGAAGCGTGCCGTCGCTTCTTTGAAAGTACCTAACAATGATACACAATTTTCAACAAATTCCCAATCCTCATTAGTCAAATAAATACTATCATCGCTATCAGGCATTTGATATGAATTATAAAATGGAGTTAAAATATCTTTGTAAGGTAACATAGCATTCAACAAATTGTACAATGAATTCCACCTAGTTTCTATTGGTGATGGAAAAAGAAGATGCTTTAAACCATTAGATAAACATAATTGTTTCCAATCGCGCTTTACACGGCTCGTGCGTAACCATTTAGCGCAGTATTTCATTTTGTCAATACATGCTGAGTGATTGTCCTCATAACCAACTTTAACAGCCAAATTAATCACATGACATGCACATCTAACATGAAAAAACACCATCAAGCATTGGTTTCAGATAGGTCTTTAAATCACGCATCGCAGCATTGTTATTCGCTGCATTGTCTAATGTGATCGAAAATACATTATCCTGAATTCCATAATATCAACAAGTGTTGAATACATATTTAGCAATTACATAACCAGTATGTGCACAATCTAACTCATCTAAAGACAAAATCCGTTTTTGCATACACCAATTATCATCAATCTAATGACAAGTGACAACAAGATATGAATCTGAATTTAAATTTGTCCAAATATCGGTTGTTAAGCTAACCCTACAACGCAAACTAGAAAGATGTTCAAACAATGTATTTCTATATTCAACAAATACGTCCATACAATTTCTTTTTAGTGTGTGCCTGGAAATATGTTTAAACATGGGTTGTATAGACGAAGCAAATTCAATAAAACCAGCATGTTCAGCTTGTATAAAAGGTAGTTCACATCTAATCACATATCTAACAAGTGACCTACGGTTAATTTCAGCAGTTAAAATAAAATTCGTGCCAGTGAGAACATTAATTTGTGCTTGTGTTGCTTCTCGACCTAATGGTTGTAATGTTGTCTCATCAAAATTATGTTTTTTTACTAAGTGTTTTTTAAATGTTCCAGTGCCTCCACTGGAACCACCAGCTTTATATGAATATTGCATTTTACATAATTTACATATTGCAACAGATTCGTTAGTACCTTCTTTTTGACCGAGTTCAAAGTGATCCCATATCTTACTTATTTTGGCACGAGTCGGTTGTCTACTCGCTGCTGTAGTGGCTCCGGATGACTCCACTTGTTGTCTCTCTTGGGCTTGGGCAGCAGGAGGTTCTATAGGTTGCTCGGGTTGTTGTGGTTCGACATTCATAGAGGAACCACCAACATTGAGGTCAACAAAAAAATCATAACTTTCATTTAACTTAGGTATTGGTACGGGCAAATTCATTGCCGAAGATGAACTCAGTGATAGACGACCCGGGACGAGACCCCGACTACGACCCAGGCTACGACCAGCGCCGCTGCTAGATGAAGATGCCATTATTATATATAAATTGTAGATAGCACAATCGAGAGGAAAATATGAGATTGAAGTATAGAATTGTGAGAAGAATGGATTGTGAGAAGAATGAATTGTGAGGAAAAAGAATGAAAAATATGCACATATTTATAGATTTAAAAAAAAAAACAAATAAAATTAAAAAAATAAATAAATTGAACGTTGGCAATGGCTTTATAGCCGTTGCCAACGTTTAGCAGCAACGGCTATAAAGCCGTTGCCATGCTGAACAAAAAAAAAAATTTATTTATTTATTTATTTTTAAATGTTACCGGTTCCGGTTCCAAACCGATAGCACCGGAACCGGTGGTGCTACCGGTTTGGATTTAAAAATCGCCCTGGACCAGTTCGATACCGGTTCCGGAGCGGACCGGAACCGATTAGTCCGGTTCCGGTTTCGGATCGGACTAACCGGTCCGATTTTGGACCGGGTCAGGATCAACCCGGTCCGATAAGCACCCCTAGTTCCTTCACTACCGACAACCTGCTAGCTCTGGTTTCTCTTATTCTTCCTGGGTTTCAGGTGCCAATGCTTGGGTGTTTTCCACTTCGGTGGGTGTCTGACACCCAAGACTTACGGGTTGACCATCATTTGGTGGTATGTGTGAGATTTGTGAGCATCTCATACATTATTTTGCGTGCGACTGGTTTGTTGTGCGCGGTCTCCCATTTTGATGTTTTATCTAATTTTCCACTATATAATAATCTAGTTTCTGTGTAACCTGGTAAATATGCTTTTGCTTGTGGTTCCCTAGTAGTGTATGGATTTAGTTAGGTTTGTGCCACTTTTTTGCTTCTTTTGTGGTAGTTGTATGATTATGATTCACTATTGGGACATCTATTGGCTATGGCTACTTGTATTTTTTGTTTCGTGCGCCATTCAGTAGTATTCCTGGGTTGTTGGTCTTTAGAGCGAGGTTTGACAACAAGAGCTTGTTCGGATGTTGATCTTTTATCAGTTTATACTTCTTGGTTGTCCTTATTTTTACCTCCAGCTTTGACAGAAGACAGTTCTCTTGCTCAATCATACATTGGGCTGATTGCTTTGAAGGGATCTGGATTAGCTTTGGTGGTTACTGCATTTCCATGGTCAAGGTCTTGTCCCGATATGGTGATTCACGATCCATTTCCACCTATCGTCTGCACATTTCATGTTGTTTTTACTTTGTGTGAAAGTTAGGCGTCTGCATTTTGCAGTTTTATTGGTTTTTTTGTTGTGTCTTCACAGAAAGTGGTCTGTTTTTATTCTACTTATTTATCTTATTAATATAATTATTGTTCATGTTCAAAAAAAAAAATAATAATAATAATAATAACCCCCAAAAATCACAAATTTAGCAATATAGTAAATGTGAAATAACTCTAGTTCTTGTATGTAGACTTTTGGTTCTTTTTATCTCTCTGTTCCCTCAAAGATCAAACATTCAAAGGCATATGAACAGTGAAATTGAATTCAGAACCCACAAGTTTTTTGTCTTCAATGCAGCTACCTAATCCATATATCCTTACAGCAAATCCCATCAAATAGCTAAAACGTTTACATTTCACCGTAGAGCACATGGAGACTAGCTGGCTTCTTGCACTTATACTCCCAATTATTGTTACAGAAGCTGCACTTGCAGTTACTGTTGGTGGAGGAGTTGGCATGGGTGTGGGTGGCGGCATAGGCGGAGTAGGGGGTGGTATAGGCGGCGGAGGTGGCGGAGGGGGTGTGTGGATTGGTGGAGGAATCAATCCCCCAACTAACAACCCTACAGTGTCGAAGCTCAGTAGAGCTTACACTGCGCTCCAGACATGGAAATCTGCGATTACAGATGATCCGAAAGGAATAATGGGTACTTGGGTTGGCTCAAATGTTTGCTCTTATAAAGGGGTTTTCTGCTCGGAGACTCGAGATTTCATGGGGAATCCCACGGGAAAAATGGTGGCCGCCATTGATCTTAACCATGCTAATCTTCAAGGTGTTCTGGTTAAAGAACTGTCTTTTCTTACAGATTTATCTCTTCTCCACCTCAACAGCAACAGGTTCACTGGAATTGTACCTTCATCTTTCAGAGAGTTCGAATCCCTTACAGAGTTAGACCTCAGCAACAACAAATTTTCAGGCCCTTTTCCCACCACGACTCTCTACATTCCAAATCTCCTCTATTTGGACCTCAGATTCAACTCATTCTCAGGCCCCATTCCTGAGGATCTATTCAACACCAAACTTGATGCAATTTTCCTAAACAACAACCAATTTGCTGATGAAATCCCGGAAAATTTAGGCAACTCTCCAGCTTCTGTGATTAATTTAGCAAACAACAGGTTCACAGGCACAATCCCTATTAGTTTGAGCTACATGGGGATAAAGGAAATCTTGTTCCTCAACAATCAACTCACAGGCTGCATGCCAGAAGGATTTGGCCTGTGGACTGATTTGCAAGTTTTAGATGTGAGTTTCAATTCATTAACGGGACATTTGCCCGATTCTTTATCTTGTCTGAGTGAAATTGAGGTTCTCAATTTTGCAAACAACAAATTCTCCGGAACTTTACCAGATTTATTGTGTTCTTTAAGAACCCTTTTGAATCTATCACTTTCAGTTAATTTCTTTTCTGGGTTTAGCCAAGATTGTGACAAATTGTTGTTTGGAAACGTGAGATTTGATTTCTCTTTGAACTGTATCCCTGGGAAAGAACTCCAAAGACCTGAGCCAGATTGCTCAGCGATTCCCGGAGGTGGATTGAGTTGTCTTAGAATCCCTTCACCAAGGCCTCTCGTTTGTGGGATATTGGTGGAAGCACTGATGAACAGTACAAGTTTGATTCCATGATCTGTCGCCAATTAATGTTTTTTTATTGAACATGTTCCTATGTTAGTGATGGCTGTCTCTCATTAACTTGAGGATGTCATGAATCAGATTCCATGACTTCTTGTAAAAGTCCCAAATACCTTTCTTGTACGAGTTTAGATTTTATTTATGGGTAAATTCAATATAATTATTCTAAAATAATTGGTGTTTTAGTTTGTGTATTTTTTTTTAAAAAATATTATTTTTAATGTTGAGTTTGTGTATAAGTGGGGTCCAAACCACGTAGGTAAAAATATTTTCCCATTTTGTAAATAGTTCTTGAAATATACAAACTATATCTGTTGTTATACATTTAATTGTGATCGGTAGACACTTCTTTTTTTTTTTGAACAAAGAAATATTTATATTGAATTAGAAGATAGCTGGAATATCCATAGATACAAAAGGATGCATAAATAAAGGGCAAGAATCCACAATAGCAGGAATATACCTTATTGACACTACAAGAGAAGCTAAAGCATGGGCGACAGTATTAGCCGAACGCCTATAATGGTTTATCACAAACCATTAGCGCTATCACAAAACATCTGAATTGAAGAAATAAGTGAAGAATCTAAGTTATAGTTGATAAGTGACATTTTTGCACTTATATCTATATGTTTTCTCGTTATATTTTACTGAGATTCTTGAATTATATTACGTTGTTTGGTATGATTTTGCATGTTTCAGGAATTTATGTTGAAGTACAAGAATGTATCAAAAAAACCCCAAATTACAGATGAAAATGTGGAAAAAGATTGTACATGTAGGAATTATAATTCGACAAGGACTACTTTAAGAGTTATAAAAGGAGACATCTGCCCACTCCAACAAGGACTTTTTTATGAGTTATACAACGACACTTCATTTTCCTTCCCTGATGTGACTAGGAATAGACACATTTATTGCTCTTAATTGTCTACGATTTTGTATATTTTGATGGATGATTAGATACATATACTACCTAATCGTATGTTTGTGTAATTGTAGATGAAATCGAAGAAATCGAGCTAACAAAGGCGAATAAGGATCAAGAAATACATTGGAGTTGACAAGGCATCAAAGTAGACCAAGAAAAATGCATAAAAGTTGAATTAGGTGCTCGATCAATCGCCCAGAAGAGCTCGATCGATCGCCCAGAAGAGCTCGATCGATCGAGCAAGGCAGAAAATTCGAGGAACAAAATTTGTGTCTCGGCGATCGATCGGTAAAATGTCCCGATCGATTGCGAAAGAACCTGTTTGAAAAAAATAAATCGCCAGCTTGGACCGATCGATCTCCAGAGAGTCCGAGAAAATTATGAAATATGGTATTTTACCATCTTTGGGAAGATTTGACTATATCCTAGCATATCCACCTACCATAACTCGAAAAAAGGGACCTCCTTGGACCATTATTCAAACTTTGAACCATATTTTGGATTTTTAGAAGAGTTCTCTCAAACTTTTGCAGAACGGCTTGAAGAACGAAGAACGAAGACGGAAGCGACGCTCCGGAATCGTGCTTCTCTTTAGTAATTCTTTTTTTTACTATTAGTTTAATACTTTCTATATTAGTTTTGATTGTTTTTAATTTAGTTATGAGTAGCTAAACATTTTTTGTGATTCTCAGTTCAGGAAGACGATACATTGGAGTTTACGATTCTTGTGAGATTAAGTGTTGATTGTTGATTTTTTTTGAGTATCAATTATTTTTCTGATTTTATTGCCATGATTGTTATGTTTGATTGTTAGATCGATCACCCAGGTATTGTTCATAAAATTTAACGCTAAATTAGATATCAAATACGGAATCGTTTGATCCCTCTAATTTACGAAGCAACTAAGATTAATAAAATTCCTCTTTTGAGTTTGTTAAATTCTTAGGAAAAACAATTGACTAGATTAAACGTAGACGCTTGGATTATGTTGTTTAGCTTCATCAATCTCACTAGTTTATATGCTATCATCGATTTAAATCTTAATCGCTTGTATTTTGATTGATTGATTGATAATGGTTAAACTAGAAAGCTTGAGCTACTTAACTAAACTTAAGGTAAGATATGACTTTGATTATTGGATTAAACGTCCAACGATGAATATTCATATGAAAATTGAATCGTGTGTGAATATCGATGATCGAGATAGTAAACACCAATTGTAAAGTCAACCGAAACCGAGAATCGATCTTTTCTCATAAGTTAATTCATCTAGTTAATTTTGCATATTAGTTTAATTTTACATCATAGTAGTAATTGAATTAATTTCAAAATCCCCTTTTTATTTTTGTTTGCATAATTAACAGAAAAAATGCATACTTCCTCGTGGGATCGATCCCTACTCACACTACTACATGCATTACTATTATTAACTTGAGAGGGTTAATTTGGACGTACACGATAAACGCTACCAAATTTTGGCGTCGTTGCCGGGGAAGGACATTTTTCTTAATTTGTGTTAACTTTTTATTGATATTCATCTTCCCGTGCTTTTACCTGTTTGTTCATGCATGCAGGCGATTTTTCATCAAAGAATGATGAACATCAATATGATCCCGAGATAGAAAGGCTTTACACCAACTACGGAGAGAAAATCGAAGAAACCATAAAGAAGAAGAAGAGGAAAGGACTATCATGGCGGAGAATCAAAGCCTACGACAGCTAGCGAATCCTACCTTGGATCAACAACCTCTCTGCATAACCTTTCCTACCCTTGCTATTAATATAAATTTTGAATTAAAATCTGGCCTAATACATCTTTTACCTTCTTTTCATGGCCTTGCAGGTGAGGATCCGCATAAGCACTTGATGGAATTCCATGTAGTATGCACTACGATGAAGCCAATTGGCATAACTGAGGAACAAATCAAATTACAAGCTTTTCCGTTCTCTTTGAAGGACGCTGCTAAGGATTGTCTCTTCTATTTACCTTCTGGATCCATCACTACATGGAACGAGCTGAAAAGAACATTCTTGGAGAAATACTTTCCTGCATCAAGAGCGACGAATATTTGCAAAGATATATACGGCATTAGACAACTCCATGAGGAATCACTTTATGAATATTGGGAGCGCTTTAAAAAGCTTTGTGCAAGCTGCCCGCAACATCAGATAAGTGAGCATTTACTTATCCAATATTATAAGACCTCGCTACCTTAAGTGCGGATTAAAGGCATAAGAAGAACTAAACATGCATAGATCAGAGTATAAGGTTCATGTTGATGCCTCGAGCTTAAGGATTACAGTGCCAAAAATAAAATTCCAAATGGATTAAATTACATTCCCAGTAAATGAATGTTAATGCTATAATTTTACACTACTCCTAGAGTAGAGACTATACAAAAAGAATCATGTCCTTCTATACCGAATGCACTCCTCACATGCTCACCGCATCAACCCGGTCCTTAGCCCTTCATGCCAAAATGTACCTACAGGAACAACCCCAAACCATGAGCATATAATAATCCATGTTTATCACAATATGGTTATAATGAGTAAATGCATAACCCGTAAATACAAAGCACTTCATGTATTCCAATGCATTTAAAATGCTCCCTTTGGTTGTCCCTGTACCATAACTCATAATTATAATCAATGGATTATATTACGGTTTCAAAATGTCATGACATATAACCATTCCATTAATACCAATAATCAATCCCTAGTCTTGTTATAACATTGTATTTTAATGCACCTCGCTTGTCATGACCGCGGCACTAATACCCCTCGCTTCTGTGAGACCCCGTTATCTAAACAAGATTCTAAGGTGCAATTAAGAGAACTAATCATTCAGAAATCAGAGTATTAGGCCGTGTTGATAATCCTGAGCTTAAGAGTTACAGTACCCAAAGAAGTTCGAAAGGAATTAGATACATTCCTAACAAAAGCGTACTAAACAAAAGCTTTAGTCTACACTATGTAGAAGCAATACAAAAGTAATTTCTGTTCTGCTAATCCTGTAACACTCCTTACAGCTCAGTGTATCAACCCTGACCCTGGTTCTCCATGTCAAAAGCACCTACAAAGACAACCCCAACACATAAGCACATGGTAATTCATATTCAACATAATATGAATGTAAAGCGTAAATGCATAAACCATAGATATAAAATACTTCCTGAATTCCAATGCATTTAAAACGCCCATTTTGGTTGTCCCTGTACCATAACTCATAATTAAATCAATAACTGATATTACGATTTTAAACAAATGTCATGACATAACTTCACTTCTTAATTCTTGAAATCAATCCTTAGTCAGTTCATCATCAGTGTATTTTAATGCCCTTCGCTTCATAACTTTAGAACAAGCAGACCTCCCCCCCCTCGCTTCATCATATAAGCGGCATTTCTAACCTCGCTTCATATGGCAAACCTCGCTTCAATGCGCAAGCGGACCTCCACCCCCTCGCTTCACATTTTAGCGGCATAGTAGCGGCAAGCATTAAAATCATCACTGTGATAACCGTGACTCGTGGAATACACACCAAATGTTCCACAACATACATATGCAACTACAATGCATAATCAACATGTATCACACTCACAATGCATAAACTGATACATACTTGCATCTATCGTGTGTCAAATTAATAAACATATAATACATGTTACCGTTGGGTGACCGTACGTCGCTTACGTACCTTTCCAAAATATGGTATGTCGCAGGACTCTATCCCCTTCGTTGTATGGCTATCTGTGAAGGCTCTACACAAGTGTACAACACAATATTAGATGTCAATAATAGCCCAATACCAAAAATCCTACAAAAATAATTAAAAACACATGTTGTGGCTTCTCGCGATCGATCGCCAATATGCCCCGATCGATCGCGAGATGCTACTGCCTCAACATTCAAAATTCTGTCTTTCGCGATCGATCGCTGATGTTGTGCCGATCGATCACGCCAAACTCGTGATCGATCACTGAAGTGTTTTGCCTCGCACCCTAGCACTCGCGATCGATCTGGAAAACGCGCCGATCGATCGCCAATACCTGCAAATCGCGAACAAAAGACATTTTCGAGCACCTTTCAAAAGCTACCATAAACACACGATAAACCATCATATCCCAACAAATTTTCATGCAAAATACATCAATATACTACCATGAGGCTACTCAAAGCAAGTATCACAACAAAAGGCTACTAAACATGCATTTCTATCTAACAATTTATCTAAACTCAGCCAAAACTTAACTAAAAACAGGATATGGTTCATCACCCCTCTTTGCTCCAACTTTTAGCAAGGTTACAAGTCTAGAAATGGCAGATCTCCTCCTTCTTGGCTACTGAAAGTTGGACAAAAAATGGGAAAGAAAGATTGGGGGAGATGGAGTGATAGAGGTTGAGTGATAGGGAGGGCAAGTGGGGGGTATGGACAGCTGATTTAGACAAGAGGTATGGGTTGAGGGGGTGGTTGGGTGGTGGGTTATGTGATGTGTTATGTTTTGGTCCCGGTATTAAGCACGATATATTAAAATATCCCCACATGATATTTTATAGTATTTATTCAATAAAATACTTCAAATTCCAATTAAACATGCTTCACCAAAACGAACAACACCCACCCCAAAATAATCATGACATAACCCAAATTCCCAATATACGCCACATACACCCTGAAATGCATTAATAGACCATGACCCCCACAAGACTAAACATTTCCCAATATAAATAAATCAACTCCATAATTTAACACCATAATCCTCATATAACATAATAAATGTTCAAATGCACATAATCATTTCGGGGATATCACAGCTTCGACATATCAGCGGCATCGAATAACCTCGCTTCAAATGTGACATGCGACATTTACCATCGCTTCAACATTTAGGGGCAAATATTCTTTCCTCGCTACAATATGACAGCGGCAAGTATTCAATCATCGCTTCAAATGACAGCGGCAAAGCATTTAAAATCATCACTCGAACATAACAATGACTCATGGGATGTGAACCAAGCATTCAACATATACGTATTGCAATCATAAGGCATAATCCAACATGTATAGGCAACCCCAATGAAATATCCAACATATATGTGCAGTCTCAACACTTATTCCAATATGTATTAAAAATACATGTTGCCGTTTGGTGCCCGTATATCTCCCTACGTACCTTTCCAAAATGTAGAATTTGGTAGGACTTTACCTCCTTTGTTGTGGTGCCACCTTGGAAGGTTCTACACAATCACACAATTCAATATTAGAAGCCAATAATAGTCCGATACCAAAAACCCCACAAAAATAACCAAAATCTCCAATTTTGGCATCTCGCAATCGATCGTTAACAAGCCCCGATCGATCGCGAGATCCAGCAGCCCGAAACACCAAAATTCTGTACTCAGCGATCGATCGCCAAGTTTGGCGCGATCGATCATGAGACTCACCGATCGATCGCCCAACTTGGCGATCGATCGCCAAATGGTTCTGCTCGCTACTGCCTTCACGCGATCGATCGCCATTTTTGGGCAATCGATCGCCACGCTCTGTAAACGCGAGCAATCAGCCATTTTTGAGCATTTCTTCACTACCAACCTACACAAATCATAAAAACCCAACTCCAACCAAACCAAAACACCAATATTACACTAAAACAACCACCAATAGCAACATAATCCAAAACCCAACCAAAAACACAACATTTGAAAACCAAACCCCTTTTCAAATCCCTAAACACAAACCCATTTCAACACAAATCTTAAATAAACCAACAAGGAGGGATTCATACCACTTTAGGCTTCAAATCCTACCAAGAAATCCAACAATACAAGTTTTGCAAATTTTTCTCCTCCTTGTCCTTGCAAGAAACAATTTTGGGTTGGAGATAGGGTTGGGAGTGTTTTGATTAAGAGTGGTGGGTTAATGAGGGTAATGGGGAGTGAGGTGAGGGTTTAATTAACACTTGCACCACATTATTTAGCATGATGTATAAATATCCCAACATGATATTTTAAAAGCATTTTCCAAAAATGCACCAAAATTCCAATTAAACATGCTTTACCAAAATAATTAATATACACCTCAAATAAACCATGCCAAAACCCATTTTCCCAACATGCATCACATGCACCCTAAAATGTACTACCAGGTCATGCCCACCGCAAAACTATACATTTCACCACCATAATTAATTTAACACCAAATTAATCACATAAACATAATTAATTGCCCAATTGCACATAATTATTTCAGGGATATCACAATACTCCCCTACTTATAAGATTTCGTCCTCGAAATCTATAAGACCCCGTTATCAAACACAGATACTAAGGTGCAATTAAGAGAATTAAACATACTTAATCAGAGTATTTAGATCGTGTTGACAAATTGAGCTGAAGTCTACATGTAAGAAAAAGACATGCCAAAAGAACTTGTTACACTCTTTAAAAATTTGGGTAAAGCTACTTCTACTGTACTCCTAGTAGAACTATACAAAATAGGTCTTTATCTTGTTATCTTGTAGCACTCCTTACAGCTCAGCTTATCAACCTGACCTTGATTCTTCTTAGTAAAATCACCTACAAGAACAACCCCAACACATGAGCACATCATAATTCATATTCAACATAATATGAATGCAAACGTAAATGCATAAATCATAAATACAAACACTTCCTGTATTTCCATCGCATTTACTACGCCCATTGGTTGTCCCTGTACCATAACTCATAAATAATCAACATATGACATTATGGTTCTTAATAATGTCATGACATATCTTTACTTCTTAAATCCTTACTTCAATCCTGAGTCATTTATCATTAGTGTATTTCAATGCTTCTTACTTCTCCACGTAAGCGGAATTCTTCCTCGCTTCTTATGGAAATCCACGTAAGCGGAATTCTTCCTCGCTTCTTATGGAAGTTCGCGTAAGCATTAAAATCCTCACTAGGATAACCTTGACTCGTGAAATACACATCTTATATTTCACAACATATATATGCAAAAACGATGCATATCAACATGTATCATATCATGATGCACTATCTTATGCATATCTTGCTTTACCTTGTGTTAAATAAATAAACACATAATACATGTTACCGTTGGGATGCCCGTACGTTGCTTACGTACCTTTCCAAAATGTAGAGGAGTCAACAGACTTTATCTCCTCGACTGTGCTGGTAGATGGGATGGTTCTACATAACCACACAAAACAATATTAGGCACCTCATAATGATCCA
The DNA here is from genome assembly GCA_907163345.1 of Haberlea rhodopensis. Taxonomy (NCBI): domain Eukaryota; kingdom Viridiplantae; phylum Streptophyta; class Magnoliopsida; order Lamiales; family Gesneriaceae; genus Haberlea; species Haberlea rhodopensis. The sequence goes on from CAJQUN010000188.1 coordinate 758,353, forward strand.
ATATCATAAACTTAATAAAATTCCCATTTTTCAAAAATGGAACACTACTGATTTTTTTCCAGAAATGTTCGAGCACCTCTTTTCATGCTCTTAAAACCGCTACATAATATGTGTAATGTGTTCGAACAAAAGTGCTAGGGACTCCACAATACTTCAATGCAAGTGCCTAAATCAAAGTTTCAACAAAAACTAAGCCCAGCATGCATCGTAATAACCCCTCAATTTCAGCACTCAACCAGAAATTCCAGAAAAACAGGGCATATGAACCTTGCCCAGATTTTCGAGCATGCATCTTCACAACAACAAAACTACCACATAACCCGTAACTCATGCTCAAGGAAACATGCTAGTAACTTCACAAACTACCATGTATGTGTTCACGTCAAAGGTTTAATCAAAACCTAAGCTAGCATGCTTCATAATGAACCCACAAATTCAACACTCGTCCAATTCTTTCGTGAAAAACAGGGCATATAATCATCGCCCAGAATTTTCGAACACTTCATTTCACATGATTAAATCCTTCACATAACACATGAAACATGCTCAAGGAAATATACTGGCATCTTCACCAAACTACCATGCACGTATTCACATCAAAGGTTTACCCAAAACCTAAGCTAGCATGCTTCAAATCCTCATGATTAAACCCCTACTCAAACAAAAACAGGGCAGTTTCCATGCCGAGATTTTCGAGGACCACTTTTCACAATTCGAAATCTAACATATAAAGCATGTAAGTTACTTAACAAAACATGCTAGGGGCTTCATAAACATCACATGCAAGCACTCATAACAAGATTTCGTCGAACCTTAAACTAGCATGCCAAATATGCTATAAAGAAAACATATGCTTAAAAACCGAAATCTGGGAAAAACATCTGATTCCTCACCACTTTTGCTCTTCGATTTTTGTCAAGAAAAGACAATAAATTTCCGAGCCCTTCCTTCCTACTAGCAGCTCAGATTTCAGACGAAAAAGAGAGAAAAAAATGGAGTTCTTGAGGTGAGAGGAAAAAATGGTATAATGAGGTGGAATGTATGTCCTTGGCCAACCCATGCTGCAGAATTTCAGGGGAGGGGAGTGGGTTTGCATGCTGATAGGGGGGGTGGTTGCATGTAGGGTGGTCAAGTGGTGTTTAATTGTATCCCGGTATTTCGTACGATGTATAAAAATATTTTATAATTTTACCACACAATACATCATCAAAAACACCTGACATGCCTCCTAAACCATATCATCAAAATAAATATAACACCAACCACATACATTAATTCCCCAACTTAATTACATGCTTTTACGACATAAAGCGTAACCCATAAACCCCAAATTAAATCACATCAATACATAATTATCAACACTTTGATAGCATGTAAACACATAATCCTTTCGGGGATATCACAATACTCCCCTACTTATAAGATTTCGTCCCCGAAATCACACATGCTTACCAAAATAATATAACATAAAACACATACCAGAAAACAGTTCTGGATAGTGCTGCACCATGTGTCGCTCTGTCTCCCACGTGGCCTCCTCGACACCCCTACGATCCCACTGAACCTTGATCATAGGAATAACTTTGTTCCGAAGCCTGCGGTCTGCTCTATCCAAGATCCTGATAGGCCGCTTCACATAGGAAACATCGGACTCAAACTGTACCTCTGAAGGCTGCAATACATGCGAAAGATCTGGCTCGTACTTCCTCAGCATAGATACATGGAATATATCGTGTATACCAGACAGAGAGGGCGGTAAAGCCAAACGGTACGCCAGAGTACCAACACGCTGCAAGATCTCATACGGCCCTACATATCTTGGGGATAACTTTCCCCGCATCCCAAATCGTACCACACCTCTGAAAGGTGAGATCTTCAGAAAAACTCTGTCGCCTAACTGAAACTCCAACGGCCTTCGTCGCTGATTGGCATACGCTGCCTGTCTGTCCTGAGCTGCCTTCATCTTTCTCCTGATAACCTTTACATTTTCTTCCATATCCTGGACCAACTCTGGTCCTCCGACCGATTTACGGTCCACATCATCCCAACACAAAGGCGACCTGCAACGCCTGCCATATAGGGCTTCAAATGGAGCCATCTGTATGCTAGCCTGGTAACTGTTATTATAAGAAAATTCCACCAAGGCTACTGAGTCCTGCCAAGAAGTGTCGAACTACAGCACACAAGCCCTCAACATATCTTCGAGCGTCTGTATCGTAAGCTCGGTCTGTCCGTCCGTCTGGGGATGATAGGTTGTGCTCAACCTCAACTCTGTACCTAGAGCTGACTGAAGACCCTCCCAGAAGTGAGATGTGAACCGCGGATCTCGATCAGACACAATCGAAACAGGGATCCCGTGCAGTCTCACCACGTCTCTAATATATAACTGTGATATCCTCAAGTACGTGAAGGTCATACAGTAGGGAATGAAATGAGCACTCTTAGTCAATCTGTCGACGACTACCCATATAGCATCAAAACCCGAAACAGTCCTCGGTAAGTGGGTCACGAAATCCATAGACACGTGCTGCCACTTCCACTGGGTATCTCCAAACTCCTTAACCCACCACCGGGCCTCTGCCTCTCAGCCTTCACCTGCTGACAATCAAACAGCGCTTGACGAATGAGGTGACATCTTGTTTCATACGCCTCCACCAGAACTGGCTACGTAGATCCTTATACATCTTCTTCCCGCCCGGGTGGACACTCATCCTGCTGCAATGAGCTCGCTGTAATATACCCCGACGCAACTCGGGTGTATCTGGAACCACCCATCTGTCGCCAAGCCTCAGAGAACCGTCCTCAGCCACTCTGAATTTCGATGGCTGACCTGAATGAACCACTGACATCCATCTCTGAACCTCTGCGTCGGTCCCCTGAGCCTTCCTGATGTGATCATAAATAACAGGCTCCGCTAACAAGGTCAAAATGTGTACCGGTGAAGCAGACACATCATAATCAAATCCCAAATGGTAATAGGAGCCCAACATAGCTGATAGACACATGGCATCCTCTGTTGTGCTCCTCACCTTCCGACTCAAAGCGTCGGCTGTCAAGTTTGCTTTTCCCGGATGGTATTCGATTTCACAGTCATAGTCCTTCAGCAGGTCCATCCATCTCCTCTGCCTCATATTCAGCTCAGCCTGTGTAAACAAGAACTTCAGGCTCTTGCGATCAGTGAAGATGGTAAATGAGGTACCATATAAGTAGTGTCGCCATATCTTCAGGGCGAACACTATAGCTGCTAACTCCAGATCATGGACTGGATACCTCGTCTCGTGTGGCTTCAACTGTCTCGAAGCATAAGCCACTACATGTCTGTCCTGCATCAGTACGCATCCTAGGCCCTGTAGCGATGCGTCCATATAAAGAACAAATCCTTTGTTCTCCCTGGGAATCACCAAAACTGGTGCAGTAGTCAGTCTGTGCTTTAATTCCCGAAAACTCTGCTCGCAAGCCTCTGACCAACAAAATGGGACTCCTTCTGAGTCAGCTGTGTAAGTGGCTTGGCGATCTTTGAGAAACCCTCGATGAAACGTCGATAATAGCCAGCCAACCCAAGAAAACTTCAAATCTCACTGACTGAAGTAGGGGCAGACCAATCCATAACTGCCTCTATCTTCATCGGGTCTACTGATATCCCCTCTCGTGATATGATATGGCCCAAGAATGCCACACTGCTCAGCCAGAACTCACACTTGCTGAGTTTGGCGTACAACTGGTGATCTCTGAGAATCTGTAGTACTGTCCTGAAATGATCGGCATGTTCATCCTCACTCCTTGAGTAGACAAGGATGTCATCAATGAACACGACCACGAACTGATCGAGGTACTCTTGAAATACTCTGTTCATCAAACTCATAAAAACTGCAGGTGCATTTGTCACACCGAAACGCATCACCAAGAACTCATAGTGTCCATACCGAGTTCTAAAAGCTGTCTTCTGGACATCATCAGCTCTAACCCGCACCTGGTGATAGCCCGACCTCAAATCTATCTTTGAGTAAACCTCTGTACCCTGAAGCTAATCGAACAGATCATCAATCATCGGAAGTGGATACCTGTTCTTCACTGTGGCCTTATTCAGTTGCCTGTAGTCAATGCACAGACGCATTGAACCATCCTTCTTTTTCACGAACAAGACTGGTGCACCCCAAGGCGATACACTAGGACGAATGTATCCCTTGTCGAGGAGCTCCTGTAACTGCACTTTCAGCTCCCTCAGCTCTGCCAGTGCCATCCTGTATGGGGCACGAGAGATGGCTGATGTCCCCGGCAGTAGCTCAATGGCAAACTCCACATCTCTGATCGGCGGAAACCCTGGAATCTCATCCGGGAATACATCAATGAACTCCGCCACAACCGGAATGTCCTCGGCTCTCACTTCCTTCTCTTCTGATGCATTCACGGCATAAATAAGGTAGCCCGTGTGGCCACGTTCCAATAACCGCGACATCTTAACCGCTGAGATTACTAGAATCTTTGGACGAGAGCCGTCCCCATAAAAAGTCCACTGGAACCCCTGATCAGACAGAAAACGTACCATCCTCTGTCGGCAATCTACTACAGCTCGGTATCTGCTCAACACATCAATGCCGATAATGCAGTCAAAATCTGCCATCTCTAACTGAATCAGATCGGCCCTCAGATCATTGCCCTCAAAATAAATGAGGCAATCAGATAACAGTCGGTCTGCAGTCGCATACTTTCCCGTGGGTGTCGAGACCATGAGAGGCGTGGGTAACAGAGACGAGCACAAGCGGTGTCTCTCCACAAAAGCAGCAGATACAAAGGAATGGGAAGAACCTGTATCTATCAATAAAAATGCAGGGTACGTAAATAAATGACACGTACCAGCGATGACCTCCTCCGGGGCTACCTCAGCCTGCTCCCGAGTCAGTGCATACACCTGTCCCTGCGGCGGCCCTGCCGCCTGACCTCCCTGTGGTCGAGGTGCAAACTGCTGTCTCTGTGGTGCCGTCCTAGCGTCAAGTCTTGACCTATTCGGCCCTGAGTCTGCCTGACCTGCCCGATTGGGGCAACCTCGAGCCAAGTGGCCCATCTTGCCACAAACATAGCAACCCTGACAGTCACGTGACAAGTGCCATCCTCCACAGTTGTTACATCGGTTTCCTCCTGTCTTACTTCCCTGGGATGGCCCTCGGTTACTTCGCTTCTGACTTTGAGACTTCTTCCCACTGAATCTAGAAGATGAAGAGGCCCCACGAGGCTTGAACTGGTCCCCTCGTGGCCTCAGGCTATCAACAGCTGGTCTCTGAGGTGGTACAAAAGGGGGTACAAAGTCCTTGTACGCGCCCACTGCAATCTCTGCCAACTCTGCCCGTGTCAGGGCGTCATCAAAAGAGCTGGGGTTGTTGGAGACGGCCCGATCAAACAGCTCTGGCCTCAGTCCCTTCCAAAAATTTCTCATCTTGGCATGACTGCTGACAACAATATGAGGTACATACCTCAGCAGTGAGGAATACTGCATAGCATAGTCTGACACTGACAGGCTGCCCTGCTTCAAATTATTGAACTCATCTTCCTTTAATTGTCTGGCAGCTGCAGAAAAGTACCGGTTAAGGAACCGGGTCCTGAATACAGTCCAATCAACCGTCATACCCTGAGCTCTCAACTCCATGACTGTGGTCTTCCACCACATGGAAGACTTATTCGCTAATTGGAACTCTGCCAACCTCAGCCAGGCAGTCCGTGCACAGGGTGCCGATACGAATATCTGTTCCAGTCTCTCAAGACATTCCTCGGTTGCTTCCCCAGTCTCAGTCCCTTCAAATAGCGGTGGATGATAGCTCAAGAACTGGGTCAGACTTATCTCCCCTGGTAGCAGTACCTGTGTAATAGGCTCCAAGCCTACAGCAGGTGGCGGTAACAGATTCGTCTGAGCAATACTAGCGTTCATACTGCCCATATCCCCTACCTCTTCATTGAGGTTCTCCGGGTTAATAGCCGCCATGCTGCAACACAAGAGTTAACAACAATACCAAAAGCAGTTCATAATATAAGCCGTTAGATAACAAGAGTATCATATTCAAAAGCATGTTAGTATAACACTTATACAACAATATGCATCACATGCATAACATGCCCAACAATGAACACCTAGCCAACTTGTCTCTAAAGGCTACCCTTCACTCTTCCCTGGTTATCTAACCACTGCTCTGATACAACTAAATGTAAGACCCCGTTATCAAACACAGATACTAAGGTGCAATTAAGAGAATTAAACATACTTAATCAGAGTATTTAGATCGTGTTGACAAATTGAGCTGAAGTCTACATGTAAGAAAAAGACATGCCAAAAGAACTTGTTACACTCTTTAACAATTTGGGTAAAGCTACTTCTACTGTACTCCTAGTAGAACTATACAAAATAGGTCTTTATCTTTTATCTTGTAGCACTCCTTACAGCTCAGCTTATCAACCTGACCCTGATTCTCCTTAGTAAAAGCACCTACAAGAACAACCCCAACACATGAGCACATCATAATTCATATTCAACATAATATGAATGCAAACGTAAATGCATAAATCATAAATACAAACACTTCATGTATTTCCATCGCATTTACTACGCCCATTGGTTGTCCCTGTACCATAACTCATAAATAATCAACATATGAAATTATGGTTCTTAATAATGTCATGACATATCTTTACTTCTTAAATCCTTACTTCAATCCTGAGTCATTTATCATTAGTGTATTTCAATGCTTCTTACTTCTCCACGTAAGCGGAATTCTTCTTCGCTTCTTATGGAAATCCACGTAAGCGGAATTCTTCCTCGCTTCTTATGGAAGTTCACGTAAGCATTAAAATCCTCACTAGGATAACCTTGACTCGTGAAATACACCTCTTATATTTCACAACATACATATGCAAAAACGATGCATATCAACATGTATCATATCATGATGCACTATCTTATGCATATCTTGCTTTACCTTGTGTTAAATAAATAAACACATAATACATGTTACCGTTGGGATGCCCGTACGTTGCTTACGTACCTTTCCAAAATGTAGAGGAGTCAACAGACTTTATCTCCTCGACTGTGCTGGTACCTGAGATGGTTCTACATAACCACACAAGACAATATTAGGCACCTCATAATGATCCAATATCATAAACTTAATAAAATTCCCATTTTTCGAAAATGGAACACTACTGATTTTTTTCCAGAAATGTTCGAGCACCTCTTTTCATGCTCTTAAAACCGCTTCATAATATGTGTAATGTGTTCGAACAAAAGTGTTAGGGACTCCACAATACTTCAATGCAAGTGCTTAAATCAAAGTTGCAACAAAAACTAAGCCCAGCGTGCATCGTAATAACCCCTCAATTTCAGCACTCAACCAGCAATTCCAGAAAAACAGGGCATATGAACCTTGCCCAGATTTTTGAGCATGCATCTTCACAACAACAAAACTACCACATAACCCGTAACTCATGCTCAAGGAAACATGCTAGTAACTTCACAAACTACCATGTATGTGTTCACGTCAAAGGTTTAATCAAAACCTAAGCTAGCATGCTTCATAATGAGCCCACAAATTCAACACTAGTCCAATTCTTTCGTGAAAAACAGGGCATCTAATCATCGCCCAGAATTTTCGAACACTTCATTTCACATGATTAAATCCTTCACATAACACATGAAACATGCTCAAGGAAATATACTGGCATCTTCACCAAACTACCATGCACGTATTCACATCAAAGGTTTACCCAAAACCTAAGCTAGCATGCTTCAAATCCTCATGATTAAACCCCTACTCAAACAAAAATAGGGCAGTTTCCCTGCCCAGATTTTCGAGGACCACTTTTCACAATTCGAAATCTAACATATAAAGCATGTAAGTTACTTAACAAAACATGCTAGGGGCTTCATAAACATCACATGCAAGCACTCATAACAAGATTTCGTCGAACCTTAAACTAGCATGCCAAATATGCTATAAAGAAAACATATGCTTAAAAATCGAAATCTGGGAAAAACATATGATTCCTCACCACTTTTGCTCTTCGATTTTTGTCAAGAAAAGACAATAAATTTCCGAGCCCTTCCTTCCTACTAGCAGCTCAGATTTCAGACGAAAAAGAGAGAAAAAAATGGAGTTCTTGAGGTGAGAGGAAAAAATGGTATAATGAGGTGGAATGTATGTCCTTGGCCAACCCATGCTGCAGAATTTCAGGGGAGGGGAGTGGGTTTGCATGCTGATAGGGGGGGTGGTTGCATGTAGGGTGGTCAAGTGGTGTTTAATTGTATCCCGGTATTTCGTACGATGTATAAAAATATCTCTCCTTGATATTTTATAATTTTACCACACAATACATCATCAAAAACACCTGACATGCCTCCTAAACCATATCATCAAAATAAATATAACACCAACCACATACATTAATTCCCCAACTTAATTACATGCTTTTACCACATAAAGCGTAACCCATAAACCCCAAATTAAATCACATCAATACATAATTATCAACACTTTGATAGCATGTAAACACATAATCCTTTCGGGGATATCACAATACTCCCCTACTTATAAGATTTCGTCCCCGAAATCACACATGCTTACCAAAATAATATAACATAAAACACATACCAGAAAACAGTTCTGGATAGTGCTGCACCATGTGTCGCTCTGTCTCCCACGTGGCCTCCTCGACACCCCTACGATCCCACTGAACCTTGATCATAGGAATAACTTGTTCCGAAGCCTGCGGTCTGCTCTATCCAAGATCCTGATAGGCCGCTTCACATAGGAAACATCGGACTCAAACTGTACCTCTGAAGGCTGCAATACATGCGAAAGATCTGGCTCGTACTTCCTCAGCATAGATACATGGAATATATCGTGTATACCAGACAGAGAGGGCGGTAAAGCCAAACGGTACGCCAGAGTACCAACACGCTGCAAGATCTCATACGGCCCTACATATCTTGGGGATAACTTTCCCCGCATCCCAAACCGTACCACACCTCTGAAAGGTGAGATCTGCAGAATTTCGGGGGAGGGGCGTGGGTTTGCTTGCTGATAGGGGGGGGTGGTTGCATGTAGGGTGGTCAAGTGGTGTTTAATTGTATCCCGGTATTTCGTACGATGTATAAAAATATCTCTCCTTGATATTTTATTATTTTACCACATCAATACATCATCAAAAACACCTAACATGCCTCCTAAACCATATCATCAAAATAAATATAACACCAACCACATACATTAATTCCACAACTTAATTACATGCTTTTACCACATAAAGCGTAACCCATAAACCCCAAATTAAATCACCTCAATACATAATTATCAACACTTTGATAGCATGTAAACACATAATCCTTTCGGGGATATCATAATACTCCCCTACTTATAAGATTTCGTCCCCGAAATCACACATGCTTACCAAAATAATATAACATAAAACACATACCAGAAAACAGTTCTGGATAGTGCTGCACCATGTGTCGCTCTGTCTCCCACGTGGCCTCCTCGACACCCCTACGATCCCACTGAACCTTGATCATAGGAATAACTTTGTTCCGAAGCCTGCGGTCTGCTCTATCCAAGATCCTGATAGGCCGCTTCACATAGGAAACATCGGACTCAAACTGTACCTCTGAAGGCTGCAATACATGCGAAAGATCTGGCTCGTACTTCCTCAGCATAGATACATGGAATATATCGTGTATACCAGACAGAGAGGGCGGTAAAGCCAAACGGTACGCCAGAGTACCAACACGCTGCAAGATCTCATACGGCCCTACATATCTTGGGGATAACTTTCCCCGCATCCCAAACCGTACCACACCTCTGAAAGGTGAGATCTGCAGAATTTCGGGGGAGGGGCGTGGGTTTGCTTGCTGATAGGGGGGGTGGTTGCATTTAGGGTGGTCAAGTGGTGTTTAATTGTATCCCGGTATTTCGTACGATGTATAAAAATATCTCTCCTTGATATTTTATTATTTTACCACATCAATACATCATCAAAAACACCTAACATGCCTCCTAAACCATATCATCAAAATAAATATAACACCAACCACATACATTAATTCCACAACTTAATTACATGCTTTTACCACATAAAGCGTAACCCATAAACCCCAAATTAAATCACCTCAATACATAATTATCAACACTTTGATAGCATGTAAACACATAATCCTTTCGGGGATATCACAAAATTCGCATGCACTTACCAATCCGAAACAAAACATAAATCACATAACATAAAACAGTTCCAGATAGTGCTACACCATATGTCGCCCCGTCTCCCACGTGGCCTCCTGGACACCCCTACGATCCCACTGAACATTGACCATCGGTATTAACTTGTTCCGAAGTCTGCGATCAGCTCTATCCAAAATTCTAACCCGTCGTTCCACGTAGGACACATCAGAATCTAACTGAACCTCTGAAGGGTGCAATATTTGTGACGGATGCGGCTAATACACATAGATACATAGAACACGTCATGAATACCAGACAATGACGGTGGCAAAGCCAGATGGTAAGCCAGAGTACCAATGCGTTGTAAGATCTCAAACGGTCCCACATACCTCGGAGACAATTTCCCGCGCATTCCAAACCGCACCACACCTCTGAAAGGTGAGATCTTGAAAAAGACCTTATCTCCCAGCTGGAATTCTAACGGTCGCCGCCATTTATTCGCATAGGCTGCCTGCCTATCCTGTGCTGTCTTTATCTTCTGTCGGATCACCTTTATTTTCTCCTCCATCTCCCAAGTCAACTCGGGTCCTTCGACCGATTTACTAGCCAAGTCATCCCAGTACAATGGTGACCTACAACGTCGACCATAAAAGGGCCTCGAATGGAGCCATCTGAATGCTCGTCTGATAGCTATTATTGTACGAGAACTCCACCAGGGCCACTGAATCCTGCCACGAAGTATCAAACTCCAATACACATGTCCGTAACATGTCCTCGAGCGTCTGTATAGCACGCTTGGTCTGGCCGTCCGTTTGGGGATGATATGTCGTGCTCAATCTCACCTCAGTTCCCAAAGCTGACTGAAGACCTCCCCAAAAGTGAGATGTAAACCGTGGATCTCTATCAGACACGATAGAAACTGGAATCCCTTGTAATCTCACCACATCCCGGACATACAACTGAACCATTCGCAAGTATGTGAATGTCATACTGTACGAAATAAAATGAGATACCTTCGTCAGCCTATCCACGATCACCCAAATCGCATCAAACCCCGAATTAGTTCTCGGCAAGTGGGTCACAAAGTCCATGGATATGTGTTCCCATTTCAATTCAGGTATTTTCAAGCTCTTCAGCTCACCACCAGGTCTCTGCCTCTCTGTCTTCACCTGTTGACAGATCAAGCATCTCTTAATGAATGCTATCACATCTCGTTTCATCCGTTTCCACCAAAATTGGTCACATAAATCCTTATATATCTTCCTCCCGCCTGGGTGGATACTAAGTCTGCTACTATGAGCTCGATGTAAGATCCCTCAACGCAACTTCGACGTACTCGGAACTACCCAACGGTTATCAAGTCTCAAAGAACCGTCTTCAGCCACTCTGAACTTCGATGGCAGTCCAAGAAGTACCAAAGCCAACCATCTATGGATCTCATTGTCTGACTTCTGAGCTCTCCTTGATATTCTCATAAATATCCGGCTCTGCCAATAAAGTTGATACACATACCCGTGATGTATCTACATCAAAGTCATATCACAGGTGACAGTAGGAAGTCATCATAGCCGATAAATGCATGACGTCCTCAGCATTACACTTCACCTTCCGACTCAAGACGTCTGCTGTCAAGTTCCCCTTTCCAGGATGGTACTCAATCTCGCAATCATAGTCTTTGAGCAAGTCCATCCATCTCCTCTGCCTCATGTTCAGTTCCGCCTGAGTAAATAAGAACTTCAGGCTCTTGTGGTCCGTATAGATGGTAAACAACGTACCATACAAGTAGTGCCGCCAAATCTTCAAGGCAAAAATGATAGCCGCCAACTCCAAGTCATAAACTGGATATCTGGTCTCATGCGGCTTTAGTTGTCTCGATGCATAAGCTACCACTTGCTTATCCTGCATCAGCACATATCCCAAGCCCTGTAGTGATGCATCAGTATATAGAACAAACCTCTTGTTCTCCGTAGGAATTACCAATACAGGCGTTGTCGTCAACTGGTGCTTTAACTCTTGGAAGCTCTGTTCACAAGCCTCAGACCAATAGAATGGTACTCCCTTTTGAGTCAACTGCGTCAACGGTTTAGCAATCTTTGAGAATCCCTCGACGAAACGTCGATAATAACCGGCTAAACCAAGGAAGCTCCGTATCTCGGGCACAGAAGTAGGCGCAGACCATTCCATTCACTTTGAATAAACGTTTAACTATAGTGAATAAATGTTAAGTGAGTGAATAGATATAGATTTTATATATTGAATAAACGTTTAATATATGGTGTAGAGTTGAACATAGTGCATAGATTTGAAGATATTGACAACATTTGACCAATATTGAGTAAAGAATAAAAAATAAAAATAAAAAAAATAAAATATATCATTTGACCGATATTCCATTCACTTTGCAACTTGGGTTTTTGATAAGTATTATTAAGTTTGGCATTTTGTTCCCTACTCAAAACACAACTATTTTCACACACAACACACATCACTTTCAAGTAGAAGAACCACAAGAGAAAGGCTCTCTCGAAGAGTGAGTTGAACTAGAAATTAATAAAGGTTCATGAATTATTTTATTTAGTAATAAATATTTGTAATTGTGATGTTATTGTGATTGTAGTGGATATTTTATGTTTTAAGTTGCATAATAGGATAAGGATTTGAATTTTTTTTCATGTTGCAAAGAGTTATAGTTCGATTAAGAACTTTTCCTATACTACTTATTGTATTGTAGAATGCCAAAATTGGAAAAGATTGCTTGATTCTTTCGTTTATCGAAGAAAAATAGAAATGAAATCTTAAGTTATTTAGATTATGGATAATTAAAAATCATCCATCTAATTAGTAAAGAAAGAGAGAGCACAATATCACTCCATTTGTTTTCCCAGACGGTATGTATGTGAAAGAATATGAGATATTAATAGAGAAGTAAAATTGAAAACATTAGGAAGCTTATTATAACTAGAGGAGTTTGGAAACGATAAGCAGGTAGAATTCGCTAGTATGGTCATGGCATAGATGACCTACATATACTAAACTGAATGTTAGACATATGATATTGAGATTGATGGTACACTTGAAATGTATGTATATGTCATAATATCGAACAAGCTACAGATAAGGTGAACTAAAAGAGTTCTTCGAAGTAGATGTATCGTTGGTGAGTATATCCTTATAACTTGGTATTTAACTTTATATGAGTATGTGCTTTGCGTTATATGAGTACCTGAAATTGGTGAATGAATTGCAATGAATGCAATATGTTGTGCAAGAACTAAATTGAGTTCTGACATGAACATGTTGAAATGTGATGTTATACGATCTATATGATGTTATTTACCGTATGATTACGATGATATTTCATGTGCATTCATAAGAGATTAAAGAAATCTGTTATGGCCACTAATGACCTTGAACCATGTGTTATTGCATTATGAGTATGGCCAGAATTACAGAATCAAAGAATATCGATCCCGAGTTAATTTTGAACTCAAAAGGGGATCTACAGAGTGCCATGGCCATATCGTGATCACGGATTGTTCTTGGTATTAGTTGGTGCATAACACAATTGCATAACAGAATAACAATACGGACATACATGTGCATCATTTCATTTTATATGAATCATGTGAACTGATGTAAAGTTTCTGATGAATCATGTGAGTATATTCATGTGCTTATGTGGATACGAATTATATGCTTATGTGGATACAAAATATTACGTTATTTGAATATGCTCATTGATAATGCAACTCACCCAAATGCAAATATTATTTTCCAGTTGCTGTAAATAAAAGTTGACTCTACAAGGTGTTTCTACGTATTTTGGAAGTATGGATCCAAGGTCGGCTGGCTGACTCTAGTCCTTCTCCCTCAGCTCATCATCTGCATATACTGTATATGTTTTTGGTTGGGTTGTGAGGGGTACAACCTTGGTCATTTTTGTGGCATACATATCTCTATATGCCTTGTAAATTATATTATGATAAATGTCTTGATTGCATGATGTTATGAGATTGAAATTTCCGCTGCCATTACATATTATGATATATGTCTCATGTGTCTGTGTGATATGTGTAAGGGGTGTCACATACTGAGCTTGGCAAACAACTTATTATCTCTTAGGATCTGGAGCACTGTCCGCAGATGTCTAACGTGCTCATCCTCACTCCGAGAATAGATAAGTATGTCGTCAATGAACACAATGACGAACTGATCAAGATACGGTTGGAACACCCGATTCATCAGACACATAAAGACAGCCGGGGCGTTCGTCACTCCGAACGGCATAACCAAGAACTTGTAATGCCCATACCGAGTCCGAAATACTGTCTTCTGAACATCCTCCTCTCTGACTCGAATCTGATGGTAACCAGACCTCAAATCAATCTTGCTATACAACTTTGTGCCCTGTAACTGATCAAAGATATCGTCAATCCGTGGAAGAGGATACTTATTCTTCACCGTTACCTTATTCAGTTGCCGGTAATCGATGCACAAACGCATCGAACCATATTTCTTCTTAACGAATAGAACCGGCGAGCCCCAAGGCGATACGCTAGAGCGTATGTATCCCTTGTCAAGGAGTTCCTGTAATTGCTCCTTCAATTCTCTTAACTCCGCCGGTGCCATCCTATAAGGGGCACGAGAAATAGCGAATGTTCCCGGTAACAACTCAATCCCAAACTCGACCTCTATAGTCGGCGGGAACCCTGGAATTTCCTCCGGAAACACGTCCGTAAACTCCGCAACCACGGGTACCATCTCAATCCTCAATTCATTATTCTTTTCTGCCATATTAACCGCATAAATAAGATAACCCATATGCCTCCAATAACCGTGACATTTTAACGGCCAATATCAACGGAATCTTCGGACGAGAACCGTTCCCATAAAAAGTCCACTGAAACCCCTGATCAGATTGTAAACAAACCGTTCTCTGCCGGCAATCCACTGACAGATATATGTTCAGTATATCGATGCTCACAATGCAATCGAAATCTGACATACCCAGAACAATCAAATCCGTCTTCAGCTCATTGCCCTCAAAATAAATGAGGCAGTCAGAAAGAAACCGGGCAGCAATAACCTTATTCCCAGTGGGTGTCGAGACCAACATAGGCATGTGTAACGGAGACATGCACATAAGATGTCTCTCTACAAACTCCGCAGACACAAAGGAGTGCGAGGCACCTGTGTCTATCAAAATAAAAAGCGGGATATGTAAGTAAAAGACATGTACCAGCAATCACCTCCTCTGGGGCTGCCTCAGCCTGCTCCCTAGTCAATGCATATACTTGTCCCTGAGGTGGTCCCACCGTCTGACCTCCCGATGGTCGAGGCATAAACTCTTGCCTCTGAGGCACCGTCCTAGCATCAAGTCTCTGCATGTTCGACCCAAGGTCTGACTGTCTTCCTCTGTTGGGGCAGTACCGAGGAATGTGGCCCATCTTGCCACAACTATGACAAGCCGGGCAGTCACGTGACATGTGCGGTCCTCCACAATTTTTGCATTTTGTTTCTCATGTTCTATTCACTTGTGTTGGTCCTCGGTTGGTTGGTGTATGGCCTTTTCGATCTCCCGGCTCCTGGTTATTAAACAGCTTCCCAGTAAACCGAGAAGAAGAAGAAGAAGCTCCACGAGGTTTAAATTATTCTCCTCGTGGCCTCAAACTATCAAATACCGGTCTCAGTGATGGAACTTGCGGGGGTACAATGTCTATGTAAGCACTGACTCCAATATCCGCTAGCAGCATCATCAAAAGAGCTGGGGTTGTTGGAGATAACCCGATCAAACAACTCCGGCCTCAAGCCTTTCAGAAAATGCCGCATCTTGGCATGCCCATTTGTAGCAATGTGGGGGACGTACCTCAGCAGTGCTGAGTACTGCATAGCATAGTCCGAGACAGTCTTGCTACCCTGCTTAAGATTGGTGAACTCATCCTCCTTCATCTGCCTAGCAGCCGCAGAAAAGTACCGGTTCAGAAACCGGGTCCTGAACAAGGTCCAGTCCACTAACATCCCTTGAGCCCTTAACTCCATAACAGTCGTCTTCCACCAAATGGAAGACTTCTTGGCAAACTGAAATTCCGCTAGCCTCAACCAAGCAGTCCTAGTACAGGGTGCATACACAAAGATCTGCTCAATCCTTTCCATCCATTTCTCTGCTTCCTCCCCTGTATCAGTTCCCTCAAAGCGGGGCGGATGAAAAGTTAGAAACTGTGTTAGACTCAGTTCTCCAGGTAATAATAGCTATGCTATCGATTCTATACCCACAGCCGGTGGTGGTTGAGGTTTAGTCTGTGCAATACTAGCATTCACACTCCCCACATCACCCACCTCCTCATTTAGATGTTCCAGATTTCTGGCTGTCATGCTGTAATACAAGGGTTAACAACAATACCATAAATAATCCATATGTTACACCGTTAGATAACATAAATAACAATAAGCATATATATACAGATATGCACCACATGCGTAAACATGCTCATAAGTGGACACCTAGCCAACAAGTTTGCTAAGTCTACCATTCACTCATTCCCGGGTTCTCTAACCACAGCTCTGACACCACTAATGTAAGGCATCGCTACCTTAAGTACGGATTAAAGGCATAAGAAGAACTAAACATGCATAGATCAGAGTATAAGGTTCATGTTGATGCCTCGAGCTTAAGGATTACAGTGTCAAAAATAAATTCCAAAAGGATTAAATTACATTCCCAGTAAATGAGTGTTAATGCTATAGTTTTACACTACTCCTAGAGTAGAGACTATACAAAAAGAATCATGTCCTCATATACCGAAAGCACTCCTCACAAGCTCACCGCATCAGCCCGGTCCTTAGCCCTTCATGCCAAAATGTACCTACAGGAACAACCCTAAACCATGAGAATATAATAATCCATGTTCATCACAATATGATTATAATGAGTAAATGCATAAACCGTAAATACAAAGCACTTCCTGTATTCCAATGCATTTAAAATGCTCCCTTTGGTTGTCCCTGTACCATAACTCATAATCATAATCAATGGATTATATTACGGTTTCACAAATGTCATGACATATAACCATTCCATTAATACCAATACCAATCCCTAGTCTTGTTATAACAGTGTATTTTAATGCACCTCGCTTGTAATGGCCGCGACACTAATACCCCTCGCTTCAACATATCAGCGGCATCGAATAACCTCACTTCAAATGTGACATGCGGCATTACCCTCGCTTCAACATTTAGCGGCAAATATTCTTTCCTCGCTACGATATGACAATGGCAAGTATTCTATTATCGCTTCAAATGACAGCGGCAAAGCATTTAAAATCATCACTCGAACATAGCAATGACTCATGGGATGTGCAACAAGCATTCAACATATATGTATTGCAATCATAAGGCATAATCCAATATGTATATGCAACCCCAATGCAATATCCAACATATATGTACAATCTCAACACTTAATCCAATATGTATTCAAAATACATGTTACCGTTTGGTGCCCTACGCCTCCCTACGTACCTTTCCAAAATGTAGAATTTGGTAGGACTTTATCTCCTTTGTTGTGGTGCCACCTAGGAATGTTCTACACAATCACACAATTCAATATTAGAAGCCAATAATAGTACGATACCAGAAATCCCACAAAAATCTCCAATTTTGGCATCTCGCGACCGATCGCTAACAAGCCCCGATCGATCGAGAGATCCAGCAGCCCGAAACACCAAAATTATGTACTCAGCGATCGATCGCCAAGTTTGGCGCGATCGATCGTGAGACTCACCGATTGATCGCCCCAACTTGGTGATCGATCGTCAAATGGTTCTGTTCGCTACTACCTTCGCGCGATCGATCACCATTTTTAGGCGATCGATTGTCGCGCTCTGTAAACGCGAGCAATCGCCATTTTTTAGCATTTTTTAGCATTTATTCAAATCATAAAAAACCCAACTCCAACCAAACCTAAACACCAATATTACACTTAAACAACCACCAATAGCAACATAATCCAAAACCCAACCAAAAACACAACATTTGAAAACCAAACCCCTTTTCAAATCCCTAAACACAAACCTATTTCAACACAAATCTTAAATAAACCAACAAGCTGGGATTCATACCACTTTACGCTTCAAATCCTACCAAGAAATCCAACAATACAAGTTTTGCAAATTTTTCTCCTCCTTCTCCTTGCAAAAAACGATTTTGGGTTGGGGATAGGGTTGGGAGTGTTTTGATTAAGAGTGGTGGGTTAAAGAGGGTAATGGGGAGTGAGGTGAGGGTTTAATTAAAACTTGCACCCCATTATTTAGCATGAAGTATTAAATATTCCAACATGATGTTTTAAAAGCATTTTCCAAAAATGCACCAAAATTCCAATTAAACATGCTTTACCAAAATAATTAATATCCACCTCAAATAAACCATGCCAGAACCCATTTTCCCAACATGCATCACATGCACCCTGAAATGTACTACCATGTCATGCCCACCACATAACTATACATTTCACCACCATAATTAATTTAGCACCAAATTAATCACATAAACATTATTAATTCCCCAATTGCACATAATTATTTCAGGGATATCACAAATATTTTTATGAGGGTCTTTTGCCAAATGACAGGAACTTGGTGGACTCTGCAAGTGGAGGAGCATTTGTGGATAAGACGCCAGCGGAGGCAAGGCACTTAATTGCAAACACGACAGCCAACTCTCAACAGTTTAGAACTGCTCGACTGGACCATAAGCTTAGGAAAGAAGGCAAGGTAAATGTTTCTAACCTTGAACAACAATTAATTAACTTAACAGGTATTGTGTTGCAATTGGAATTGGACAAAGTGCTAAGGTATGTGGAATTTGTGCACTACCGAGTCATCCAACTGACGCTTGCCCCACACTTCAAGAACCATCTATTGAGGAAGCAAATGCACCGGGCGGATTCCGGGACAGCCATAACAAAAGTATGATCCTTTTTCTAGCACATATAATCCAGGATGGAGAGATCATCCAAATTTGAGATATGAGAAGACGCAACACCAACAACCACCATATAGACCACCATTCCAAAGGCCACAACAATCTATTCCAACCCCAACACCTGGTGAGTATCTAGAAAATATTGTTAAGGAACTTGCTAATGGATATGTAAAATTTCAACAGGAGACAAGAGCAAGCATCCAAAGCTTGAGTAGTCAAATGGGACAGTTGGACACCGCAATAAATCGCATAGAGTCACAAAGATCAAGCACCCTACCATCACAACCAGTAGTGAATCCGAGGGAGAATGCAAGTGCGATAAAACTAAGGAGTGGGAAAGAACTCGAGACACAAGATGAGGAGAAGCCAATGGATATTACACATGAAGAGGAGAAAGAGTTCGAGCCTATGGGAAATGATTACATACAAAAGAAGGAACAAAAAGGTAAATCTTCTCTAATTTCTGAGTATAAGATTGAGCCCCCTTTCCCTATTGCGTTTCAGGAAGATAGGAGGAATGAAGGCATAAAGGACCTCTACAAAAACTTTCAGAGATGTGAGGTGAACATTCCACTGTTGGATGCTATCAAGCAAGTGCCCCGCTATGCAAAGTTCTTAAAGGAGCTGTGCACCACTAAGAGGAAACAAAAGCTTAAAGGATGCCGCAAAATAGAGTTGGGGGAGAACATCTCAGCATTTATTCAACGGAAAATCCCCACCAAGTGCAAGGACCCAGGTATGTTCACTATCTCATGCACAATTGGTACAACACGTCTTGAGAAATCCATGCTAGATTTAGGAGCATCGATCAATGTTATGACATACTCTCTCTATGCTTGTTTAAATCTAGGACCTTAAGTGAAACAAGAGTGGTTGTCCAATTAGCGGATATATCTAATGCATACCCTAGGGAAATGTTAGAAGATGTTTTAGTGCAAGTAAATGAGTTGGTATTTCCCGCTGATTTGTATGTGCTCGATATGGCAAAGGGTGACAATAGTAGCCCTATATTGCTAGGCAGACCCTTCTTGAAAACATCCAAGACTAAGATAGATGTTCATATTGGCACACTCAATATGGAATTTGATGGTGAAATTATTAAATTCAATATACATGATGCCATGAAATATCCGTGTGACGACGATGATACTGTTTATTCTATCGATATTATTGATTGCTTGTCACAATGAATTTTTGAGATTGCAGATAAAGATGAGTTTGAGATAGCCCTCACCGCCCCTCTAGACCATTTTGAGGAAGAGTTGCCACTTGGATATGAGGTGGAACACAACATCACCGCTTTGGATACCACACTTGAGATACAAGGTAATGTTTCATTTGTGTCATTGCCTATTCCTAACAATAGGCCTCTTCCTTCCGTATCGCATGCACCCATTGTTGAACTGAATCCATTACCAAGCCACCTAAACTATGTGTTACTTGGAGAAGGAAACATACTACAGGTAATAATCTCAAGAAAGTTGGGAGATGGCCAAGAGAATGAGCTCATTCAAGTGCTAGAGGAGCACAAGACTGCCATAGGATGGACCATTGCTGACATTAAAGGAATAAGCCCCTCTACATGCATGCATAGGATTCTACTTGAAGAAAGAGCCAAACCTACACATCAACCGCAAATAAAACTCAATTCACCGATGATGGAAGTCGTGAAAGAGGAGATCCTAAAGCTTCTTGCAGTTGGAATGATATACCCCATTTCTGATTGCCAGTAGACCAGTCTTGTCCAAGTAGTTCCAAAGAAGACTGGCAGCATAGTGGTGAGGAACAAAAACAATGAATTAGCCACCACCCACATTCAAATGGATGGAGAGTTTGCATTGACTACCGCAAGTTGAACACCGTGACCCGCAAGGACCACTTTCCATTGCCCTTCATTGATCAAATGCTTGAAAGGTTAGCATGTCATTCTTATTATTGTTTTCTTGATGGATATTCTGGATATTTTCAGATTGTAATTGCTCCGGAATATCAAGAAAAAACTATGTTCACATGCCCCTTTGGAACTTTCGCTTATCGACGCATGCCCTTCGGACTTTGCAACGCACCTGCCACTTTTCAACAGTGTATGGTTAGTATATTTCTGAGTACATTGAGAATATATTAGAGGTATTCATGGATGATTTTACTGTTATGGTGACTCATTCAATGCTTGTCTAACTAACCATACCCTTGTCCTAAACCGTTGCATAGAAACAAGCCTTGTGCTAAATTCTGAAAAAAGTCACTTTATGGTAGAAGGTATTGTTTTGGGTCATGTGGTCTCATCAAAAGGTATGGAGGTAGATAAATCAAAAATTGACATTATTCAGTCTCTACATTATCATATTTGTGTGCGGGATGTGCGTTCCTTTCTTGGCCATTCTATAGGAGATATATCAAGGACTTCGTCAAGATCGCATCACCATTGTGCAAATTGTTGCAAAAGGAAGTGGCATTCGAGTTTGATGATGCATGCAAGACTGCATTTGACACATTGAAGGCATCCTTGACATCAACACCAATTATACAGCCACCTGACTGGACTAAACCATTTGAGATCATGTGTGATGCAAGCAACTATGCAGTAGGCTCCGTTTTGGGCCAAAAAATCGGAAAGGTTTCTCATGTCATCTACTATGCCTCCATGACCTTGAATGATGCCAACGAAACTATTCTACTATTGAAAAGGAGCTACTAGCTGTTGTGCTTTCTTTAGAAAAATTTTGCTCTTATTTGCTTGGTGCTAAAGTTATTGTTTATTCTGACCATGCAGCTCTTCGCTACTTGATGACGAAGAAGGAGGCAAAGCCAAGGCTAATTAGATGGATCTTGCTCTTGAGTGAATCCGATGTTGAAATTAAAGACAAGCGAGGAACGGAGAATAAAGTGGCAGATCACTTATGTCACCTAATTCATGTGAATGATACACCATGTTTCAAAGAAGAATTTCCGAAAGAGCGACTCTTTGCTATGCACGACATTTTACCATGGTATGCAAACATCGCTAATTTTTTGGCCACTAATACTTTCCCTAATGGATTGAATAAGACTCAAAAAGTGAAAATGAGAAGCGATGCCAAGTACTATATTTTGGATGATCCATACTTATGGAAACATTGTGTGGATCAAGTTATTCGGCGTTGCATCCTGGGCAATGAGGTATCCTCCATACTCCGCTTCGTCATTCAGATGAGGTTGGCACTTTGGAGCCAAACGAACTGCACACAAGGTATTAGAATGTGGATTCTTTTGGCCAACTTTATTTCGTGATGTTTATAATTTCTGCAAATCATGCCTTGAGTGCCAAAAGACGGGTAACATATCTGAACGAAAGGAGATGCCCCCAACAACCCATACTTTATTGTGAAATCTTTTATGTATGGGGCATCGACTTCATGGGACTGTTTCCACAGTCTTTCGGCCAAATTTATATTTTACTTGCTGTGAATTATGTGTCGAAATGGGTGGAAGCTTTAGCCAAGTGATCGAGGTACCCATTTTTGCAATAGGACGGTGGAGAGTTTACTAAAGAAGTACCATGTAACACACAAGGTGTCCACCGCCTACCACAAGCAAACAAATGGACAAGCCGGAGTTTCAAATCGAGAAATCAAATCCATCTTGGAAAATACTGTAAATCCCACTAGGAAAGATTGGAGCTTGAGACTAGACGATGCACTGTGGGCTTATCGGACTGCATACAAAATGCCAATAGGTATGTCTCCTTATAGACTAATCTTTGGTAAACCTTGTCATCTGCCTGTAGAGTTGGAACATCGAGCATATTGGGTCATCAACCACTTTAACATGGCTATGGACAAGACTGGAGAGCATAGAAAGCTGCAATTACAAGAGTTGGAAGAGATCCACAATGATGTGTATGAAAGTTCAAAGATCTACAAAGAGAAAACAAAGACATGTCATGACAAGATGATCTCGAGGAAGGAGTTTGAAGTTGGTCAAAAAGTCCTCCTCTACCTTTCCCGCCTTCGGTTATTTCCAGGTAAGCTACGTTCTCGATGGGTTTGACCTTTTATAGTGATTGTTGTTTTTCCCCATGGTGCAGTTGAGGTTCAAAGCCTAGCAAAAGCAAAGACGTTCAAGGTGAACAGACATAGACTGAAACCTTACTATGAATGTTTCCATGCCGCTAAAGAAGGAGAAGTGGATCTTGAAGATCCACCAAGCATCACGTAATCCATGGACTGGAGTTGGGCCACCGACGTTAAACAGAGGCGCTGCTTGGGAGACAACCCAAGGGGAGTTAGTTTTCCCTATCTTTTGCTTTATTAGTTTCACTTTTCTCTTTCCTTACAATTTTGACTTACATTGGGGACAATGTAAAATTTAAGTATTGGGGAGAGATACTTTAGTGTATTATTTCTTTCTTATTATAAAAATACAAAAAATAAAAAAACTTGAAAATTTTGAGCTCATAGTTAGTGATGAACATGAACTTTTGAATCACTAGCACATGATGAAACCTAACTGATGGCATGCACTAGATCACATAAGTCCGATGCGCGAGCGGATGCGGATGCGCGAGTACGGCAATTTTCAAAAAATTTGAGTGCGGGTGCGCCTTAATGCTCCTATTAAATATATATATATATATATATATATATATATATATATATATATATATATATATACACACACACACTGATGAAATGAAGTTAAACATTCATAATATACATCATATTTGACAAACTTACATCATTATTATAATATTTACAAATTTACAATATGAAGTTCTTAACAACTTTGGTGTTTGCAACTTTATCATTCTCAACAAGCATTAAAATTAGATTTTATTGAAGGATCTAATATTTACAGATTTGTAAAATGTTATAGCCAGTGATACAACATAATTTGAATCTTGTATTTGATCGTTCTTCTAGTAAGGATTCTCCAAAAAGTATATTTTAGAAAATGAAAAATGAAAATAAAATGAAGTATTAAAATATTGTTTTATTTTAAGATATAAAATAACAAATTTGAAAAATGAAATCAAATTGTACATATATATTTCAACATGTTTGGTAATAGTATGAATTTATTAAGAATGACTCATATTATTTCCGGAACTTATATTATTACCTTATGAAATGACTACTATAAACATTTAAATTAACTCAATAAAAATAAAAGTTTTATTTATAAAGTCCATTCTATTAATTTTCATGCAAAAAACTATGATATCAAAATTATTATTATTTACTCCGCAAAAATGTTATAAAATCACAGATTTATCATACTTACTTTTATCAGATATTGTAATATTTCATATGTTATTATGTATTTTCATGATTCATTACAAAATAGTGAATATTATCTATCTATTTACCATATAGTATAATTTTCTTACCAACCCGAAGTACCTAGAAACCATGAAAATTCATCTAAACCTAAAATCGAATTTTTTTTTATAATACAAAAAAAAATCGAAGAATTAAGGAGGATTAACAAGACTTAGTAACTTAATGCATGACTTAGTAAATCTTAGTGCTCGAACTAAGAATTCTTAGTGCGCGAATTATAAATCTTAGTGCGCGAATTAGAAATTCTTAAAACATGAACTATAAATTCTTAAAGCGCGAATTATAGATTCTTAATTCGCATTAATGCGGCGCACGCGCACCCAGTTCGTCAGTTCACGGTCGGAGCGCCAGTGTGTGGAGGAGGGTAGGAGGATTATGTGACTTAAGGGATGCATGCTTTTGAACATAGGTGAATTGTTAACCTTGGAACACTTTGAACTCTAATGCAATTTATACTTTGACTTAGTAGTTGAATATATTGAGCACGACATTGTCATGACTTGTAAAGTGTGCATAGCTTAGTGAAGATTGTGTGAACTTTGTGATAGTCTTAAGAAGTCTCTGATACATGATAGAATTTAACTACATGCTCTTTGAGGCGTATGTCTAGACTACTTGCGAACATGAAAGTGATATATGCTCATGTAAAGAAAATCAATCACTAGTATTCTTTTTGAGCTTTAATGTAAAAGAATGGTTGTGTGTTAAGCATACAAAAGACTCACATTCAACATTTTTTGACTAACTTATCATCATCCTTCCCTAATGAGCCTAAATATGATTTAAATCCATACGTTTAAAGGGAGTATGATTTGTTTTATTCACATGCACTTGTTATCAATGATTCATATAATTTTGAGAGCTTTATTGTCAAAATAATGAGATGCATGAAAGAAAATGGATACCTTGGAAAAATAGATAAAAATATAACTCCAAAGGGGAGTCAAGGCACAAAAGAAAAGGAGCTTGAAATAAACCTTGCAAAAATGAACAAGGTTTGAGAAAGAATCATGCAAAAAGAGAAGTGTTTAATTGCGCATATCATTATACTCTCTTGTTTGATATATCTTTACCCTTTCTTTCATAAGTCAATACCTAGGTCAAGCTACAAACTAATTAAGACCTAATTGATTCATGTTTGCAAGTGGCTAAGATAGTAGACAAGAGTGTGCAAGTGAGCTTATACTTGTGTTAGTGTATGACTTGAGCTGTTGTGGCTTTGCATCTATTAGATCTATAATTTGTACATGATACTTGTTTGTGACCACACACACACGTGCACTGTTTTGTTGGGTATGAAATGTTTAGAGATTGAACTTGTTCCACTATTAACCTTTCACCGTCTTTCATTATAATGCATGTTTATGATTGTTGAGGCATAAAGGTGAGGACAAGATAGTTTGTTATGACACTATGAGCCACCAAAAATATTGTAGTTTTGTCTAATTTACTCGAGGTCAAGCAAAGATTAAGTATGGGGGAGTTTGATGTGACTCGGAATATGTGATATCCCTGAAATAATTAATTGCGATTTGGGCATTAATTATGTTTATATGATTAATTGGTGATAATTGAGTTATGTGCTAGATTTAATTATCATGTTGAAATGCATGGTCACATGGAAAGAGTGACCCGGGAGTGCATTTCAGGGTGCATGTTGTGCATGTTGGGAGAATTGAATATTAGCATGAGTTTAATTGTGATTTTGGTGCATTTTGGTAAAATGTCTTTTAAATATCATGTTGGGATGTTTAATACATCATGTTAGTTGTGGGGATACAAATTTACTTACTTTAAAACCCTCTACCCCCACCTTTACCAAATCACTTTACTAAATCCCCCAAAATCATCCCCTCAAACCCTTATTCTCCTATTTTCGTTTTTGGCTAAAAAGTGGGAGATAAATCCTTCCAAAACCTTGATTTGTAGAATTTGTTGGGAGATTTGGAGTCCCCAAGAGGTATGGATACCTCCTTGTTGTTTTTGTAGTGTTTGATTTGAGTTTGAAATGGTTTTGAAGGGTTTTGAAATGGGTTGTTTTGGGTGGGTATCATTTTAGTTGAATGTTGGATTTTTGGGATGTTTAAAGTGTATGTTGAAGGTTATTATGTGTTTGAAGTTGTTGGTTTGAAGGTAGGGGAGTTGGTATGGATTGGAAAGGAGTTTTGGAGCAAAAATGGCGATTTTTCGAAGTGCAGGACTCGGCGATCGATCGCCCGTTTTTGGCGATCGATCGCGAGCCGGCAGTGTGCTCCAGAAGCTTTTGGCGATCGATCGCCACACTTGGGCGATCGATCGGCGAGGTTGGCGATCGATCGCGCCAAGTGTGGCGATCGATCGCCGAAAGAACAAAATTTGAGATTCGGGCAGTGTGATCTCGCGATCGATCGGCCCTTTGCAGCGATCGATCGCGAGTCACAAAATATGATGTTTTTGGTTGTTTTTGTAGGATTTTTGGTATTGGACTATTATTGGGTTCTAATATTGATTTGTGTGAATATGTAGAACCATCCCAGGTGGCGACACAGCCAAGGAAGTGAAGTCCTGCCACATCCTACTTTTTGGAAAGGTACGTGGAAGACGTACGGGCACCCAACGATACATGTATCTAATATACTCATTGATTATGCATTGTGGATGTGATTATATATGGAATTATGTATTGTGGATGCAAATACATGTTGAATTATGCATGATGATTGTATATGCATATGATGATTATTGGTGCACATCCCATGAGTCGTGGTCATCCCTTGATGATTTTAATGCTTGCCGCTATTTGATTTGGTGCCGCTAAATGTGAAGCGAGGGGTGGGAGCGCCGCATGTCACATTTAAGCGTGGTTATCATATGAGGCGAGGAAAGAATATTTGCCGCTCAATGTGAAGCGAGGGGTGGGAGCGCCGCATGTCCATTGAAGCGAGGTTATTCTATGCCGCCGATATGAAAAGCGAGGGGCATTAAAATACATTGTGATGAACAGACTAGGGATTGGTGATTGGTAATTGGTGATGATGAAATGGTATTATGTCATGACATGTGTGGACCATTAAATAATCTATTTGATTATACTCATGAGTTATGGTACAGGGACAACCAAACAGGAAGCGTTTAAAATGCATGGGAAAAACAGGAAGTGTTTTATTATGATTTATGCATTTACGCCTTATATTCATATTGTGTTGGATATGAATAATATTATTGCTCATGTTTGGGGGTTGTCCTTGTAGGTATTTTTTGGCATGATGAAAAATGGGCTAAAGCGGGTTGAGGTGGTGAGCTTGTGAAGAATACTTTTGAGAAAAGAAGGACAGGATTACTTTTGTATAGTATCTACTCTAGGAGTAGTGTAAAGCTATAGTTGATAACATTCATATTTTTGATTGGGAATGTAATTAATCCATTGATAGTCCTTGACTTGACATGTAATTCTTAAGGCTCATAGTCTCAACACGAACATTTATACTCTAATGATGTATGTTAGCTCTAATTATGCCTTTAATCCGCACTTAAGGAACTAAGGTCCTTACAGAATAGACACATCTATTGCGCTTAATTGTCTACGATTTGGTATATTTTGATGGATAATTCGATACATATACTACCTGATCGTATGTTTGTGTAATTGTAGGTGAAATCGAAGAAATCGAGCTAACAAAGGCGAATAAGGATCAAGAAATGCATTGAAGTTGACAAGGGATCAAAGTAGACCAAGAAAAATGCATAAAAGTTGAATGAGATGCTCGATCAATCGCCCAGAAGAGCTCGATCGATCAAGCAAGGCCGAAAATTCGAGGAACAAATTTGTGTCTCGGCGATCGATCGGTAAAATGTCCCGATCGATCGCCAAAAGAATCTGTTTGAAAAAAGTAAGCTGGCAATCGATCGCCAGCTTGGACCGATCAATCGCCAGAGAGTCCGAGAAAATTAGGAAATATGGTATTTTACAATCTTTGGGAAGATTTGACCCTATCCTATCATATCCACCTACCATAACTCGAAAAAGGGGCCTCCTTGGACCATTGAGACTTTGAACCATATTTTAGATTTTTTGAAGAGTTTTTCTCTCAAACTTTTGAAGAACGGCTTGAAGAACGAAGAACGAAGAACGAAGAACGAAGATGGAAGCGACGCTCCGGAATCGTGCTTCTATTTAGTAATTCTTTCTTTTATTATTAGCTCAATGTTTTCTAGATTAGTTTTGATTGTTTTTAATTCAGTTATGACTAGCTAAACATTTTTGTGATTCTCAGTTGAGGAAGACTATACATTGGAGTTTACGATTCATGTGTGATTAAGTGTTGATTTTCATTGAGTATGGTTTTCTGATTTTATTGCCATGATTGTTATGTTTGATTGTTAGATTGATCACCTAGCTATTGTTCGTACAATTTAATGCTAAATTAGATATCAAATACGGAATCGTTTGATCCCTCTAATTTACGAAGCAATTAAGATTAATAAAGTTCCGCTTGTGAGTTTGTTAAATTCTTAGGAAAAACAGTTGACTAGATTAAACATAGACGCTTGGATTATGTTGTCTAGCTTCATCGATCTCACTAGTTCATATGCTATCATCGATTTAAATCTTAATCGCTTGTATTTTGATTGATTGTTTGATAAGGGTTAAACTAGAACGCTTGGGCTACTTAACTAAACTTAAGGTGAGATAGAACTTTGATTATTGGATTAAACGTCCAACGATGAATATGATGGAATCTAAGAGGGGGTGAATGAGATTCATTGGCTATTTTAGCTTTTTAAAATGAGTTTGCAAAATAAAAGAGTTTGCGCTTGCGGAAGGCTTAAGTCAATCGATAAATAATAAATAAATGAATAATGTAATAAAGCGTAAATAACAAGAAGATTTGTTATAGAAGTTCGGCGATGAATCGCCTACGTCTCCTCTTCCCGGTTAGATAACCTCCAACCGAGGTTCCACTAGAACGAATGATCTTGGCCTTGAAGGCTCCAAGTTGGCCACGATACAACTCTTCCCGAGTACACAAAGCTCTTCACGAGCACAACACTCTTCACGAGTCTTCTTGGCCTTAAGGGCTCCAATGATAGCCACACTAAACTCTTCCCGAGTTACCAACACTCTTCACGAGTCTTCTTGGCCTTAAGGGTTCCAAGGATAGCCATAACACATGTACCAACTTTACATGTTGATGACTTTACAATTTCCAATTTGCTTTGGTGTTGGAGGACCTTACAAATAAATCAACAAACACCTTCACGGTGTACCAACACGAAGAAAACAAGACTCTATCAAAAGAAAAGAATTACAAGCTCCAATACAACAACAATGTATGGAGATTGTAATGCTATATGAATTTTGAATTAGCAAAGCTTTGATGAAGTTTGTAGGCTTGTTTCATGTCTTTAAAATGCTCCAAAGCATCCATTTATAGTGTAGGAGGCCCCCTAGGCTCCTACTAGCCGTTGCTACACATAAGGCTAAAATCACTCGTGCATCGCCTCGGACATCGCCTCAGGCGATCACCATCGCCGCGCCCCAACGGTCGCCAATCTCCACAAATCGCCTCAGGCGATGTATGGATCGCCTCATGCGATCTAAGCCAAAAATCAATGTCGTACCCTCAGCTTCTCAAATGAAGCAGCCATCGCCTCGGGCGAACTCTCGCTGCGCGCGAGCCTCGGCGTCGCCTCTGTCGATGTGCGTGGCGATGTTGCTCCTGGCTGCCATCGCCTGGGACGATGGTCACCATCGCCTGGGGTGATCCAGCCCACATTTTGCACATTCGATTTTCTTCAATTAATCCTCGTTTTAATCAATTAATCTGCACACTAAGTAGGCACATTAGTATAACATACACAAGTTTTGTTGATCAACAAAACTCAAAATAATCCAAAGATAAATTAAAGCATTAAACACAACCATGCGTTTAAGGCTCAACAATCTCCCCTTTTTTTATGATCACAAAACTTGATAAACTTGAATATGTAATATGCATGAAATGTGAGTAAACATGACTCCCCCTCAACAATTGCATAGCACATACAAGATTACCAAGTAATTCATACAACAAACAACTCTCCCCCAAAACCATGCATACACAAGCTCTCCCCCTCAAACTATGCATGTATTAAGCTTCAAGTTTATCACAAAATTCTCCCCCTTTTTGTGATAATCAAAAAGTACAAAAATTTAAATAAACATAGCTCAATTATAGCCATATTTTATCAATTTACACATGTTCCTCATCAAGCATGCAATAAGCATAACAAGCCTGAGATTAAATCATTTAGAGGAATCACAAACATGCGTTTAAGACAATCAACAATAAATTCTAAGTGTTTCAACGTGTGCATATGTTCATGCACCTCATGCCCAATAAACATTATAATTCTCAATGCATCATTAGATAAAAATATTAATCACATAATTGCATATTTCCACATTGCATATTCAAATTTGAATTCAAGGCATGTCAAGATACTTACTATGAAAAGATAAGCATACATCATGCATTAAAACAATTTATATGTGCATATGCTAAGGGGTAATGCATTTTACTACAATGAATATTGAGCTTCATTATTTATTGGTCACAATTAATTTATGCCAATGAAATTTTGAATTGCTCTTTTAAAATGCATAAAATAATTTTACCTTTGATGACAAGAGTGCGTTCTTGTCATTGGTCATATGCCTCGCGCCTCTTCTCTAGTGGTGAATAAGATGGTTTCCTCCCTTGAGGTGCTTGTGCCTTCATCCTTCATCCCATTGTTGTCCCTACAAAATAAATTAACAATAGAAGGATCTTTGGTACCCATTTGATTTTTGGGTCCTTGTGGGTTAGCTTTCATTGGCGCCTTTGGAATCCATTTCCACATTTTGGTAGGTTGGTATTGGATTTTGGCAAACCTACACTTATTCTTGGTATGACCACTTTTACAACAATAATTGCAAGTAGGAGAATTACTTTTGGCTTTAGCTAACAAGCTTGAAAATGTTTTAGATTTGCTTGAGAAGCCAAGTCCGGCTTTATCAAAGCTACAACGTTGCAAGCCAAGTAATTCATTCATCTTTAGATTACTATCACTAAACTTGGCAAAAGATGTCTTTAAATCAAGCACTTGATTTTTCAAAATAATATTTTCTTCTTCCTTCTTAGCCAAGTCTAGCTTAAGCAATTTGTTGCTATTCTTGGTTTTACCAAGACAATCAATGAGTTCATTATAAGCATCTAATAATGCATCATAAGATGGTACCTCATCATCTTCATCTTCTTCTTCATCTCCAAGAGCCATTAGACAAAGATTTGTGGCTTCTTCTTCATCGGAGTCACTATCACTCCATGTGGCTATTTGGGCCTTCTTCTTGCCTTTGTCTTCATTCTTCTTCCAAGGACATTTGTTAGCATAATGACCTTTATATTGACAATTATAACAAGTTAGCTAGTGTTTGGAATCATTTTTGGTGGCACTAGAGGTCTTTGGCTTGTTATGTTTGTTGAAGAACTTCTTGAACTTTCTAGTGAACAAGATCATCTCTTCATCATCATCATCTTCTACATCATCAGATTGATCTTTCCTCCCAACCAAGGCAATCCCATTTCTTTTGGATCTATCTTCCTCCTTTATTCCTTTCCTTGTTGACACTTCAAACTCATGGGTCACCTATGTGCCATGAAGTTCATCAAGGTCATAAGATGCACTTTCTCCTTTGTTGGACTCGATGATGGCCGTCCTCTTGGCATCCCATTCCTTTGACAATGCTCTTAGTGCTCTTCTCCATATTTGCTTTGGAGGATACTTCTCTCCAAGTTGAGCGAGCTCGTTTATGATTTGGGTGAGCCTTCTAAACATTGAATCAACCTCTTCTCCGGACTCCATCTCAAATGTCTCATATTTAAGTTGTAGTAGGTCAATCTTGGTCTCCTTCACTTGATTAGTGCCTTCATGACAAATTTGTAATTTGTCCCATATCTCCTTTGCCGTTGAGCACATCGAGATCCGGTTGTACTCCTTCATATCTAAAGCACAATGTAAATATTAATAGCTTTAGCATTTTGAGATATTAAAATCATGTCCGCTCTTGTGAAGTCTTCCATTTCTTTGGGAACACTTATTCCCCCAACTTCCTTTAAAGGAATATGTGGACCTTTCACAATGATTTTCCAAAGGTCATAATCTACGGATTGGATGTATAGAGAAATTCTATTTTTCCACCCATAGTTATCACCCGTGAAGAGCGAAGATCTATTTGTCGATTGACTTTGAGCAAACTCATTTGCTAGATTGGCCATATAAAAATTTTGATTTAAAAACAAAAATCAAATGGCTCTGATACCACTTGTTGGAATCGAAGATGGGGGTGAATGAGATTCCTTGGCTACTTTAGCTTTTAAAATGAGTTTACAAAATAAAAGAGTTTGCGCTTGCGGAAGGCTTAAGTCAATCGATAAATAAATAAATAAAGAAGTAAATAAATAAATAAATGATGAATGTAATAAAGTGGTAAATAACAAGAAGATTTGTTATAGAAGTTCGGCGATGAATCGCCTACGTCTCCTCTTCCCGGTTAGATAACCTCCAACCGAGGTTCCACTAGAACGAATGATCTTGGCCTTGAGGGCTCCAAGTTAGCCACAATACAACTCTTTCTGAGTACACAAATCTCTTCACGAGCACAACACGCTTCACGAGTCTTCTTGGCCTTAAGGGCTCCAAGGATAGCCACACAAAACTCTTCCCGAGTTACCAACACTTTTCACGAGTCTTCTTGGCCTTAAGGGCTCCAAGGATAGCCACAACACATGCACCAACTTTACTTGTTGATGACTTTACAATTTCCAACTTGCTTTGGTGTTGGAGGACCTTACAAATAAATCAACAAACACCTTCACGGTGTACCAACAAGAAGAAAACAAGAATCTATCAAAAGAAAAGAATTACAAGCTCCAATACAACAACAATGTATGGAGATTGCAATGCTATATGAATTTTGAATTAGCAAAGTTTTGATGAAGTTTGTAGGCTTGTTTCATGTCTTCAAAATGCTCCAAAGCATCCATATTTATAGTGTAGGAGGCCCCCTAGGCTCCTACTAGCCGTTGCTACACATAAGGCTGAAATCACTCGTGTATCGCCTCGGACATCGCCTCAGGTGATCACAATCGCCGCGCCCCAACAGTCGCCAATCTCCACAGATCGCCTCAGGCGATGTATGGATTGCCTCAGGCGATCTAAGCCAAAATCAATGCCGTAGCCTCAGCTTCTCAAAATATTTCATCGCCTCAAACGAAGCAGTCATCACCTCAGGCGATCAGCCCATCGCCTCGAGCGAACTCCCCCTGCGCGCGAGCCTCGGCGTCGCCTCTGTCGATGTGCGTGACGATGTTGCTCCTGGCTGCCATCGCCTGGGGCGATCCAGCCCACATTTTGCACATTCGATTTTCTTCAATTAATCCTCTTTTTAATCAATTAATCTGCACACTAAGTAGACACATTAGTATAACACACACAAGTTTTGTTGATCATCAAAACTCAAAAATAATCTTCTCTTGTGGATTTTTCTCGTCGTCTTTGGTTTGCTTGGTTGGATTATTATTAGTAATTTAATTTAGTTAATTAGTTTAATTGCTTAATTCAATATCGTAGGTTAAATATAGTTAAAAGTGTCTTATTTGGTACTTGTTTGTTAGTCCATGTGGGTTCAACAATCAGTATTCTTCATATTTATACTAAAACTTGACACCGTGCACTTGCGGTATAATCGTGCTACAATGAAAATTGATTGTTTAAATAAATCGTGATCAAGTTCTTGGCTCCGTTGCTGGGGACTAATTTTAGTAATATCATACGAGATTCTTTGACTGTAATTTAACAATTGTTTTTGTTTATTTATTTATTTATTTTGAATTTTTTTTTCTTGCGAGGTACTTGTGATGTCCCATCAACAAGCCTTCATAAGCTTTGCCCAACAACCTTCATAGCCATTCTATGCAGCGTGGGAGAGAATTAACAATTTGGCAACCACTTTCCAATATCATAACTTTTCAAACTATACTCTTCTGTAATTTGTCTACAATAGATTGGATGCACAGACACAAGTGGAGTTTTTGCAACTGGAAGTCTCCTGTTTGATAGAGATGAGGACATTGCGTTGCGCATGTTCAATGATATGGCGGACTTCGACCACCGTTGGCATTGGGATCCTTCACTGCAAGGATGGAGCCACCAATACCAGCGAGAGCCTCACTACCCTCATGATACATCCCAACACTTTGAACATCACAAAGAAAGGACGTGTAGTTCTGCATACGTCACGACTCAGTCAGAGAATACCTTTTAAGATTCATGGCATCAACTGAGAGCAGTTTGGAGAGCCAAACCAACTCTATGCGTCACCTGGAGCAGCAAATAGCAATCCTTAGGAAACAATTTCAACGAGCTGCCAAGAGGAAGATACGATATCTACAAATCACGAGGTGATGACTCAGGTCTGGTAACATGATGTTGACCACTCCACCAACCAAGTTTTGGGGAGTGATCATACTAATGAGGAGAGTTTAGAGAACTTGAGCCTCTTCAAGAGATTGAGCATACTTCAGAGATGTTGGAGAAGGAAGAGACTTTCGAAAAGTCCGACTTGAGCCCATCGATGGAGACATTTATGTGCCATATGTGGATCTGTATTTCCCATTGATGCCAACTTCACTACACTACACCATCCACAAGTTGAAGCTAAGCCAAGAATTCTTCTCCCATGACTACCAATTCATAAAGAATGTTGTTGGAGCGACGATCTTACAATGGAACAATCTTGCCCAAGCTTGAGGGCATACTGAATCAAGACCCATTTATGGTATCAGAAGATACTTACTATGGGCGGCAGCCACCATTTGATGGTTGCTTCTGATGATCAAGTTGACGAAAAGAAATCAGCGCTTTTTGGGAGGCAACACAAGCAATATCCTTTACTTTTTTTGTTGTATTTTCAGTTTTTCATTTTAGTTTTATTTTTTCTCGAGTCAACTATTTTACTATTGCATTCTTCTCTTGCTAAGTACTCAGTTGGAGTAAGAAACCCCTACAACATCGAAGCTATCAACAGCCAATCTTCCTCAACCCTAATGCAAGCATATTGATCAGGGGAGTTTATTGTTTCCCTTTTGATTCTTTTAAACATTGAGGACACTGTTTCATTTATGTTTGGGGGAGTGGCTTGCATGTTGTACTTGCTTAAACTGCATGTTGTGTGCTTAATTGACACTTGAATCGTCCTATTATTTTGAGCTAAATTTTTTTAATAGTTCATAATTTGAGAAAAGAATGAATCATAGTAGTAGCTACTGTTCCATTATGATATTGATCTCATCTTTCATGTCGACTTGAATCTTGAAAACTGTTGAACTTGTATGTGAATACCCTGTTTGAGTTAATATATTAAAAATGAGGAATACTTTGAGTATATTGAGTCATGATCTTGTGGATTGCATGTTGAATAATGATAATTATTGTGAACTTGATGATTTGTCTTGAGAATCTTAGAGTTATCCTAAAATCTATTTGATGATAACACTTCGATGCGAAATTTTATAGTATGAACTTGACTTGAAAATGATCTAGGCGATCTTTGGAACGTTTGCTTTTCTAGCACCATGACTTATACTATTCCCTAGTGTCCCATTTTGAGCTTTATTGAAAAAGAATAGTTTATACATTGCATATAATTAAACACTCATTCAACATTTATTGATAAACTCATTATATCTACCCTATTATGAGCCTAAAATGAAAAATTTATCCCCACCCTAATGGAGTATAATGAATCTCATTTATTGCGCGTGAATTGTTATATCTTGTTGAGCTTAGTGAAAAATGTCGATGAATGAGAAAAAGAGAAAAGAAAAAGAATCTTGAAAAAGATTATATAAATAAGACCTAAATTGGCCAATGCTAGAAAAAAAAAAAAAAAAAGAAGAGAAGCTCAATATGTGCTAAAAAGTGAACTTTACATGATATACTCTCTTCTTTGTACTTATCCTACCTTCTCTTTGTAACCGACACCAAAGGCCTAACATTACAAGCTTATAAAGACCTTTTGATCAAAGTCTAGGAAGTGACTACATTAAGTGTTTGAAAATAGACCTATGGAGTGCTCAACAATAATCCTGATTCTGAGTTGATTATCATAATTTGATCTTGAAGATGTGTATGAAACTTGAGATTGACAATAGCACACACGCACGTTCCGAGTTTGTGATATTTTGCTTGATATATGGGAAAACACGTCTTGGTCAATTTGTTGATTGACTCTTGTCTGTATGTGAGAGAGATGTCTGTGCTATTTAGTAACCATGAATTGATCCATTTGAATTATCAAAGAATGAACTCTACATTTTGATTTTAATGCTTAATCGAAGACGGTCAAGTGATAAGTTTGGGGGAGTTGATATGTGACATTTTTGCACTTATATTTATATGTTTTCTCGTTATATTTTACTGATATTCTTGAACGATATTACGATGTTTGGTATTGATTTTGCATGTTTCAGGAATTTATGTTGAAGTGCGGGAATGTATCAAAAATATCCCAAATTACTGGTGAAAATGTGAAAAAAGTTTGTCAATTTAGGAATTATAATTCAACAAGGACTCCTTTAAGAGTTATAAAAGGAAACCTTTGTTCACTCCAACAAGGACTCTTTTAAGAGTTATACAAGGACACTTTATTTTCCTTCCCCTCATCTATAACTATAATACCTTGGACCAATATTTCAATGAACCACCATAATTCACCAACTTGGAACAAGCCAACGAGGAGATTGAAGAACACGATTGAGAAGGAAGCGATAGAGGAAGCAAGGATCTACGAACGAAGTCGATATCGGGAGTTTTTCTTTGTCTTTAATTATTAGTTTTGTTTTGTTTTGATTTATTTTGTTGAACTAAAATTGTTTATCAAGACTAGGGGATTCATTGGTTTGATCTTATGATTTATCTATTAAACCTGATTGAATTCCTTTATCCTATGTATATATGTTATGATTTTAATGCTTTTAAGAGATTAGCTATCCTTTGAATGATATTAGTGTTGCCTAGGATGAACTGAAGCGTACCATTGGAATCAACCAACCCCATAAGTCCAAAAAAGAGCCACCACAAACTGAGAAAGTAAAGGCCAAAGTGAAGAATGTTGCCAGACTTTGCGAGCGCGTTTTCATCACCAGAAAGCATGGAACACATTTACAGGAGGGACTTTGAATTGAAGACAGTAAGTTTACACTTGAACCCTACGCTTGACCAATTGGCAAAGAGTGGGCAAGGTTTCGCACGCCAACAATGAAACTTAACTGTGCTTGGGACCGGTAACTTCCACAATTTACAGAGTAGTTTGGATGTATCAAATGAGGGACCTGCTCGACTCACCAACAAGGATCTTGAAGCTAAAGAATACATAGATTTGACAGAGTATTCCCCATTAGTATTATAATGCCAAATCAGCTTGTCATGTACAGACATAAACCAGATAGGAAAACGACGTAAGGCATAAAATATCAGCAATCTGCTGTCAATCCCGATCACCAGTTGAATCGCGAAGATCACTATCCATAGCATTTTCCCAACAGCTTGTAGTATGAAAGAAACAGGACGTAAAAGCCAAGAATCCTTAAAGATCTTAATGCTATTACCATCGCCAACTCGCCACCTAAGCCCAAGTTGAAGTAAAACACGACTCGCTAGAAGACTTCTCCAAACATAAGAATGATTAGCTCCCAATGAAGCATGCAAAAGGAAGAGGATGGGTAATATTTTCCCTTAAAAATCTTAGAGACAAGAGACTCCGGGAATTGAATCAACCTCCAGCCTTGTTCTGCAATGAGAGCTTTGTTGAAGATGCACATCGTGATATTTTTGGCATTGTAAAGCTTAAATTTGTGATATTTTTGGAGGTTTATTTATGGAAAAATATAAATTGGAGAATGTTGATTATTGACTTCAGTTTATATATTTAGCTTTTTTGTTATGTGTGAAAACTTCAAATTTTATTTAAATTGCATTGTGTGGTGATAATGATATCATATAATATAATAGAAATAACAAACTGAATTAAAATAATAATTAGGTAATATTTTTTGAAGGATTTAACTGAAAATTGTGATGTATGATCCGTGAATAAAAATTGGAACTAAGGCTATATTGTACGAAATGATAATATGTCGGATGCTCGTTGACGAATTAATTGCTTAGTTATTGAGGAATTAAGTCTTGGATAAATAGTTTTTAAAAAATATTTAAGAGAAGTAAAATGTGAGTTTGATTTTATTTTGATGAAAATAAATCATTATAAACATAATATCTTCTTAAATTTTTTTTAGATATTATATTATACATAAAAATATAATATGATAAAGGGTTTTTGTAAAAAAGACTAAGAGTTAGATTTAAAATATACAGGAGACAGAAGAAAAAAAGGAGAAAAGTGTATTTTAATAGAAAAAGGACAAAAAATATCAATATTTAATTTCATTTCCATAATTTCAGACCTTTAATCAATGGATTTTTAATTAGTTATATATATATATATATATATATATATATATATATATATATATATATATATATATCAAATCAAGTATATTTCCTGTCG
The DNA here is from genome assembly GCA_907163345.1 of Haberlea rhodopensis. Lineage (NCBI taxonomy): Eukaryota > Viridiplantae > Streptophyta > Magnoliopsida > Lamiales > Gesneriaceae > Haberlea > Haberlea rhodopensis. The sequence continues at coordinate 797,478 of CAJQUN010000188.1, forward strand.
AGAAATATCTAATCTATCAGTTTATGGTGCTTCATTCTGCAATTGATCTAAATCAATACATTTTTTTTATATAATCAAAATCTATATTAAATTAAATCACTGATTATCAGTAGAACATTAGATAGTTAAATATATTGTGTAGCTCATTTAAAAGCGGTATCAAATTAACCATTATGTGGATACTGCTCTAAAGTTGAGGGCCCTTGTGAAAGAGCAGCATATGGCCTTAAGGAGTCCGATCATTGGAAGAGATGGTAGAATGACAAAAGAGATGAAGACAATGTGTACCCCAAAGAAATGGTTGCATTGATACCGACGATTATCTAAAGGGCAACATGTTGGGACACTTGTTTTTTATTTTTTTTCATTTTTTATTATAAAGTAGATACATGATGTGAAATGTCGTCTCTAAGGGCATCGTTGTTATGGATGACATAAAAATCCCAAAAAGGGGGTTGTGGAATTGGGAAATGGACCAAGACCTCATAACTATGATGCACGAACAGTCATAAAAATTACCTTGTGCAGTGTCGGACACTTCTCTGACATCGTCACTTCTCGGACACGTGTCGGACAAGCCATGTGGCGTGTCCTTTATTTTATTATAAAAATAAAATCGGACACCAGTGTCGACACACCCCTCAAAATCGGACACCCGCGTCGAACATGACTCATCGGTGTGTCCGACACAGAAAAGAAATATTTGTAATATATATATATATATATATATATATATATATATATATATATATATATATTTGTGTGTGTGTGTGTGTGTGTGTGTCCCAACCGTATCGTATCATAAATTTTTTTGAAAATCCGTGTCGTGTCGTGTCAGTGTCCGTGCATCATAGCCTCCTAAAATTCAAAGAGACAAGCATATAAGAAAATGATCACAACATGTATTTCCTGATGGGCAAACCTATTTATCTATCCGTAATTCCCCTTTGACAATTGAAGGAAGCTCCTGAAAATGCTTGAAACCGAAGTGAACATGAAATCCAATGACTTAAGTTCTTCCACCTCAATCAAAATAGACCAAGGAGAAGATGTGTTTTTTTTGTTAAAATTTGAACCAACAACACAGAATCCAATTCTATATCCAAAGAATGGATGTCATTCTGAATGCATAGTTTTGCTCCGAGTATGAGAGCTTTTTGTCACGGGCTCAGAGCTTTAGCGTAGACGACAACCCGTGCGGTGACCCCGGATCCCCATAACTCCGAGGTTAAGCCATATTTCATCTCCGATGCATACTGATTTCGCCCTCCCATAGGTTCATCAGGGAAGTGAAAACAGCTCCCAACCAGTCTAGTGTCTAGAATGATTGCCCTTCTGTCCTAGTCAGGTCCACGACCAGCGACAAGCTCCCCAAACTCAATTGGGTTGGCATGCTAACTTAGGGCAGACGAACATCTAAGACACGTACTCGACTCTATGAGCAGTCTCGCAATCCCGCATTATAACTAACCAGCAAGCATCTCACGCATGTCTGCGTGTCACGATATTTGGTGCGTGACATTCTCCCCCACTCAACCCATGCACGCCCTCGTGCATGAGGGAGAACTCTTCCCTCTTTAATTTGGCCAGGATCCATGTGCAACCTTCCTGCCTACTCATCCACAATTTTGAGCGCTTGGAAAAGCATCACTGCTGCTTTCTGCCTACTCATCGAACCCACTTGCGAACACCCCCCTTTGGGTGCCGGCAAAGTATGCATTTTTTTCTGTGTCATTCATACAGCGGGCACCCAGATATCTGACTGGGAATTGGCGGTGAGTAAGACATGTAATATGAGCAATTCGGGTTCTTCTACATAGAGGCCACCTCTTGAACCTACGGGGGCAAAGTGTCACCTGCGGGGACAACTGTTACATGTACGGGGGCCACCTCTTGAACATGTAGGAGCCACCTCTAGATTCTTGGTGCTGTTAGATCGATGAATTAGACCGCGACGAGGACGTCGCATTCTGAAGGAGTGATTGATACCCTAATCCCACATCCGTAAAAATTGGAAGCTTAAAATGGTTTATAATGGCTTACAATGAAATATTATAGCAACTTGGGTTAACCATTTTCGTAGAGCGATGACGTATATGCAGTAGTTAGTACAGGAGCCTATTGTGCAGTCGCGCTTGCGCAGGCTGGGCTCGGGGCTTGACAATATGCAATTTAACTTGAAACTTTTATACCTTAAAGAGAGTATAAAAACAATTACTAAACCCTTAATTCTAATGGATTGAAGTATGCTACATGAACCATATAAAGAATCAAATCGGGTCGCGCACATACGTCAGTCTTCTCCAAGAGTTTCTTTCGGTTAGAATATTCTCGAAGATCCATTTGGACTTCATATCTTTGTATACTTAAAAGGGAGTAAGAAAGTAAATTTACATCACATATAAGCTACACAACACAATGTAAAGTGACTAATAAGTTTGAGGACGACCTTCGTCCGTATTCATATTATATATTAGATTAAGATGTATGTATCAAATGAGATCAGATAACTAAAACCATCAAGAATGAATCGTTATGACGTGAACTTCAGTTCTCAAGGAATGGGCAATATTACATTCCAGTTCGGCTCCACTACGAAATATTGGATAGGTTAAACTCCTCTCAAGCCTACCAATCTTTTGGGGTTAGATTTTACTTTCTGCCTTTGAGTTTGAGCTCTTCATTTAGGCATATGGCGTAAGGGTGTGTTAATTGTATTTTCTTCCTAAATGTCAAGTGAATAATTCGATAGATTGATGGCAAAATCAGGACATGGTCTCTGGGTGGTTTCATATTAATAATATTACATTTCATTCTTCCTTCCTTAATACTTTTGATGGAATAGCATCATATTAAACAAGTCCTCCCTTGAACATTGTAATTGACTAATCAATAACACACACAGAGGTATATCAAATTTAAAATCTTCAATCACTTCCATTGAAATGCTCCAGTTCTTAGATCAAGTACATCACCAAATGATCATGGAAACCCTTGCGGCAGTAGTCATGCTAGCTAGCAGAATCGAGCAACAAATCGCTATATGCAGTGAAATCGAACTTTTTCAAGGAAACTAGGCAATAAAATAAAGTGAATTAGGTAGTTTAAATGAACGTTTCGCCACCGAAAATCCCATTAAGTCACTCCATTGATCTCCCGAACTGCCATGAATTATGAAACCTTCATCTTCTAATGCCTTCCTTCTCTCAGATTTGTAGATGATCGCCGGCTTCCCTTGATCGTCATTTTGTCTAAAACACAAGTCATTAGCAACTCGTGTCACTAAATTTGTTGTTAAACTACTTAGATTCCATTAAGTAATAAGGCTACAATAAAATCATAATCGACCACTGAAAAATTTGGCATGTTCCAGCTCATGTTCGAGGCTCAAATTTCGTAAAATCATTGATCTAAATATTCTTACCTCAGTATAAGTCTTTCCCAGTTGCTATATCCAGCATAGTGTAGATTACTTTCTGTAGCATTCCTTTGAGATTCATCCCTACCAGTAAGTAAATTTATCGTAAACCCAAGCTCCTCAAGCTCCTTGTACAATCTCAAACTTGCTGGTAAAGCAGGAGCCTCAGCCAAATCCACCCAGAGATTAAAAGAAAGTTCATCAAAGATCTCTGATCTATAACCAGAAAAAGAAAATAAACAGATTTTACCATATAGAAGCAAGTTGAAGACAAATCGTTCATTTCATACATCTCCTACATGTTACGATAAATAGCAGGAGAAGAAACTGCCTAGATTAGTATTGATTGTCTCAACATAACTAACACATAAATCATTCAATGAGCAAAGAACTGTCAAATGTCTGATCATTTGATATGACTGATTTTCAATAAGGTTTAGTTATGAACCTTCGGATGGGCCCTCACATTGGTTATTCCAAAAGTTTCTATACACAGATTTAACATCACAAGTTTACCATTGTCTCTTTTGCTCTAACCTTGACGCTTATCTGTGATGCAGATCAACCGGAATTGTTGATGTAATTACTTTAACCTTTTTATTCTCCAGATAAGCTCATCCACTTAATGAAACCTTAAGAGCCAAATTGTATATACACTAGAAATATCAAAAGGCAATTATGACTCTTCACATAAAAGACTTGTGTGGATAATAATTGAACTGATAAGATAACAACATATTTGCCTAAGTAGCAGTGCGTTGCCTTATGGCTTGAAATCTGAAACCCAATTCATGATTCCTTATCATTTTTCAATTTTAGGATTATAAGTTCATAAGATATAAGATGCTACAATTCATCAGATTGCAATCATAACAACAAAGCTATGACCTTCCATTTTCCAATTAGTCAACATGACAATCACTTTTATCATTTACCATAGGAGCCGACATTTACCACCAGCTATAACTTTTGGTAATAGTAACTCAGATTTTGAATCATACAGCAGTCCACGCATCAGATTTCGGTGGTCACCAGCATGAACAACTGTCACTCTCCAATATCAACATGGTTCTTGCGAGGTTTAAGTCTCAGCAATGAAAATACCCATCATCTACAACCAAAGAAGGATTCACTTGATGTGGCAACTAAAAACTGAACTTGATTGGTTGTTTCCAAGAATGCAATTGCTATTTGATATTCAAGCATAGGTTTCATAAAATAGGTCCTTTCATGGTGCACCAACAAAAAATTGTAGAACCAAATCCATACAGGCAACCAAAACTACACCCTCAAGGCTCGACAAGCATCGGCATAATATAAACAAAGTTCAATATGACAGCATAATTTAGTCTCAAACAGCAGACATATCTCGGCAAGAAAATGGCAGGAATTGAAAGAAGATTTCAAGAGAGTTCAGAAGTTTCTTTGGTAAAGACTAAAGAGCTCGACTTCACAGGCACAAACAAAATACAAAGTACTCCACCAGAGATCATTCAGTGGCTACAATGAAAGGAGTCAGCCGATAATAATGATATGATAAATCAGTCATTTAGCGCTACTAAGAAATATTTGTGTCAAATTACATCAATGACAGAGGTGTCATATGGTATTATGTTGAGTTTAACTCTACAAAAGAAAGCGTATATGCTTACTGCATTTTTTCTGATATTTGTGCTAGCTTCGAACATTAGAAAGCTCATTGATAAGGCAAGTCTAAAAATAAATAACTGAGGTAACCTAATGACTCCTCAAGGATGAATGATCTCACTCTTTGGTACATTGATAAGGGTACATTGATAAGGGTGAGAGGAGACATAATTTTTAACCACTAATCCCTCACTTATCACAGTACCAAACGATCCTAAGTTTGAGCCACCCAATTGAGTAAGACACCTGTGTATAACTTGCATGATATCCATATATAATTAAGAAAAAACGTTGAATGAACTTCACCATCTTAGTTCATCTATCTCAATGTTTCGACAAAGCTAATCACATCACATGATTGAGTTCTATCATTCACAAGTTTCCTCACACACAAGCATAAAAATACTATATTTGTTTCGATGATAATGAAGAGGTTCTAATCACAGCTTGATGCAGCATAAAAACAGACTACAGAATTGATGTATTTCAGCATAACTCCTCGCAGCAATATTTTATTACAGTTGGAGAGTTTATCAATAAATATATAACTATCGACAGAGCCAACTAGAAGAAACACGCATAAAATTTATAACCGCTAGATTGTAACGGCTAGCTTCTAACTTTTATATTTCTGCATCTAGTTTTTTATGCGTCTATATATATCTCAGTCAATAACAAAACCAAGTGAATGGGTGTGAAAAAAGAAAGAGCTTCATTATGAAGAACACAATCCAGATTTATAAAACCAATTCAGATCCTCAGAGTTCAATCAATTGAAGATCTCTCACTTGCATATCAGAGAATGAGATGAGTAGAATACATAAGTTGTGTCTTTGCATATAAACCTTAAAAATATATATACATATCGTGACCACTCTAGTTCAGCGGTTGACTGAGGTTTGATTGCATGAATGGTTGTCTTAACTTGTATACTAATGATCCAACCGTGAAAATACTAATGAGAGGTCTCGATTGCAGAGAATGCGGTTATGTATCTAAATGGTGATGACCAGTCTAGATGCATAAATCTTATGCAGTTGCGAACGATAATGTTTGAAGATCATGTAGTGGACTATATTAAGGATACATGGGTTCCAACTCAAAACTAATTGGCAATGAGTGAAATAGCTCATGTATATTATAAAGAGCTACAATTGCTTCTAAACTCCCAATGTGGGAGCCAAAACCTACTAAGGTTTCATTACAATTGGCGGATAGATCTATCACGTACCCCCGGGGGATCATTGAAGACGTGCTAGTCAAAGTGGACAAATTCATATTCCCCGTTGATTTTTTCTTGTGCTAGACATGGAAGAGGACACATAGACACCACTGATCTTGGGCCGACTGTTCCTAACAACGGGAAAGGCAATCATAGATGTTCAACAGGGGAAATTGATCCTCCGAGTAGGGGAGGATCAAGTAGTATTTAATGTCTTTAAAGAACTTCAACACCCAAACGACGAGCACATGTGTTTTACTGTTGATATTATTGATGTGTTGACTGTTGACGTGTTGCAAGGTACGTTCAAGCTTTGATACCATGTTGAAAATACATGTGGTTCTAGTTCAAAATCAATTGGCAATGAGTGGAGTACTGTTGATAAGTTGATAAGATTAAAAGTCTTTTAACTTGTTATCTATCTATCCTTTTATTTAAATTATAGATTAGATTGCTTCCTTTATTCTAGGTAGAAGAGTCCTCTATATATATTAGAGATATTAACATTGTAATTTTAAGGTTGTGGGTTTTTAATAAAATTAAAAGAGAGAAGAATTAATCTCTCAATTTTCCCATTCTTGTTTATCACCTTTATGGTATCAGAGCAATAAAGGCATTTTTGTTTCATCCTTTCTTCCTCAAATTCAAAACATCGAGCGTCGGATTTCAGGTTTCTTGCGACGCAATCGTCGATTTTTTCCCGATTTTTGGGATTTCTTCAGAATCGCTTCCGCCTCCTCACTTCACGATGATAAACACGTCCTTCAACACTACTGTTGATGATGGGTCTTCAAATAACTCCACCCTTGTTCCACCAGTGCACAACCCGTCTCCACAATCTGGTTTTTTTTGAATCCACCTCGTTGCAAATCACCAATAACAAATTGAATGACCGTAATTACATACAGTGGTCTAGATCGGTGCAATTGGTTATTCGTGGCAAGGGTAAATATGGGTTCCTTGATGGTTCTATTGCCCCTCCATCGGCCGCTGATCCATCTTTCCCTCTTTGGGATGTCCAAAACTCCATGGTCATGGCTTGGCTAATAAATTCCATGGATGACTCCATTGGTAATACCTATCTGTTTCTTTCAACAGTAAAAGCGATTTGGGATGCAGTCTCCCTGGCATATTCCGATTTTGCAGATTCTTCCCAAGTTTTTGAATTACGAAACCAAGCGCGTAATCTGAAACAAGGTGATGCCACTGTTACGCATTATTTCACTTCCATCAAACGACTTTGGCAGGAATTACACTTGTTTATGCTTTGTGTTTGGAAAGATCCTGAAGATGGCATATTGTATCAATCGATGCTTGCTAAGGACAGAGTATACGACTTCTTGGCTGGCTTGAACAATAATTTAGATGATGTTCGTGGCCGTATTCTCGGGTTACCTACCCTACCTGCCCTTGATTAAGTGTTTGCTATCATTCGACGAGAGGAGAGTCGGAAACGGGTAATGCTTTCCACACCATTATCACATGAGGATTCATCGGCCCTAGTCCTTCCCACGCATGGTGATGATACTGTTCCACGCAGCAAAGATGGTAAGCCGTGGTGTGAACGCTGCAAACGACACTACCACACTGTCGACACATGCTGGAAAATTCATGGAAAACCTACCGACTGGGTTCCAAACAAATTTAAATACAAGGATCGGAAAGGGACTCCCACGGCTGTTGCTTCCGAGTCTCACTATGTTAAATCAGATGCTGTTTTTTCTCAAGTTCAACTTGACCAACTTATGAAGCTTATATCGGCCAATGGGAGTTCCACCTCTAATATTGCTACCACAGGTACTTTAAGCGTGACCCCAGTGCCCTTCTTACTCATGGTGAGTCTTGGATAATTGATTCCGGTGCCTCTAATCATATGTCATCACGCAAGGATATCTTTACATCATATTCGCCGCTCTCTGACTTTCAACGAGTCAAAATTGCTGATGGCTCATTTGCCAATGTGATGGGCAGTGGTACTGTGTCCCTCAATGCACACTTGACTCTTAAGGATGTGTTATATGTCCCTGCCTTGTCTTGCAATTTAATTTCTGTCAGCAAATTGACAACAGAATTAGGCTGCTTTGTTTACTTCACACCTTCTACTTGTGTTTTTCAGGACCGGATTTCGAGGAAGATGATTGACAGTGCTAAGGCTCTCTCTGGTCTTTATTACCTCCAAGAGTCACCTTCTGTGAGTCACCTCGTCCATACTACAGCAGCCCCTTCATCTCTTTCACTCACCCAATGGTTCATGCTTCTACATTATAGGCTAGGACATCCAAATTTTGTGTATTTAAAGCATTGGTTTCCTTCTTTGTTCCGAACTAATGATTCTTTTAAATGCGAGATTTGTCAATTAGCAAAACATACTCGTGTATCTTTTCCCCCTATGTTATATCAACCTTCACGACCGTTTAATTTAATTCATAGTGATATATGGGGTCCCTCACGTGTCTGTACTAATTTTAATCATCGTTGGTTCATTACTTTTACTGATGACCATACTCGTGTTTGCTGGACTTATCTTTTAAAAGACAAATCTGAGGCCATCCTCGTCTTTCGCAATTTTTACTCCATGATCAAGACACAATTTAATGTTTCCGTTAAAATCTTCATGATTTTATCAATACAAATGGCATCATTCATCAAAGTTCGTGTGTCCACACACCCCAACAAAACGGTATTTCGGAAAGAAAAAATCGACATTTATTAGATGTTGTTCGTTCACTTTTGTTCACTTCCAATGTTCCGCAACATTTTTGGGGTGATGCCCTATTAACTGCATGATATTTGATTAATCGAATGCCATCTCGAGTTCTTCACTTTGAGTCTCCGCTAGCCTGTTTGAATAAATACTTCCCAGATTACCGCTTGTTTTCCAACCTCGAACTTAGGGTGTTTGGTTGCTCTGCTTTTGTTCATAATCATGACCCTCGTCGTAGTAAGTTTGATCCTAGAGCTCACAAATGTCTTTTTGTGGGTTACTCTTCCACCCAAAAAGGTTATCGTTGCTATTCTATGGATATGAAAAAATATTTCATATCTCGGGACGTCACTTTCTTCGAATCCGACCCTTTCTTCCCCAACCAAAACTCGCTCTCTCGTGGAAAGGGTGAGACATCAAAATTCAATGGTTCATCTATTGTCCGTCCTCGTCCATGGGATTCTCTTACACCTACATCACTTCCGCCTGTTCCATCTCTGTCAACTCCTCTTCAACACTCAACGGCAGGGGGAGATCTAATACAGCCGTTACCATTACACTACTCACGAAAGAAACCTTCAACAGAGGAAATAAAGACAAGAGAAGCCGAGAAGCTTGACAGTCAGCCCTCCAACTCGGAATCTCAGCCAAACGAGGTAACAATTGACTCTGATATTGATTTGCCTCACATGTCTGATCTTGATATACCTATAGCAGTAAGAAAGGGGACACGATCTTGTACAGAGCATCCATTGGCAAAATTTGTATCGTATGGCCATCTATCAACCTCTGTTAAAACCTTGATCTCTAATCTCTCAAGTACATAGTTCCTACCACTATACAGGAGGCCTGGAATGATCCGGACTGGAAAAAGGCCATCTTAGAGGAAATGAGAGCATTAGAAAGTAATGGTACATGGGAAGTTGTTCAAAAACCAAGTGAAAAAGTACCAGTTGGGTGCAAGTGGGTCTTCACTATGAAATACAAGGCAGATGGCTCTATTGAACGATACAAGGCAAGGTTAGTTGCAAAGGGCTATACACATACATATGGCATTGACTACCAGGAAACCTTTGCCCCAGTTGCCAAAATTAATACAGTGAGGGTCTTACTATCAGTTGCCACAAATTTGGATTGGCCACTCTATCAGTTAGATGTAAAGAATGCATTCCTGAATGGAGATCTTGAAGAGGAAGTATACATGACATTACCACCAGGGTTTGATGAGAAAAAGCAAACAAGGTACAGTATGCAGGTTAAAAAAATCACTATATGGACTAAAACAGTCTCCACGAGCCTGGTTTGACAGGTTTACAAAAGCAGTCTTGAAACTTGGTTATAACCAGGCCAATGCGGATCATACACTATTTTATAGACATAAAAATGAAAAAAAAAGACTCTACTGATTGTCTATGTAGATGATATTATACTCACAGGTGATGATCCAAAAGAAATGGAAAGATTGAAAGAAAAACTAGCATCAGAGTTTGATATGAAGGATCTGGGAAAATTGAGGTATTTTCTTGGTATGGAAGTAGCAAGGAACAAATCTGGAATTTCAGTTTCTCAACGTAAGTATGTGATAGACCTTCTAAAAGAGACAGGGATGCTTGGATCTAAACCAGTTGACACTCCAATGGATCCTAATTTGAAATTTGGAGAAACAATGAGCAGTAATCCTGTAGATAAAGGCAGATATCAGCGTCTAGTTGGGAAACTAATCTACATCGCTCACACTAGACCAGATATAGCATTTCCAGTGAGTTGTGTAAGCCAGTTCATGCATGCTCCTCTGGAGGAACATATGTTAACAGTCTATCGAATATTGAAATACTTAAAGGGGACACCAGGGAAAGGTCTATTTTTCAAAAAAACGGAGTCTAGAGGTGTTGAAATTTTTACTGATGCTGATTGGGCAGGCTCAATAAGTGATAGAAGGTCTACATCCGGGTATTGTTCATTTGTGTGGGGAAACTTAGTGACTTGGAAAGTAAGAAGCAGCCAGTTGTAGCAAGAAGCAGTGCTGAAGCTGAATTGAGATCAGTTGCTCATGGTGTGTGTGAAGGCCTATGGTTAAAAATGATACTTGAAGAACTAAAACTGAGTGCCACAATGCCCCTAAAACTATTGTGTGACAGCAAAGCGGCTATTGATATCTCACACAACCCAGTACATCACGATAGAACAAAACATGTGGAAGTGGATAGACATTTCATTAAAGAACAAATTGATGAAGGAACAATCAGAATTGACTATATTCCAACATCAGAACAGACAGCTGACATACTGACAAAAGCCTTGTTTAGATCCTTGTTTGAAAGATTTTTAGACAAGCTGGGAATGCAGAATCTATACACTCCAGCTTGAGGGGGAGTGTTGGTAAGTTGATAAGATTAAAAGTCTTTTAACTTGTTATCTATCTATCCTTTTATTTAAATTATAGATTAGATTGCTTCCTTTATTCTAGGTAGAAGAGTCCTCTATATATATTAGAGATATTAACATTGTAATTTTAAGGTTGTGGGTTTTTAATAAAATTAAAAGATAGAAGAATTAATCTCTCAATTTTCCCATCCTTGTTTATCGCCTTTAAGTACTCATAGCATAGCGTCTAAACTCCAACGTGTGTCAATTATCAACAGACTACTTCTAGAACGAAAAAAAAAAGACTAGATATATTCTGCCTTTATAAATTTTTATATTACTACTCCACATATTGCTCGTGCAGTCGAACATTTCAAATATATTTTATCGTTCTGCTTCGACGGTGTCTCTCCAAACCAACCGGAACGCTCAAGTTTCGATAATCATAATGTGTGTGCGCCATTCAGAAATCCTATCTTAAGGATATAGGATTCAGTATATCACTAGACTCATGAATGTGGTCCAAAGTTTGGCCGATTCAATGGATTGTCGGATGAAAAATTGGAAGTTAAAATTATATTTTTCCCTTCCCAGCACCTGGCTAGTACCAAAGATTTGATAATGCTAGTGTTGATCTATAGGCCATCTCTTAATGTCAGCACGAAAATAATGAATTAAACTCACCCGAATCCATGAATCGCATAGTACGGAATATTCGAGAGTAAGGTCTCGTCAATATCGAAAATCCAAGCATCCTTTCCATTGCCGGAAAATTTCACCGATCTGACATATGCCGACGCATCGTCGGCGACAGCTTCCAACTCCGTTCTGTACCAATCACCAGTAATGTATCTTTCAATAAAATCCACACATTTTTCAGGGATTCGGCTCCAGCTACCTGCATCATTAGTCTCCACCGTGAACCTCCAGCTCTCGCAGTATAAGTCGATGCTTCTCCAGCCACCGGAGACCCCGTCGGTTGGCAAGAGGATCGGATTCTCCGGCGTGGTTTGGATGGTCGATGGATTGGATGAAGATGGCGAAATCGGGAGCATAATTATGAGAAGTGAAATGACGCTAAATTGATTTAACGCCATGTCTACAACACAAGAAATGCTCTCGTTCCCAACTCGAGTAAAGATAACTAACTGAAATTAATACAGTCTACGCTAATAAGAAATATTAATACAAATTCCTCGAGATTGACTAATATAAATGCTCGACAGTTGAGTCTATTCGAATTAAGTTCAGAATAATAAAATCACCCACCAAGACATCACCAAGGTCCGGACTTTTAACCAAGTTAACGGGCTGGTTATCCGTTGAACCTGTTCAACGGGCCAGAATCGTAACGGGTTCATAGTATTCGAACCCGCCGGTAAAGCTGTTGACAAGTATTTTAATTTTTTTTTTTAAATGTTCAGCGGGCCGGGATCGTAACCGGTTCAATGTAATCGAACCCGCCGGTTAAGCTGTTGACAAAGAACGGGGTTCTGGTTCCAATTCCGACAGACCCTTTAGGTCGGTGATTACGACTCTAGGAATAGAGGAAGCAACGGACAACACCGATAGAGCTCCAAGAAAGGAATTTTTATATTTTTAATTTTTTTAAAATTGTAAAACAAATGTCTTAGTCCAGACTGTTCACGGGCCGGAGCGGATAGGATTCGGACCGAACCAACCGGTTCGTGGTTCGAATGGGGTGGAACCGGATTGGTCCGATTCTGATTCATGGCCCAAGCCATGGAACCAGTCCAATTCGGAACCTCGGATCCAAAACTCCGGATTGGTCTGGATTAAACCGGTTCCAATCGGCGGTTAGGCGATCGATCGCCAATGTACAATGCTTTTTTTTTAACTTACGGGCTTTTGACGATCGATCGTCGGGCCTATTATTATTATTATTATTATTATTATTCAGATTTTGCGTTCAACCCAAATCGTAAAGGAAAAGTACATAATTTATTGAATGTGGAAAACAACATAAAAGATACAGCACTTGAAATTTATAAAAAAAAAATACATTATTCATCATTAGTATAGTCTTTCGTTTGCTTTCCACCACTCTAGTACGTCAAAATTTTCATCTGTAATGAACATTTGACCTAGGAAGAAGTGCAACTCATTTGAAGAGGTAGATGACACTCCGCTTCCTCTGTGCTTCTTTCTTCCAAGGCTCATCAACAGATTAGTCCCTCTGCTTCATGACTGAGTAGCGTCTTCTTCTTCTCCTCCTCCAACACGCGACGATGAGCTCTGTCCCTGTTCACTATGGTACAATCCAAACATATTTTGGAGAGAATGCATGATTGACGTCTTTTGATCGTCAACATCCTTATCCAAAAACGTAGTGTAATATTCAAAGAAAGTATCGAAAGATCATACACCCTGACTTGGGTCTAACAATGTAGATATACAGTGCACGTGTGGAATTTGTTCCCAATATTTTTTAAAGCTCTCCTCCATATGATAAACGAACGATGACAATTCAATATCATCTCTAAATTCAATATATTTACAAAATATGTTAAATACAAGTGGAAGAAAATAATGAGAAGTGGAATAATAAACACCGGAGAATGATCTGTTGCTTCTTTAAAAGTTGATAACAAAGCAGATAAATTATTAACAAAATACCATTCCTTATCATACAATAAATAACTTTCATCACTTTCATGCATTTGATAAGAGTTATAAAAAGAAGTTAAAGCATCTTGATAAGGTAACATCGATTCTAACATTTTATACAAAGAATTCCATCGAGTTGCAATGGGCGGTGAAAAAAGAATAAACCAAAGGTTCTGACTTGCACACGTATGTTTCCAATCACGCTTAATGCGTGATTGTCGTATCCATTGACAACGGTTTTTAAGTTTATCTATGCTATTTGTTGAGCCTTAAACGCATGGTTGCGTTTAATGCGTTAAATTATCCCCGGTCAATCTTTGAGTTTTGATGATCAACAAAACTTGTGTTTGTTGTACTAATGCATCTACTTAGTGTGCAGATTAAGTGATGTAAAGTGGAATGGAATGAAGAAAATCAAGTGTGCATATTCTGGCTTGGATCGCCCCAGGCGATGGTGATCATCGCTGTTGGGTTTTGGCCCATTACCACTCATTCCTTGTTGGGCTTTGGCCCCCTCTTCTATTTACCTTAACCGAGCCCCCCTTTCTCTACCGCCTCTTCACCCTTCATCTTCCCCTTCTGTCCAGAAGCTTCTCCTTCTCTGTGTCTCTTCGGCTGGACCAGAATCTTGGGACTTGCTCCCCTCCTCTTCGTCTCCCTCGGTGCTATTAATCCTGGTATGTTTCCATGATGAGTTAACACTCTGATTCGAAATTCTTTGTGCATATTTCGTCCCCCTTTTTCGTCCCTGTTCCAGAGTGGTTCAGACTTGTGGCCGTGAGTTCAGGGTGGTGCTGTGTGCGCCTCGAGCCTTGGTGTTGTGTGCACTGTGTGGCCGTGAGCTTAGGGTGGTGCTGTGTGCGCTGGCTGGTGTGTGTGCGCTGTGTGCGTGCACTGTGTGTGTGGCCGTGAGTGTGGTGCTGTGTGCACTGGTGTGGCCGTGAGTGGTGCTGTGTGCACTGTGTGTGCTGAGTGCGCTGTGTGTTGTGGTGTCTGTCGTGGGTCTTAACCTTTGTGGTTAGTTTTCTGGTGGAGCCGTGTGTTCGGGCTGTGTGCTTTGGGCAGTGGTTCGGGCAGTGTCTTCGGGTAGTGTCTTCGGGCAGTGTGTGTGTGTCCACCTTTTGGATTCGATACCTTGGTTCCCCGGTGACGACGTTGAAATGAAACCCAGCTCGACCTGAGCCCTATTTCCTTACTCTTGCTTTGCATTTCAGTTTATAGTTTTATTAGTTGAAATTGTATACTGTGATTGTTTTTGTTTCTTGATTGCAGGTTATCAATCGAGATCAAAAGCGGAACGAAATCCTTACAGTGGTATCAGAGCGTTCCGTGCCTGGTGGAGTGCTCGGTTGACCTCGGGCAGTGCTCTTTTGGTCTCGGGCAGTGCTCGGTGGACTTCGGGCAGCGGCAGGGGTGCTCGGGTAGACCTCGGGCAGCGACTGGTGTGCTCGGTGGTCTCGGGCAGTGCTTGGTAGGGCTTCGGGCAGCAGCAGTAGGCTTCGGGCAGCGGCTGGAGAGCTCGGGCAGCTACTGGAATCTCGGGCAGATTCCGGGCAGGCGCTTAGGTGCTTCGGGCAGTGTGGTTTCGTCACCCCAGAGCTTTGTCTCTGGGTAGTAAGTGATTATTCTAACCCTTTAATCATTTTACTATCTTGTTTCTAGGTGTAATTGTGTCCCTTACCCGTAGGAAAATCTCAATCTGAAGCCCCATGCTCGTACACCGTTGAGTGTATTGTGATCTTGTGGGTGATTGCGATTTTTCCTTCCCTTAGCTTAGTTAATTCTTTCATTGTGTTTTGTGCCTTGTGGTCCTTGCTTCTGCTGTTTGGTTGTTGAAATTGTGTGTGCCTCTCTGCTTAGTTGTGATGGCTTCAATTTCTGGATATAACCTTGAACCTTTTAATGGAAAATCTGATTTTTCTATATGGCAACAAAAGATGAAAGGAATTTTAATACAACAAAAAGTATTTAAAGCTATTGACGGTAATTGGGCTGAGAACATTACAACTGCTAAGAAACTTGAAGATGACGAATATGCTTATTCTTCTATTATCTTGAACTTGTCTGACTCTGTGCTCAGGAAGTGTGGTAAACTATCATCTGCTAGAGAACTTTGGGAAAAATTAGAAGAAATGTTTACTGAAAAATCTTTGCCTAGTAAACTTTTCTTGTTGGAAAAATTTTTCAGATTCAAGCTAGACTTGAACAAAGACGTAGATGAGAATTTAGATGTGTTTACTAACATAATTCAAGATATTAAATTGACAGGAGATAAGAACATTGACGACTATTCACCTATTGTTCTTCTAAATGCTATTCCTGAAAATTATGGTGATGTAAAATCCGCCATTAAGTACGGTAGAGATTCTATTACATTGGATATTGTAATGAACGGCTTGAAAAGCAAGGAATTAGATTTAAAAGTGAACAACGGCGGTAAGCAAGATTCAGGTGAAGTTATGCATGTTAGAGGTAGATCTCAACATATGTATAACAACAATCATAGATCTGATTATAACCAAAATCAGAATAATGATAAGAACAAGGGGAAAAGGCCTAAGTCTAGGCCTAAGAACAGGAGGTGCTTTAATTGTGGTGATCCTGATCATTTTATTAAAGACTGTCCTAAAAAGAAAAACCAGAAACAAAAAGATAATAACCAATCTTATGAACAAGTGAATCATGCTTCTTTATCTGGTGAAAACTCAGGTGATGTTTTTATGGTGACTGAGGTATGTGATTCTGTGAATTATGTGCATTCATCTACTGTGTGTGAAAATGAATGGATAATTGATTCTGGTTGCTCTTATCACATGTCGCCTCTTAGAAATTTGTTTTCTAATTATAAAGAAGTTGAAAATGGTTCTGTTTCTATTGCTAATGAGAAACTTTGTAAAGTTGCTGGCATTGGTGATGTTTATTTGAAATTTGATTCTGGTTATTCTATGACTCTAAAAGATGAAAGACATGTTCCTGCTTTGTGCAATAATTTGATGTCTTGTGCTGGATTAGAATCATGTGGTCTTGAGGGTAGATGGGGAAATGGAGTTATGAAAATCATAAAGGGTTCTTTGGTAGTTTTCAAAGGTAAAAAGAAAAGACATCTTTATGTTTGCAAAACTGAATCTGTATATGATAATGTGAATTCTGTGACTGATGACTTGACTGATCTGTGGCATAGGAGATTAGGTCATATAAGTTCTAAAGGTCTAGAGATTTTGCATGAAAAAGGTTGATGTGCTAAAGACGAGTTGTCTTGCATGCCTTTCTGTGATTCGTGTGTTTTTGGCAAACAACAAAGAGTGAAATTCCCGGATTTCCCTTCCCCTAATGTGACTATGAGTTCTGTGCACGTTGATGAGTCTGAGTCCAGTGCTACTCCTTGCAAGGTGGAGCATTTAACTGGTGTACTTCCTGTTAATGAACCTGAAATTCATGGAATGCCTGAAAATCATGATAGTGTTGTTGAACATGAACATGTTGTGCATGATGAATTGGTTGCTAATGAACATGAAGATTTGCATGATATAGCTTATGCTATTAGTTGCTTAATGTATTTGATGGTTAGTACTTGGCATGATATAGCTTATGCTATTAGTTGCTTAATGTATTTGATGGTTAGTACTTTGCATGGTATAGCTTATGCTATTAGTTGCTTAAATAGGTTTATGTCTAATCCTAGCATGATGCATTGGAATGTTGTTCAATGGTTGTTATCTGTAGGTGATAATCTAAGTGATTATGTGTTTAATCCTGCTGATATGTGTACTAAGTGTTTGTCCCTTAGTAAATTTCAATCATGTTTAAAATTTTTAAAATTTGATACTGATGATTGATGCATGTTTAGTCCCTTGGTTAGTGTTTTATAACTTGCTGTGTGCTCGTTATAAAACTGTTACCCTGGTTACTTTCCCACTTTAACTTGATGTGTGCTTGTTATTGTTTTTTCCTTTGTCTGTGATGTGTGCTATGACAGGAATTTGGTCCACACAATGCTTTGTGTGTTGTGGGGACCCTTTGGGCGATGATGAGTCATCTATTGGGTTTTCCTTACGTCGAGGTGGAGCCGGTATTGTTCCAAGGTGGAGATTTGTTGGGTTTTGGCCCATTACCACTCATTCCTTGTTGGGCTTTGGCCCCCTCTTCTATTTACCTTAACCGAGCCCCCCTTTCTCTACCGCCTCTTCACCCTTCATCTTCCCCTTCTGTCCAGAAGCTTCTCCTTCTCTGTGTCTCTTCGGCTCGGTGCTATTAATCCTGGTATGTTTCCATGATGAGTTAACACTCTGATTCGAAATTCTTTGTGCATATTTCGTCCCCCTTTTTCGTCCCTGTTCCAGAGTGGTTCAGACTTGTGGCCGTGAGTTCAGGGTGGTGCTGTGTGCGCCTCGAGCCTTGGTGCTGTGTGCACTGTGTGGCTGTGAGCTTAGGGTGGTGCTGTGTGCGCTGGCTGGTGTGTGTGCGCTGTGTGCGTGCACTGTGTGTGTGGCCGTGAGTGTGGTGCTGTGTGCACTGGTGTGGCCGTGAGTGGTGCTGTGTGCACTGTGTGTGCTGAGTGCGCTGTGTGTTGTGGTGTCTGTCGTGGGTCTTAACCTTTGTGGTTAGTTTTCTGGTGGAGCCGTGTGTTCGGGCTGTGTGCTTTGGGCAGTGGTTCGGGCAGTGTCTTCGGGTAGTGTCTTCGGGCAGTGTGTGTGTCTCCACCTTTTGGATTCGATACCTTGGTTCCCCGGTGACGACGTTGAAAGAAAACCCAGCTCGACCTGAGCCCTATTTCCTTACTCTTGCTTTGCATTTCAGTTTATAGTTTTATTAGTTGAAATTGTATACTGTGATTGTTTTTGTTTCTTGATTGCAGGTTATCAATCAAGATCGAAAGCGGAACGAAATCCTTACAATCGCCCCAGGCGATGGGTGTCGGGCGGGGCATCACCACGCACATCGACAGAGGCGATGGCTAGGCGAGCATGCCAGGAACATCGCCCCAGGCGATGATTCGCCTGAGGCGATGGCAACCAGGAGCGACATCGCCCCGCACATCGACTGAAGCGATGCCGAGGATGCGCGGGCATGAGCGCATGGGGAGATCGCCCTAGGCAATGCTTGGAACGCCTGAGGCGATGCGTTGAACACCTGAGGCGATCTGGACTTCGCCTGAGGCGATGCAAGGATTTCAGCTGCTGAGGCTACGACATTGGATTTGTGGCTGGATCGCCTGAGGCGATCGGGACATCGCCTGAGGCGATCCGTGATTTATGCTGACCGTTGGAGCGCGGCGATGGAGATCGCCTGAGGCGATGGCTGAGGCGATCGAGGAGTGATTTCAGTCTTTTGTGGAGCAACGGCTAGTAGGAGCCTAGGGGGCCTTCTACACTATAAATATGGATGCTTTGGAGCATTTTGAAGCCAAGGAACAAGCCTACAAACTTCCACAAAGTCTTGATAATTATTATTTGAATTAAGCTTTGCAATCTCCATACATTGTTATTGTATTGGAGCTTGTAAGTCTTTTGTTGTGTGTGAGTCTTGTTCTCTTCGTGTTGGTACACCGTGAAGGTGTGTGTTGAGTTATTGTAAAGGTCCTCCAACACCAAAGCAAGTTGGAAAATTGTAAAGTCATCAACAAGTCTAGTTGGTGCAAGTGTGTGGCTATCCTTGGAGCCCTTAAGGCCAAGAAGACTCGTGAAGAGTGTTGGTAGCTCGGGAAGAGCTTTGTATACTCGGGAAGAGTATTGTGCTCGGGAAGAGCTTGTGTACTTGGGAAGAGTAGTGTGCTCGGGAAGAGCGTTGTAAACTCGGGAAGAGTTGTTGTGTGGCTAACTTGGAGCCCTCAAGGCCAAGATCTATTTTTCTAGTGGAACCTCGGTTGGAGGTTATCTAACCGGGAAGAGGAGACGTAGGCGATTCATCGCCGAACTTCTATAACAAATATCCTTGTCATTTACTGCATTATCTCTTTACGCTTTTATTTATTTTATTCTTTGCATTTATCGATTGACTAAAGACTTCCGCAAGCGCAAACTCTTTTATTTTTACAAACTCATTTTAAAACGCTAAAATAGCCAAGGAATCTCATTCACCCCCCCTCTTCGATTCCAACAAGTGGTATCAGAGCCATTTGATTTTTGTTTTTAAATCAAATCTTTTTTATGGCTAATCTAGCAAATGAGTTTGCTCAAGGTCAATCGAAAAATAGACCTCCGCTCTTCACGGGTGATAACTACGGGTATTGGAAAAATAGAATTTCTCTATACATCCAATCCGTAGATTATGATCTATGGAAGATTATAGTGAAAGGTCCACATATTCCTTTAAAGGAAGTTGGGGGAATTAGTGTTCCCAAAGAAATGGACGACTTCACTAGAGCGGATATGATTTTAATATCTCAAAATGCTAAAGCTATTAATATTTTACATTGTGCTTTAGATATGAAGGAGTACAACCGGATCTCGATGTGCTCAACGGCTAAGGAGATATGGGACAAATTGCAAATTTGTCATGAAGGAACCAACCAAGTGAAGGAGACCAAGATAGACCTCCTACAACTCAAATATGAGACATTTGAGATGGAGTCCAGAGAAGAAGTGGATTCAATGTTTAGGAGGCTCACACTTATCATAAATGAGCTTGCTCAACTTGGAGAAAAGTACCCTCCAAAGCAAATTTGGAGGAGAGCACTAAGGGCCTTACCTAAAGAATGGGATGCAAAGAGGACGGCTATTATCGAGTCCAACAAAGGGGAGAACGCATCTTATGATCTTGATGAGCTCCATGGCACCTTGGTGACCCATGAGCTTGAAGTTGCCACAAGGAGAGAAGTGAAGGAGGAGGATAGATCCAAAAGAAATGGGATCGCCTTGGTTGGAAGGAAAGACCACTCCGATGATGAAGAAGAAGATGATGATGATGAAGAGATGATGTTGTTCACAAAGAAGTTCAAGAAGCTCTTCAACAAACATAGCAAGTCAAAGACCTCCAATGCTACCAAACAAGAATCCAAAAATGAGGTAACTTGTTATAGTTGTCAAGAAAAAGGCCATTATGCTAACAAATGTCCTAGAAAGAAGAATGAGGACAAAGGCAAGAAGAAGGCGTTTCTAGCCACATGGAGTGATAGCGACTCCGATGAAGAAGAAGCCACCAATCTTTGTTTAATGGTCTTGGAGATGAAGGAGATGAAAGAGACGATGAGGTACCTTCATTTGATGAACTTTTAGAATCTTATAATGATCTTATTGATGCTCTTGGCAAAACCAAGATGAGTAACAAATTACTCAAACTTGAGATTGCTAAGAAAGATGAAGAAAATAATTCATTGAAAAATGAATTAAATTCTTTAAAGATATCTTTTTGCAAGTTTAATGAGAGTAGTTTAAAGATGAATGAGTTGCTTGGCTTGCAACGTTGTAGCTTTGATAAAGCCGGACTAGGCTTCTCAAGCAAATCTAAAAAATTTTCAAGCTTGTTAGCTAAAGCCAAGCACAATTCTCCTACTTGTACTTATTGTTGCAAAGATGGTCATATTAAGAATAAATGTAGGTTTGCTAGAATCCAATACCAACCTAATAAGATGTGGAAATGGATTCCAAAAGTGCCTTTGAAAGTTAACCCTCAAGGACCCAAAAATCAAATGGGTACCAAAGTTCCTCCTATTGTAAATTTATCTTGTAGGAACAAAAATGGAATGGAGGATGAAGGGCCAAGCAACTCAAAAGAGGAGTTTGTTTTATTCACCACCATAGAAGAGGCTCGAGGCTTTGGACCAATGACAAGAACGAACTCTTGTCATCGAGGGTAAAATTGTTTTTACATGATTAAAAGAGCAATTCAAAATTTAATTGGCACAAATTAATTGTGATCAATAAATATTGAAGCTCAATATTCATTGGAGTAAAATGCATAACCCCTTAGCATAATTGGTTAATGCATGATGTATGCTTATCTTTTTATAGTAAGTAACTTGATATGCCTTGCATTCAAATTTGAATATGCTATGTGAAAATGTGCAATTATATGATTTGTTATAATGCTTTGATAATTTTATTGTTTATTGGGCATGAATGCATGATCATATGCACACATTGCAACATTTAGAATTTATTGTTGAGTGCCTTAAACGCATATGTATTTCATGTATTTCACTAAATGTTTTGATCTAATAGCTATTACATGCTTGATGAGGACCATGTGTAAAATGGTTAAAATATGGCTATGTGTCAACATATTTGAGCTATGTTCATTTCTTTGCTTTTTGATTATCACAAAAAGGGGGAGAATTTTGTGATAAACTTGAACCTTAATACATGCATAGTTTAAGGGGGAGAGCTTATGTATGCATGGTTTGAGGGGGAGAGTTATTTGTTTAAAGCTTTACTTGTTTAACTTGTATGTGTTATGCAATTGTTAAGGGGAGTTATTTTTACTCACATTACATGCATATTACTTATTCAAGTTTATCAAGTTTTGTGATCATCAAAAAGGGGGAGATTGTTGAGCCTTAAACGCATGGTTGCGTTTAATGCGTTAAATTATCCCCGGTCAATCTTTGAGTTTTGATGATCAACAAAACTTGTGTTTGTTGTACTAATGCATCTACTTAGTGTGCAGATTAAGTGATGTAAAGTGGAATGGAATGAAGAAAATCAAGTGTGCATATTCTGGATTGGATCGCCCCAGGCGATGGTGATCATCGCCCCAGGCGATGGGTGTCAGGCGGGGCATCGCCACGCACATCGACAGAGGCGATGGCTAGGCGAGCATGCGAGGAAGATCGCCCCAGGCGATGATGACCATCGCCTGAGGCGATGGCAACCAGGAGCGACATCGCCCCGCACATCGACTGAAGCGACGCCGAGGATGCGCGGGCATGCGCGCAGGGGGAGATCGCCCTAGGCGATGCTTGGAACGCCTGAGGCGATGCGTTGAATGCCTGAGGCGATCTGGACTTCGCCTGAGGCGATGCAAGGATTTCAGTTGCTGAGGCTACGGCATTGGATTTGTGGCTGGATCGCCTGAGGCGATCCGTGATTTATGCTGACCGTTGGTGCAAGTGTGTGGCTATCCTTGGAGCCCTTAAGGCCAAGAAGACTCGTGAAGAGTGTTGGTAGCTCGGGAAGAGCTTTGTATACTCGGGAAGAGTATTGTGCTCGGGAAGAGCTTGTGTACTCGGGAAGAGTAGTGTGCTCGGGAAGAGCGTTGTAAACTCGGGAAGAGTTGTTGTATGGCTAACTTGGAGCCCTCAAGGCCAAGATCTATTTTTCTAGTAGAACCACGGTTGGAGGTTATCTAACCGGGAAGAGGAGACGTAGGCGATTCATCGCCGAACTTCTATAACAAATATCCTTGTCATTTACCGCATTATTTCTTTACGCTTTTATTTATTTTATTCTTTGCATTTATCGATTGACTAAAGGCTTGCGCAAGCGCAAACTCTTTTATTTTTACAAACTCATTTTAAAACGCTAAAGTAGCCAAGGAATCTCATTCACCCCCCCTCTTCGATTCCAACACTATTACATTCAGCATCTTCATAACCATCTTTTACAGCTAAATTAATTATATGACATGCACATCTAACATGGAAAAAACACCATTAAGCATTGGTCGTAAATTTAAGTTCACGCATTGCCGCCGTATTATTTGAAGCATTGTCAAGTGTAATCGAACAAATTTTATCTGCAATTCCATAAAATCTACAAACATTAACAATAAATTTAGCAATTTAGGAACCAGTATGTGCAGATTTTAATTCATCAAGTGACAAAATACTTTTTTTGCAAACCCCAATTATCATCAATCTAATAACAAGTAATAACAAGAAAAGAAATTAGTGCCAGATTGAGGATTAATTATCATCAAGTGACATCAATTCTTTTTTGCAAACACCAATTATCACCAAGTTCACATCTAACAACAAAACAAAAGAATAATCTTTTGTTTTTTTCGGTGTTGATATAAAATTAGTGTCATATTGAGGAATAATTTGAAGTTGGGTTGGTGCTCTACCTAAGGTTTAACATCATCAAAATTATGTTTTTTAACTAGATGTTTCTTAAAAGTTCTGGTACCGCCTGCGGAACCACCTGTTTTTATAATTATACGTGGTTTTGCATATTCAACAAATAACAACAGATTCGTTCGTACCTGTTTTTGTCTCGACATCAAAATTATCCCAAACCTTGCTTCGTTTGGACTATTACTTGTGCGACTCGAAGCGACAGTAGTTGCGGATGACCCACTGGGCGTCGGATTTTGGGGTGCCGCAGGTTATACAGCGTGTTCCGCTTCTTCAACATAGTAAGGATTAT
Source organism: Haberlea rhodopensis (assembly GCA_907163345.1). Taxonomy (NCBI): domain Eukaryota; kingdom Viridiplantae; phylum Streptophyta; class Magnoliopsida; order Lamiales; family Gesneriaceae; genus Haberlea; species Haberlea rhodopensis. The sequence goes on from CAJQUN010000188.1 coordinate 821,765, forward strand.
CGAACTCGGCAAATATCATAATTTTCTTGGAATATATGTGGATTTGAGGGACAATCACGACCAGTAGAAGAGGATATCATCGTTTTAGTGGAAATATGGGGGAATAGATAATTGAATGAAAGAGTGGGAGCATAAGATTACGAGAGTTGAAATTAGATGAAAAATTGGAGAGAAAATGAGGTACTTATAAAAAAAAAATTAAGTAGAAATTTTTTTTTTTTTTTTAAAAAAAAAAATAACTTTGAGGGACAATCACGACCAGTAGAAGAGGATATCATCGTTTTAGTGGAAATATGGGGAAATAGATAATTGAATGAAAGAGTGGGAGTGTAAGATTACGAGAGTTGGAATTAGATGAAAAATTGGAGAGAAAAATGAGGTACTTATAAAAAAAATTTAAGTAGATTTTTTAAAAAAAAAAAAAAAAAAAAAAAATTGGTTTTGCCTTTGCCCTACGGCTAAAATAGTCATTGGGCAACGACAGGGTGACATAGCCGTTGGCCACCTTTTTTTTATTTTTTTTTAAAATTTTACCGGTTCCGGTTCCAATAGGAACCAGTTTAATCGGAACAGTTGGAACCGGGACCGTCAGATTGGCGATTCCGATCCAACGAAACAGCTCCGATCCGGGTAAAATCTGGATCGGGTTCCGATTTGAAACCGGACCAACCGGTTTTGGTTGGTCCAGCCCAATAAACAGGCTGAGTCTTATTGTAGAATTGAATTGAACTATTGACATTCAAGTTTGATGCTTAGCTTTATACCATTGGAACTATTATAGACTTGTTGAAATAATTTGGGTATTATAATTTGTATATATTAATTAAGTAAATATATCATACATATTTTGATTATTCGAGTGAATTTACTTCACGTTATTTTATAATTAATAATTGATATATTCAAGCAATTTTTACATTTTTTTTCAATTTTAACAATTTTTTTTTAAATTTTGTTAAAAATGAAGAGTCGAACCGTAACCGTAAATTTTGTTAAAAATGAAGAGTCGAACCGTAACCGTAATCGGTGGTTCATGAACAGTAGCCGTAATCGGCGGTTAAGGTTAATGTTATGGTCGATATTTTTCGAAACGTCGAAACGTCGATTATGAACCCATGTCTACCAAATTCATAAGAGCACATGATACATTGAACTAGGGATGGTCAAACATGGATTGCTTCGGCATTTGATAGGAAATTCGAACCAAACCAAGTTTATCGTTTTACTAAATAGCAAGTCAAACCAAACTATTAAAAATTAAAAACCAAGCCTAGATTTTCGGTTTGGTTCAGTTCAACTTGATTTGAATGCGATTTAAACTTCGATTTTTTTCAAGTTAAATATCTTGAATATATATAAACATTATTTAGATTTTTTAAACTAACTATTGTAAATAAACAAATATCAAAATAAATACATATATTACAAGCAATTGACAGTATAATATATGAATGACATAACAAATTTAGCATAAAAATGTAAATCCTCAAAATGGTTTACTTTAGATTCAAAAGAATTCTACTAGTTATCACCTACATCACCAAGCATTTCTTAAGAAATAAAATAAGAAATCCAGTTTTTATGATTAAAAATTCGTAGTAGGTTAAGATTTTAACAAATCTATTATTAATTTTGGTTCGTTTTTTATACAAACTTTAACCAAACCAAAATTTTCGGTTTGGATAATTTGAAAACCGATTCAACCAGTGATTGACTAAAACAAATCTAGACCATTGATTTGGTTTAGTTTATGTTCTTCCCTATATAGAATAGGGGATCATAACGTTACATAAGGTTAACTCGTCACCACCAAAATACATACATTGAATGCATGTACAAATTGAAGCCAAAGAGAATTTGGTCGGGCCTTGTAAACTTTTGCAAGCATTTGAAGATATATTTAATGGAATGATGGTTTGGCCTTGTCATCTAGTATAATGCATGACATTTTGAGTTAATTATAATCATTTACAAAAAACTGAAATATGTAGTTATTACACTAAAACTGAAATGTGACTAAATAGAGGAATACAAAGACGATGAGATCAACTTACGTTTCTTCTATTGCTATGTTCTCATAAACAGGATGTACATTGAGATAAGGGGGCTTATCCCCTTTGCCAAAAAATGTTTTTTACCCTAAAAATCTTATTTTAAAAAAAAAAATTATATTTTAACCTCCAAAAATGACATTTTGCTCCTAAAAAATTATATTTTCCCTCTTAAATTATATTTTATCTCCTTATCCCCTGCACTTTCTTTTTTGATATCTTTTGCTATGTATTTGGTAAAAATTTTGTGTCTGCCACTATCCTTGAATATTGGTAGGGTAAGATGTTAGTAACATATGAATTAAGCATAATGATGTTACTAGTTCATTAAGGATGTTATTAGTTCATTAAGTGGCCCATAAATTCCACATTGATTCATCTCCCCCATGTCATAACTTATGGAGAATCTCTATGATGGTTAGAGTCTATAAATACCATGTTTTGGATCCCTATGCCAACAATCCATTTTCATACATAGATACATCATCTAAAGTGGGATTGCGAAGGCTCAGAAGAGTCAAAAACTAGAAGACCTTAGGAGCAAGAAGCAATGGCTGGAGATATAATATTTATCCATTTTATTCCGTATTTGATCTAACAAAACGGTTAGATAGTTGGTATCAGAGCCATGCTTGCCTGTGTGTTGCTATTTTGTTCTCTGCCAGTGACGAAAAATTTATGTAAAATTTTCAAATCCTTGTTCCTTGGTTTTTGATATGAAATAAGGTTAGGAATCATCCAGCAATGGATTTCTAACATTAAATTTAAAATGAAATTTTGGGGTCTGAAAAAACCTAGAAACCGTCGGGTCTCATTTGGGTTTTGCTGGAGGTAGGAGGGTTTAAAAATTAAAATATAGCAAAAAAAAGTAAAATTATGAAAATACCGTACAAAACATTTGGTTTAATTTTTTATAGTAAATCGTTTCTTCAACAAACGATTTCAACTTTTTTTTTTTAAATTTTTATTTTTTTTAAAAATAAAAGGTGAATTCGTTTCTTACAGAAACGAATTTACCTTTTTCATTTTTATTTTATTTTAAATATAATATAATATATTATTATTATATATAATTATAAATAATTATTATTATATTATATAAAATATAATATACATATATATAATATATATATATATATATATGTATCTGTATCTGTATATATTATATATTAACATATATATATATAATTATATATATGTTATAATAAAAATAAAAAAATAATTGTATTTGAGTCTTGTCGAGCGGTACAACTCATTTCGAATATGTGTACTTTGATAACGTCTCGTTACCATCTTGTCGGACCATAATCATGGACAGATCATACCTCACAGATTAATTATTATTATCGGAAAAAAAAAAGTTGTAAGGATGAAACTCATATTTTAGATATCACGCTGTAAGGATGCAACTCATGTTTTACATTACCATCAAATTATTATAATATTATATAATATATACATATATATAAAAACATGTATATAATTATAATTATTATAATAATAATAATTCTAATATTATTATTATTATTATTATTTAATAATAATAATTTGTAAGATTTGGAAGCGCATAACGTAAATTATTGGCATAGATGATAGATGTGTAATGGGGAGCATTCCCTTGGGGCATGAATGTAATTAGACATTGGCTTGAATTATAATGGTTTTATGTCCGGCCCGATTTTAAAATACTAGCTCGGGGTACACATGTTCGTAATGGGTTGTCGTGCTCAGCACTGATAAAATTATAATAATAATTTTATCAGTGCCGAGCACAACAACCCATTACGAACATGTGTACCCCGAGCTAGTATTTTCAAAATCGGGCCGGACATAAAACCAGTATCATTTCAGGCCAATGTGTAATTACATTCATGCCCCAAGGGAGTGCTCCCCATTACACACCTGTCATCTATGCCAATAATTTACGTTATGCGCTTCCCAGTCTTACAAATTATTATTATTAAATAATAATAATATTATTAGAATTATTATTAGAATAATAATTATAATTATATACATGTATATATATATATATGTGTTAATATTATAATTTAAAACATGAGTTGCATCCTTAAAGCGTGATATCTAAAATATGAGTTGCATCCTTACAACTTTTTTTCGATAATAATAATTAATCTGTGGGGTATGATCTGCCCATGATTATGGTCCGACAAGATGGTAACGAGACGTTATCAAAGTACACATGTTCGAAATGACTTGTACCGCTAAACAAGACTCAATACAATTATTTTTTTATTTTTATTATAACATATATATATAATATATATATATATATATTAATATATAATATATACAGATACATATATATATATATATATAAAATATAATATAATAATAATTATTTGTAATTGTATATAATAATAATATATTATATTATATTATATTTAAAATAAAATAAAAATGAAAAAGGTGAATTCGTTTCTGTAAGAAACGAATTCACCTTTTATTTAAAAAAAAAAAGAAAAATTTGAAAAAAAAAGTTGAAATCGTTTGTTGAAGAAACGATTTACCATAAAAAATTAAACCAAATATTTTGTACGGTATTTTCATAATTCTACTTTTTTTTTGCTATATTTTAAATTTTAAACCGAGGTAGGAGACGATGGTTTTGTCATTTAACAGAAGAGACGATGTGTTTTCTTCAGAAACTAAAAGAAAAAAAACTTTAAATATTGAAAGTATCGGTTAAAGCAAAACATGTTGTCTTGTAGCTTTAAGTATTTAAATTATAAAATAAAAAAATAAAATAAAAATTTAATTATTATTATTGTATAAATACACGGCAGTTCCATAACTTAAAAAATTGGTTATGTTATAATTAAGGCTTATATATGTCCATATGTATATATTTTATGTGGTTTAAATTTTGTGCTAAATTATTTATTGTATTGTTTAGTATGTATAATTCTTATTGTTTAATTATACACGTAAAATAATTTAGTATATTAAAATTAAATTTGGTGTTCCTATTGCATAAAGTTTTATGCAATTTATATGAACATATTTTGTGAATTTAATGTTGTGTGATTCATATAATTTTAATTAATTAAGGAATAGCCACAACATCTTTAATTAAGCAAAATTATATATTAAGTGTTTTGGGATCACATTATAACATTAATTGTAATTTGTCATATTTAATATAATAAATTTTCTCACAGGAATTTATATTATATTTGTATGATTAATTAGGATAGAATATCAAATTATATTTCCTATTTATCAACAGGAATTATGAAAATAACGTAATTTGATAGTTTTATCATATAGTTATTGATGGATTTAATTGAGTAAAATTTTAGCCCACAGGCAAATTTTATGTCATTGGGTTCATATTTTTAAATATGATTTTACATTGGTAAAGCATGATATATGTTAATTAGTCTCAATTTTGGAATATAAGCATGTATATTATTTTTATGCAGTTATGCAGTCTGTGAATTTCTCTGATGTTAAGTGTGATATCCCCGAACTAAAGGGTGATAACTATAAAGTTTGGAAGGAGAGAAATCTTCTTCATTTAGGGTGGATGGACATTGATTATGCCATAAGAAAAGACGAAACACCTCTGATTAATGAAATCAGCATTCCTGATGAGGTTGATCTTTATGAAAATGGGAGCGATCTAATCGTCTCTACGTAATGTTCATAAAGACTAAAATCTCTGTTGGTATTCGAGGTTTCGTCGAAGAACATAAAAATGTCAAGGCTCTACTGAAGGCTATTGATGAGCAGTTTGAGACTTCAGATAAAGCACTTGCTAGCACTCTAATTATGAAATTTTCATCTATGAGGATCACTACAGTGAAATGTGTGCGTGAGCATATCATGCAAATGAGGGACATTGCGGCTCAATTAAAGACTCTTGAGGTTGAGATGTCTGAGTCTTTCCTTCTGAACTATATTTTGAACACTCTTCCAAGTCAATATGGACCCTTTAAGATATCCTACAACACACATAATGATAAATGGTCAATTAATGAACTTATGACCATGTGTGTTCAAGAGGAGGGAAGACTGCCAATGGAAAAGAGTGAAAGTGTGTTTATGGCAACGGATAGAAAGAACATAAACCAAGCCAAATGGAAAGGGAAAGGTAAAATACCACCCCAATGTGGAATCAAAAAGGAATCTAAGTGTTTTTTCTGTAAAAAGAAGGGACACATGAAGAAAAGATTGCACCAAATTCAAGAAATGGCTTGAGCCGAAAGGTAAACCAATCTCATTTGACACATGGTGGATTGATTCTGGTTCTACAATCCATATTTCGAATACCTTGCAGGGTATGTGAAACCTAAGGAAACCAGTGGAAAGTGAGGAATGCATTTATTCAGGAAATAAAATGCGCTCACATGTGGAACCTGTTGGAACATGCAGTCTAGTTCTAAATAGTGGTTTTATTTTGAATTTAGAAAAGACATTTTATATTCGTTTTTCTAGGAATTTAATTTCAGTTTCAAGACTCGTACCGCTTGGTTATTCCTTTAAGTTTTCAGAAACATCTTTCAGTTTATATTATAAATCTGATCTTGTTGAGAATGGTACATTGTCTGATGGGCTTTTCTCTATTGATTTACAAAATAATGTCACTTATGATACTATGCATGTTTACACTGGTATGAAACGATGTGTTATGAATGAAGATTCCTCTATTCTATGACACCAGAGATTGGGACATATCTCCATAGATAAGATTAAGAGATTGTGTGGGCTGCATTAAAGGAAAGCAGACCAACAAGTACAAGAAAGGTGCTAAGAGGAGTACATACATATTAGATATCATATATTCAGATATTTGTAGTCCAGTAACGGACTCGTATGGTCCGAAATACTCCGTCTCTTTCATTGATGATTATTCACGATATATGCATATCAACTTGCTTCATAACAAGAACGGAGCACTAGACGCCTTTAAAGTTTTTAAGGCCGAAGTAGAGAAACAATGCAAAATGCAAATTAAAATCGTGAGGACAGACAGAGGTGGAGAATAATATGGTAGATACACTGAGGATGGATAAGCACCTGGTCCATTTGCGAAGTTTCTTCAAGAACATGGGATAGTTGCCCAATACACCATGCCAGGATCTCTGGATCAAATGTAGCAGAAAGAAGAAACCGAACTTTAATGGACATGCTGAGGAGTATGCGAAGTAACTACAAGCTTCCAGAATCCTTGTGGACTGATGCTATTAAAACGGCAGTGTATATATTAAACCGAGTTCCAACTAAGGTTGTCCCAAAGACACCATTTGAATTATTCAAAGGTTGGAAACGGAGTTTGCGACATATACGCGTTTGGGGATGCCCGTCTGAAGTAAGAGTTTATAACCCACAAGAAAAGAAACTAGACTCAATGACCACTAGTGGTATTTCATTGGATATGCCAAAAGGTCTAAATTTATAAATTCTATTGTACATCTCATAGCACTAGGATTGTGGAGTCAAGAAATGTGAAGTTTCTTGAGAATGACTTGATCAGTGGGAGCGATCGATTTCAGGACATTGTTTATGAAAGGAATCATATTGATGCTCAAACTTCAACTCCAAGTGATAGATTGATTATCATTCGCAACACTCCTCAAGTTCAAACGGGTGTTGGACAACCAATCATTGAAGTTTCACAAGCTGCTAATAATATTCCAATAGATCAAAATGTTCAAGAATTGCCAGGAATTATTGAACATCAGTTTGAACAACATGATCCACAGGAAAATGTTGATACAGCATTAAGGAGATCTGCTAGAGTAAGGAAATCAGCAATACCTAGTGATTATGTTGTATATTCACAAGAAGCAGACTATAATGTTGGAGCCGAAAATGATCCTGAAACTTTTTCACAAACCATGAGTTGTAAAGAATCAAGTTTATGGTACGATGACATGAAATATGAGTTGAATTCTATGACATCTAATGAAGTGTGGGATCGTGTTGAGTTTCCTAATGGTGTAAAAGTCATTGGATGTAAATGGGTCTATAAAATGAAGAAAGACTCATTAGGAAACATTGAAAGATATAAATCAAGACTTGTCGCTAAAGGATTTACTCAAAAGGAAGGCATCGACTACAAGGAGACATTCTCTCATGTATCAAAGAAAGATTCACTTCGTATCATCATGGCATTGGTTGCACATTTCGATTTGGAGTTGCAACAAATGGATGTGAAAACAGCCTTTCTAAATCGAGATCTAGAGGAAGAGGTTTACATGAAACAACCAGAAGGATTTTCCTCTAGTGGTACTGAACAATTGGTGTGCAAGCTCAAGAAAAATGGATTGAAACAAGCTTCCCGTCAGTGGTATTTGAAATTTCATGATGTTATCTCTTCATTTGGATTTGTAGAGAACATTATGGATCAATGTATATACCCAAAGGTCAGTGGGAGTAAGATTTTTTTTCTTATTCTGTATGTCGATGACATTTTACTTGCAACCAATGGTAAGAGTTTGCTACATGAGGTGAAACAATTTCTCTCGAACAACTTTGATATGAAGGATATGGGTGATGCTTCGTATGTCATATGAATCAAAATACATAGAGACAGAATTCAAGGAATTCTGGGTCTATCTCAAGAGACTTATATCAACAAAGTTTTAGAGAGATTTAAGATGAAAGATTGTTCACTAAGTATAGCTCCCATTATGAAGGGTGACAATTTCAACTTGAACCAGTGCCCGAAAAATGATTTTGAGAGGGAACAAATGAAGAACATTCATTATGTTTCTGCCGTTGGAAGCCTAATGTATGCTCAGGTCTGCACAAGACCTGACATTGCATTTGTTGTTGGGATGTTAGGAAGATATCAGAGTAATCCATGTATGGATCACTGGAGAGCTGTAAAGAAAGTAATGAGGTACCTTAAGGGGACCAAAGATTACATGCTTATGTATAGACAGACAGATAATCTGGAAGTGATTGGCTACTCTGATTCGGACTTCGCTGGTTGTGTTGATTCACGAAAATCAACATCATGATACATTTTTATGTTTGCTGGTAGAGCTGTATCTTGGAGAAGTGCAAAGCAAACATTGACTGCTACTTCCACTATGGAAGCTGAGTTCGTATCTTGTTTTGAGGCTACATCGCATGGTGTATGGATGAAGAGTTTCATTTCAGGACTTAGAGTCGTTGATTCGATCTCTAGGCCTTTGAAAATGTATTGTGATAATTCGACTGCAGTTTTTATGGCTAAGAATAATAAAAGTGGTAGTTGAAGCAAGCACATCGACATCAAGTACCTTGCCATAAGGGAGCGTGTCGAAGATAAAACAATGGTTATTGAACACGTTAGTACCGAATTAATGATTGCTGATCCTTTGACAAAAGCATTGCCACCACTAAAATTTAAGGATCTTCTAGAAAGAATGGGACTTGGTTCATTTATGTGAATTTAGTTATAAGAACGAATGTTTGTGAAACTCTGTTTGCGATATTTTCTCATATTTTGACTTGTGTACACATTTATTTTGAGAAATATCATTGATGTTTGGACCATGAATAAACATATGGTTTATTCATTAAGTAATATGGGCTGGGATTTGAGAAACATGATGCATTGTGATACATGGAAGATCGCATTTGATCTAACAAATCACTAACATAAGAATCATGGGGTGTCAAACCCATATTTCCCAAAATTATTTATTTTTTTGTAAAAGTAGAAACTGTCGGAATTAGGAAGTAGATGGTCGCGCTTCACAAGTATCTATAAATTTTCATGAAATATGTTTATGACATGCACCCAAATTTTAATTAACACCCCGCATTTTGTTGGGATATGCCCTAAGACAAGTCATTAGATGATTGTTTAAGACATACAATGTTTATGGTTTTATGAATGTCAATTCATTGTTATATATTATTCTTTTAAGTGTGCATTGTGAATTAATATATATGTTAATGTCCTTAGAATAATATTGTATTATTCTTAAAGATGTTCCTAGTCAAGTATTATCATGAAAGGGATAATGATAATACGTAGAGACTAGTATGTGTTGATCGATGAATTGTTCATTGATATGAGATATCAAATCAACATATGGGTACATGTTAGAGAATGATGTACTGAACAGACCCACCATGAGAATGTAACATGGATAGTTATATGATCGTCATATGCAATTCTCATAGTGATAATAATGTATGTAATCCTTACGACTTGTGATCATCAGAGATCCCAACATAAGGAGTTATGTATCTTGATATCGTCAAACGTTACCCGTAACAGGGTAATCTATAAAGGCGACTATTGGATACACTACGAATTATGTAGAGGGATGTTGACTGATCGAGATAGGATTTGTCCCTCCTATATAACAGGAGATGTGTTTGGCCCTTGATCAAGTGAGAACTAAAATGCATGGCCATGCTCGAATGAGTCGATATGAGATATCGAGCTTATTCGTTTATTCTAGTTCTACTTGGGGATCAAGAAATAAAGATTGGATATACGAGTATGACTATTCCATGACTCGTGTTCAATCTAAACACAAAGGACAAAGGGATTAAGTTACATGATTAATATTATCACAAGTTCTAAAGGTTATGTCGAGTCATTGACATTCTTGTAATTTGGGTAGCATCGATGTGTTGCTAGATACCGCTCAATGCTTGCGACATAAAATGAGATTTTATGTCACTGCCAACATTACGAGATCCTATCGGGTCGCACAAAAGATTAAATCGATAAGGGAAATTAAATTCATTGGATGAATTAATTAATTAAGAAGAGTCTTAATTAAGTGATTAAAAGGTTTTAATTAAATCATGGGTTTGGGCCCATAAGACTTTAAGAAAGTCTTGAACCTTAATTAAAAGCCTTATAATATAAATAAGAGGTTTTGATTAATTGTTAATCATACTTTCATATCATTGTTTGATATCAAACCCTAGCCTCCACTTCAAGCTCCTCTCGGCCGCCTCTTCCTTCACTCCTCACGGCCGCCGTCGGTTGTGCTAGGGTTTTGGTTGGCCGTCGTTAATCGGTTTTTGAACCGAGAGCTCGATTTTGGTTTAAGAACTTGTCTAGTAACTTGTTCTTAAATCCCCTTTCGATTTGATCGTGTGGATACCGTAGAGACGAAGGTGAAAACTTTCGTTTGTGACTCGGAGTTCGTTGGACGTGCTGCTCCGTGGAATCTGCTTCAAACACGCTACAAGGGTGAGACACTTGTTATTACTTAATCCGATATGATAACCTATGTATAGATCCGGTGTTAGTAATCCATAAATTTTTATTCCGCTGCGTTGTATGACATAAGGATTACTTACAGTGGTATCAGAGCCAGGTTCAAGGCTCATATCGGATTTATGTGATTAAATTGTGTTAATCATATTAGAATTAATATTGCATGCTAATTGAAACTGTTTAAATTCATATATGATATGAAATTAATTTTAGTTTATGAAAATCATCGTAGTAATTGTATTTGATATAATTGGCGAATAAAATTATTTATTGAGCATCAAATTTTCGGCCACCACCATCACAAATGTCACCATGGCTAGCCACATGAGGGCTAGGGTTTTCGAACCCTTGGCTCGAGATGGCTTAGTCGTTGTGGCTAATAATTGTGCATGGAAGTGTCGAAAATTAATTAGGGTTTAGAACCCATTGGACGTGACGGCTAGCTCATGACGGCTAGGGTTTCGAACCCTAATAGCCGTGCATGGCTCGACCATCATCGCCTTATTTTCTAAAGTTTTGATGCTTGGATGAGTTTTGAACTCCTTGACTCGATAATGGTTCACGCATGCATGGATTAGTAACTTTACCACATGAGAGCAAGGTTTTTCGAACCCTTAGCTCGAGATGGTTGAGCGAACCCCGTGCATGGCATGACCGTGACTCGTGGCTAACAAATTCCGGCGTTTAAAACAAGATGGCTCGATAAAATATCAAAAGGGTGCGAGGCGGCTAGGGTTGGAACCCTAGTGCCGCCGCCGCATGAGCCATGGCTCGGCCATGGGCTAGGGTTTCGAACCCTAGGCCCACTATTGGTCCAGCCGTGGGCTTTTTGGTTCGAACCATGGTGGTTCGTGTTTTAGTCGCTTTAGTTCGTGGCATGTGATGTCCCGAGCGTACGATAATTTTTCAAAAATTATTTTACAGTTTTAATTAGAATTAAATTTAAAATGTTTAGAATTTAATTAATTAAATGTTAATGCATGCTTTATGTGTTGTTTGAGCATGGTGCGTGGTTATAGCCCTTTGACCTATTAGATAGGATTTGTGGATGTTTGTAATTTATAATACGACCTGCGTGTCGTGCCTTTCTCTATTTCATTCTAAATGTAATCCCTCCCCTATGTTCCCCTCGAATGTGAATCGAGGAATTCTATATCTTGTAAATAGTGTAGTTTATTTTATTGATGGTGATCAATGAAGATGGAGCATCGTGCCGGGATGAGGAGGCCATTCACAAATTGGAGCCAAGGAAGGTGCTTGTGAAGTTACCTTAGGTTGACTCATAGGATTTTCTCATTGGCTTGAGAAAATCATTAGTAGGGGCTATAACCATGTCACGTTTAATTATGTATGTTGATGCATGATTTATCTTATGTTTTAGTTTGATAATAGTATTACACATATATGTAGATATGTATACAACTATATGTAGTGGACATATTTTAAATTATCAAATTAATCATGAGATCAATAAATCCCTCTAAAATATTAAGTTTTAGATGCCTTCCAAAATAAAAGTACTCGTCAATAACTTCGATTGTACATGTGTGGGTTTGCCAAAGCAAAGCACCGTGGCAATCTTAGTAAGGCGCGAAAGGATAAAAGTGATATCCGTTATACTTTAATTGGTACGACTTAACTAGGTTATCTCAATAGGATTGGGAACCTAGAGGCATGGGTTGGATTATAATTCATTTGATGAATTGAACAAAGTGTTGTTCGTCCAACTATCCAAGAATTATATGTGATGTAATTGACAAAGTGTTGTCTACCTAAATAACCGAGTCTTGGGCGATTAGCCAAAGCTAACTCAAGATTAAGTGAAATATGGATCTTGGCCCACTAAAGGTTTCGAGGGTTGATATTTTTCAAACAAAATAGTGGGAGTATCATTTAATATAAGACCATGTTAAATGATTTAAATCATAAACTTATTTTGCATATTTATATTGTAGATATCCATGGCAACTAACAACGTTACTAGCACTTTATCACTGCGATCGGTCCTTGAGAAGGACAAATTAAATGGGACGAACTTCCTAGACTGGCATAGGAACTTGAGGATAGTCCTCAAACAAGAAAAGAAACAATATGTCCTAGAGGAACCCTTACCCGCTGAGGAACCTCCCCTAACGGCTACAAGAACCGAAAATGATGCTTACAAGAAGCATCAGAGTGACGCACTTGATGTTGGGTGCCTCATGCTTGCCACCATGAACTCTGAGCTTCAGAAGCAACATGAGGAAATGGAGGCGTTCGATATGATCGAACACTTAAAGCAGTTGTACCAACAGCAAGCTAGACAAGAGAGGTATGACGTCTCTAAAGCGTTATTCCAGTGCAGGATGGTAGAAGGAAGCTTAGTTGGAACTCATGTGCTCAAGATGATTGGGTACATTGAGAATCTGGACAAGCTAGGTTTTCCATTGGACCAAGAGTTGGCCACTGATGTGATCTTGCAATCGTTGCCTGAAAGCTTCAGTCAATTTGTAGTAAATTACAATATGACTGACATGGAAAAGACTCTACCACAGTTGCTTGGTATGTTGAGAACATATGAAGCAAATACTAAGAAGACTAAGGCCACAAATGTCCTTATTGTGAATAAGGGCAAAGGAAGGGCCAAAGCTAAAGGCAACAAGAAAGCAAAGAAGGTCTTGCTAAATCTAAGCCAAAGTCTTATGCACTGAAGCCAAAGGGAGGGATAGCAAAGGAAGGGAACTGTTTCCATTGCGGTGAGACTGGCCATTGGAAAAGGAACTGCAAAGTATATCTGGAGGATCTAAAGAAAGGAAGTGTGACTTCCGCTTCAGGTATTTTTGTTATAGAAGTCAATTTATCTACTTCTTCATCATGGGTATTAGATACTGGATGTGGATCTCACATTTGTGTAAATGTGCAGGATCTCAAAAGGAGTAGGACATTGGCGAAAGGTGAAGTTGATCTCCGAGTTGGAAATGGAGCAAGAGTTGCTGCATTAGCTATAGGAGATTATCATTTAGCTTTACCTTCTGGTTTATCATTGATTTTGAAAGATTGTTATTTTGTGCCTTCAATTACTAAAAACATTATTTCTATTTCTTGTTTGGACAAGTATGGATTTTCATTTATAATAAAGGACAATTGTTGTTCTATTTATTTAAATGATATGTTTTATGCTAGTGCACAAATGGTGAATGGTCTTTATGTATTAAATCTTGATATGCCTATCTATAACATAAATACTAAAAGGATTAAAAATAATGATTGTAATCCGACTTATCTCTGGCACTGTCGCTTGGGCCACATAAACGAGAACCGCATATCTAAACTTCATAAGGATGGAGTATTAGATTCATTTGATTTTGAATCATATGAAACATGCGAATCTTGTTTAATGGGCAAGATGACAAAAGCCCCTTTCAAGGGACATGTTGAAAGGGCAAATGTTTTATTGGGACTAATACATAGTGATGTATGTGGACCAATAAGTACACAAGCTAGAGGTGGTTTTCAATACTTCGTTACATTTACTGATGACCTCAGTAGATATGGGTATGTGTACCTAATGAAACATAAACATGAAACCTTTGAAAAGTTCAAAGATTTCAAGAATTAAGTACAAAACCAACTTGGCAAAAGTATCAAAATCCTTCGATCAGATCCAGGAGGTGAATACTTAAGCCAAGAGTTTCATGACTATCTAAAGGAGTGTGGGATAGTCCCACAACTCACTCCTCCGTATACTCCACAATGGAATGGTGTATCCGAGAGGAGAAATCGAACCTTGTTAGACATGGTTAGATCAATGATGAGTCATGCAGATCTTCCGATATCGTTTTGGGGACACGCTCTAGAAACAGCGATTTTCTTACTGAACCGTGTTCCATCTAAATCAGTGGAAAAGACACCATATGAGATATGGACTGGGAAGCGTCCTAGTATGTCTTTTATGAAGATTTGGGGTTGTGAGGCTTTTGTTAGACGTCACGCCACTAACAAACTTGGACCCAAATCTGATAAGTGTTTATTTGTGGGGTATCCTAAGGAAACGAAAGGATACTATTTCTATTATCCCACCGAGAACAAAGTAGTTGTTGCTCGGACTGGTGTATTTCTTGAAAGAGAATTTATTTCTAGAAAAACCAGTGGGAGAAAAATAGAACTTAGTGAAGTTCAACCACAAGAAAACACTGAACCTGAGATTGAGATGGAAACAGAGCAGGCACCACAAGCTGTTGTGGAAGAAGCACCTGCTCAAGAGACACAAGCCCAGCGTAGGTCTGTAAGAGTACACCGGGAGCCACAGAGATATGGATTTCTTGTGACTCAACAAGGTGACTTACTACTTATTGATGAGGATGAGCCGTCATCTTATCAACAAGCTATTATGGGCAATGATTCTGAGAAATGGCAAGAGGCCATGAAATCTGAGATGGAATCCATGTATGTAAACCAAGTATGGACTTTGGTTGATCCACCTGAAGGGGTACGACCCATAGGGTGCAAATGGATTTTCAAGAAAAAGACCGATATGGATGGTAACGTACAAACCTATAAAGGTCGGCTGGTTGCAAAAGGATTCAAACAAATTCATGGTATTGACTATGATGAAACCTTTTCACCAGTGGCCATGGTTAAATCCATAAGGATCTTACTTGCAATAGCTGCATTTCATGATTATGAAATCTGGCAGATGGATGTCAAAACAGCTTTCCTTAATGGAAATCTGCTCGAGGATGTGTACATGACACAGCCCGAGGGTTTTGTCGATCCAAAGGATGCTGGAAAGATATGCAAGCTACAACGATCCATTTATAGATTGAAGCAAGCTTCTCGGAGTTGGAATCTTCGTTTTGATGATGCAATCAAAGAGTTTGGTTTTATCAAAAATGAAGATGAACCTTGTGTCTACAAGAAGGTCAGTGGGAGCGTAATCATTTTACTAGTGTTGTATGTAGATGACATACTTCTTATTGGAAATGATATCCCTGCCTTGCAATCTGTAAAGATTTGGCTAGGGAACTGCTTTTCGATGAAAGACTTAGGAGAAGCCACCTATGTATTAGGAATCAAGATCTATAGAGATAGATCGAGAAGGCTTCTTGGTCTAAGTCAAAGTACATACATAGACAAGGTGCTTAAAAGGTTTAGCATGCAAGAATCCAAGAAAGGATTCGTGCCTATGACACATGGTATTTATCTCTCGAAGGAACAGTGTCCTTCAACACCAGATGAGAGACAACGCATGAGTAAGATTCCATACGCGTCAGCTATTGGATCTATCATGTATGCCATGTGATGTACTCGTCCCGATGTATCGTATGCTTTGAGCATGACGAGCAGATATCAAGTTGATCCAGGTGAAGGTCACTGGATTGCTGTCAAGAATATCCTAAAGTACTTGAGAAGGACTAAGGATACATTCTTGATTTATGGAGGTGAGGAAGAGCTCAATGTAATGGGTTACACTGATGCAAGCTTCCAAACCAACAAAGATGATTTTCGATCGCAATCTGGATATGTGTATTGCCTAAATGGAGGTGCTGTGAGCTGGAAGAGTTCAAAGCAAGAAACAGTAGCCGATTCTACAACGGAAGCTGAGTATATTGCTGCCTCGGATGCAGCAAAGGAAGCTGTTTGGATGAGGAAGTTCATTTCTGAACTTGGAGTGGTGCCTAGCATTAAAGATCCGATAGAACTCTATTGTGACAACAATGGAGCGATCGCATTGGCTAAGGAACCAAGATCTCACCAAAGATCCAAGCACATACTTAGGCGTTTCCATTTCATTCGAGAAATCGTTGAAAGGGGAGATGTTAAAATATGCAAAATACCAACAGATGATAATGTATCTGACCCATTGACGAAGCCGCTGTCACAGCAGAAGCATGATCGTCATACTAGATCTCTAGGCATTAGGTATATGTCTGAGTGGTCTTAGTGCAAGTGGGAGATTTGTTGGGATATGCCCTAAGACAAGTCATTAGATGATTGTTTAAGACATACAATGTTTATGGTTTTATGAATGGCAATTCATTGTTATATATTATTCTTTTAACTGTGCATTGTGAATTAATATATATGTTAATGTCCTTAGAATAATATTGTATTATTCTTAAAGATGTTCCTAGTCAAGTATTATCATGAAAGGGATAATGATAATACGTAGAGACTAGTATGTGTTGATCGATGAATTGTTCATTGATATGAGATATCAAATCAACATATGTGTACATGTTAGAGAACGATGTACTGAACAGACCCACCATGAGAATGCAACATGGATAGTTATATGATCGTCATATGCAATTCTCATAGTGATAATAATGTATGTAATCCTTACGACTTGTGATCATCAGAGATCCCAACATAAGGAGTTATGTATCTTGATATCGTCAAACGTTACCCGTAACAGGGTAATCTATAAAGGCGACTATTGGATACACTACGAATTATGTAGAGGGATGTTGACTGATCGAGATAGGATTTGTCCCTCCTATATAACAGGAGATGTGTTTGGCCCTTGATCAAGTGAGAACTAAAATGCATGGCCATGCTCGAATGAGTCGATATGAGATATCGAGCTTCGTTTATTCTAGTTCTACTTGGGGATCAAGAAATAAAGATTGGATATACGAGTATGACCATTCCATGACTCGTGTTCAATCTAAACACAAAGGACAAAGGGATTAAGTTACATGATTAATATTATCACAAGTTCTAAAGGTTATGTCGAGTCATTGACATTCTTGTAATTTGGGTAGCATCGATGTGTTGCTAGATACCGCTCAATGCTTGCGACATAAAATGAGATTTTATGTCACTGCCAACATTACGAGATCCTATCGGGTCGCACAAAAGATTAAATCGATAAGGGAAATTAAATTCATTGGATGAATTAATTAATTAAGAAGAGTCTTAGTTAAGTGATTAAAAGGTTTTAATTAAATCATGGGTTTGGGCCCATAAGACTTTAAGAAAGTCTTGAACCTTAATTAAAAGCCTTATAATATAAATAAGAGGTTTTGATTAATTGTTAATCATACTTTCATATCATTGTTTGATATCAAACCCTAGCCTCCACTTCAAGCTCCTCTCGGCCGCCTCTTCCTTCACTCCTCACGGCCGCCGTCGGTTGTGCTAGGGTTTTGGTTGGCCGTCGTTAATCGGTTTTTGAACCGAGAGCTCGATTTTGGTTTAAGAACTTGTCTAGTAACTTGTTCTTAAATCCCCTTTCGATTTGATCGTGTGGATACCGTAGAGACGAAGGTGAAAACTTTCGTTTGTGACTCGGAGTTCGTTGGACGTGCTGCTCCGTGGAATCTGCTTCAAACACGCTACAAGGGTGAGACACTTGTTATTACTTAATCCGATATGATAACCTATGTATAGATCCGGTGTTAGTAATCCATAAATTTTTATTCCGCTGCGTTGTATGACATAAGGATTACTTACACATTTAAGGTAGCATCAAACCATAATGCAAGATGAATACACCCCAGTGTGTACCCAGTAGCATCCATCGATCTCTTTTCTCTATATATTCTTTCTCAAAGGTCTTTCTATAAAGTATCTGTTAAAAATACCTCATGTGTCAGGAAATGCAAAAGGCAATACATGATTTCAATTATAAACCTTGCATTCCAAGTCAAAACCGTAGAGCATAAACATATTAATTGCATGCAATCAAATAAATAAATAAAATCTCAAAATTTTATACCTTTGCAATGTCATCCCTTTGATACATCAGCTCGTTACAGAGCCACTTCCGATTTAATAAAGAAAAAAATATACATATATCATAAAAAGAATTATAAAAGTTGAGGCACAAAATGTGGTCACATCTTATCTACAAGATTGAAAGTGAACGAAGAATTCTTGCAATAAAATTAAGGGGAGAGATTAACTTGAACGTTATATCTTCCAAGCTCAAACCAACACTCCGTAACCATGGTTTGCAATAAAACTATAGCATATCGGCCGTTCCGAAATGGGAACGATAGCTATCACGGTAAAGTTTCATGTTAAAACATGTGTAACTATAACAACCATTAACAGTCTAGAACGATGATTTCACGGTCTGGAACTACGATTGGCAGCCCGGAACTGCCGTCGCGGTACATTTTTAAATTTTTTTTTCCATGTTATCTAATAGTTTTTATTTTAATTTAAATGAACTCCATGGAAATAACCACGACCACTCTGCCAAATGTCAGTGAAACTAGAACAGCAGTCTCCGCGACATCCTCCGTGACCGTTCGTCAAACCACGTCAATAGCTCAATGGCTTTCACTGCAGATTTCAACAAAAAAAATTGCAAGCGAGGTTCAAGAAAGTGACTCGTGTTCCTCGAGACTAGACTCCTCCCGCATTTTACACGAAAAAGGCGACAAGAATCCATGCTAAGATCTATGGCGGCTGCAAGAGCAACAAACAAGGCGGCATTGGCCAGACAAGTAACATGCTGCACATCAACTTGAACCATTGGCTTACTGATTTTTCCCTCGCCTTCCACACTTGACCCCATCACAAATCCTCGAGTTGGCAACAACAAGCTCAATCCTGATTCTTTTCTCATGTTATCGATGCAAAATTGGCCACCATTTTCACACACATAATACCTGTTGGAAGTTAAATTTGAAATTAGTACAGCCATTTCAAACATATCAAGAATCCATTAAAATTTTTGTTATTCCTAAGTTCATATTTAAAGTAAGAATTAACAATTTTAGGTTTCGAGATCAAATTATCATGTACTGCAGTCTTGTACCACAACACAATAATAATCTTCAAATTACACATCTCAAAACAAAATAAAATTAACTATTATCACTTCAATTCCTTAAATGACAAAGTAAAATATGAAATTAATTACATTACATCAACATATTATTCATCATCAGAAATGAGGACAAAAAAAATATAAGTTCTTCCTGGGTCAAATGTTAATTACAGATGAAAATTTTGACGTACAAGAGTGGTGGAAAGCAAACGCAAGACAATATCCAGTCTTAGCCAAAATGGTTAGAGATGTATTTGCAGTCCAAATATGCAGTGTCGTATCGGAGTCGGTATTCTCAACTTGTGGTCGACTCATAGGAGACTTTAGAGTTTCTTTAAAGCGTGCATGCTTACGCTGCTAAAAGATTGGTTCAATGCTGAGAGAATAAATAAGAGAAAATGAGGAGTCAACGAGTTCAGCGACGAAAGTTCTGAAGAAGAAGAATTGACCAAGACTATACTAATCAATTATGATGATAATGTATTTTTATAAATTTCAAACACTGTAATTTTTACGTTGTTTTCCATATTCATTAAACTATGTATTTTTTCTTTACAATTTAGGTTGAACGCAAAACCAGAAAATTAAAAAAAAATACAAGAAATAGGTCTGGCGATCGATCGCCGAGAATGGCGATCCATCGTCTGACCGGTTCATTTGGAACCGGTACAATCTGGACCCAATCCGGACTATTGGATCCGGGGTTCCGAATTGGATTGGTTCCATGGTTTGGGCCGTGGAACAGGAACCAAAATGGTTTCCACCTCGTTGGAATCCGGGACAGGTTGGATCCAGTCCAATCCGGCCGGTGAACTGCCTGAGGGGCGGGTTCTGCAAAATCTAGAATCCACGCCTCTTCAAAAACTCGTTGACCGGGTCCAGACTCATCTTGAGACTCGTTTGACCGGGTTTAGACCCGTCCCAGATAGGACGAGTTTAATATGGGTCCGGGTTAGACTCGGATCTATTGCCACCCCAATAAGATCTTTTCTTGCTCAACTTATTTTTGTGCAACTTGCCCCGATCTAGGCAATTTAAAAATTATTACTGCGGGGTTAGTTTTTAGTAATTGGTCATGGCCTAATGGAATCATAAAAACAATACAAGTTTAATGAATAGTGTAAATTATCAACAACAAAAAAAAATAGAAAAAAACTAGTGTAAATTATAGTGGTCTTGTCGTCTCACATGCATAGTATTATTATGTGTTTCAATATATTTATTTCTGGTATGGAAAAAATGAGAAAAATATTTTAAAAAATATCTTTCGTTTGAGAAAAATTTTGAAATAAAATATTTTTAATTTTTAACATTTGTCTGATATTTATTTTTTGCACGTGTTATAAGTTTAGTTTGTAAAAACTTTTTAAAGAGAGATCACAAATCAAAATATATATGACCAATTTCATTTCAAAATATACAAAAATATGGTATTAGTTTGCAAAAATTTTTTAAAGAAAGATCACGAATTAAAAATATATTACCAATTTCATTTCAAACTATACCATTGTTACGTTGTGGCTGAACTGAAAGGATGATTGGTCATTTGAAATGGAACATATCACATTCTTCAAGAACTTGCGATTATTTGTTAACAAGCAATAGTATAAAAAAAAAAAAAAAAAGAATTTCATCTTGTTAAATTTAAATAATTATGAAATTTAATATCATACAACCTCTTTTCAACATTGATTAATCTACGAGAAAATATTAAAAATTTATAAAATTGTATATTGAGTTTTATAACGTGTTAAAAAATTAACACACAAGTAAGGGAGGGGTTTAAGGGCCAAAAACATCACATTTTACCAGGGATGGCAATGGGTTCCTATCTAACCCGAACCCGTATTAAACCCGCTCCCTCTGGGATGGGTCTAAACCTGGACAAATGAGTTCCCGAACGGGTCTGAAATCGATCAACGGGATTTGAAGCGGGGTGGGGTGGGACCTGGGTTTGGCCAAACCCTCATCGAACACGCCCGCTATATATTAATAATTATTTTTTTCAGCCAGTCTCCCATCCTCTTGTCCTAGATTTTGCATGAAGAATATAATGTAATTAGTTTCATATTTCTCTTTGTCATTTAAGAAATTGAAGTGACAATAGTTGATTTTATTTTGTTATGAGATGTGCAATATAAAGATTAATAGTATGTTGTGATATTGTATCGTAAATGCTAACTCTTTAATTTGATGTGGTTGTTATTTTTGATAAACTTTTTTTAAATTTAATTATAAGTGCATGATCAAATTATAATCGAATAATAAAAATGGATTTCTAGCTATATTAATGGGTTCGTGGATGGATCTGGGATTTTTTTTGGGTAGCAGGGCGGGCCCCTAGTTTGGCCAAACCCGTGTCAGACCCACCCCGTTACCATCCCTACATTTTATGAACTGATAGTCCAAACGTATTGCTGAACTTAAATTGAACCGGTGGGAAAAGCCATGTTTTAGCTCGAACGGAGAGTTGAATTAGTTGAATACTACCAAGATTTGAACACTTGAGGAATGTGAAATCTTACCTTTATGCTATAATACATCTACGTAGAAATGTACCGAGTGCAATTGGTGCTCGAATATTTTGAGCTCGAGCTCATTTTTCTGCCGTAGATCTCGAGCACGATCTCATTTACACCTCCTCGACCAAATCGACCATCGTCCCTACAGATCGAATACTTCTACTTCACACCAAAAAGGATATATTTCGATTCTTTATCGTTTCAATATCTGCAACTGGAATCCGATGTTAAGCTACATACATGGACAATATATGAAGTTTTAACCTAAAACAAAACAAAACACACTACTTTCAATTGCCTAAACCACCAATATAGGACGTACTCTGCAATGTAATCATCAAATCCAACAACCAATCGAGAACCAATTAGCGTCCATAGTTGAAGCTTATACAAGGCAATGAATGGTCGTTCATAGCAATGTTTCACAACTTTCTCTCCAGTTAGGTCCAAGAATCTAATTATATTTATAGCAGGCTCCCTCAAATCTTGAACAACGGCCAGCAATAAGCAGCAAGGTTGGAACCACTACATATTAGATTATGCGTTTATACTTGTAGGCACCGTGTGGTAAATTGACAAGAGTGATGAAATTTTTAACTATTCATCGTTTATCCAATCATATCCATTATACCAAACGGTGTCATTTGTAGAAGATGTTAAATACACATTCACACCATAATCCATCCAAGGACAATACACATTTATAACCAAATCAATCGACTAAAACAGCATTTGATCCAGGTAATCGAGGTTAAGTAACTTTTGTTATAAAGAAGACGAGAAGTGTGAAAAATTACAGGTATTTAACACTGAAAAAGAGAACTCAAAGCATAACACTACATAAGTGTATAATACAGCATTATTAAATGCAGAAAGACATAACCTTGAGAAGCAAGTGAAAGAGTTTCAGTAAGACAAACTGAATCATATTACTAAAAGCATCAAGTGAACACACAATCCATTTAACAATCAAGATTCATTTTGAAAGTAACGCCGATAAAATATTCAAAATGGGACTCACATATCGCCAAGAATCAAATACTTAAACATTGTACCGATTATTCTTCTTTGTTATTCAAACACCCGGATTCGAGTGAGATATTATTGAGCCTCTCTAATGCCAAAACCAGAGCCTGTGTTCCTAAATCGCCTTCTCCATGAGCCTTTAGTGATAAATACAGCTGTTGAGCTAACGCTAATCCAGGCAAAGCCAACCCCATATTCTGGCATTCCCTCAAACATATCCCCAAATCTTTTACAAAATGATTTACATAAAACCCAGCTTCGAAATCCCTGCTCAGTATCCTGTTCCCATACAAATCCAAAGACTTAGAGCCCGCGGCCCCGGTGGAAATGGCGTTCAAGTAATTATCCAAATTCAAACCAGCTTTTGATGCATATATCAAACCCTCACATAGACCCACCATGGTGGAGGCTATGGTTACTTGGTTTGCTAGTTTGCAAAACTGCCCCTTTCCAGGTCCGCCCATATAGTACACACTTCCTAAATAGTTTAACAATGGTGTGAGGCGGGTGATCACGGCTTCGTCTCCGCCGGCAAAAATGGAGAGGGTACCTAGGCGGGCGCCGCGGTCTCCGCCGGATACGGGTGCGTCGATTGAGGAACAGGAAGCGGAAGTGGCCGCGGAGTGGATTTCAACGGCGAGGGAGGGGTCCGATGTAGTCATATCTATTATTACTCCACCGGATCGGAGGCCAGAGAGCGCACCGGTTGTGGGGTGGAGGATGACGTGGCGGACGTCGGATGGGTAGCCGACGATGGAGAATACGACGTTGGACTTGGAAGCCAAGGAATTGGGGGAGTCCGCCCAGTGGGCCCCCATGGAGAGTAGGGATTCTGCTTTGGATTTGGTGCGGGTGAAGACGGTGACCGTGTACCCGGCCTTGAGGAGATGCGAGCACATGGATTGGCCCATCACCCCGGTGCCGAGCCAGCCCACTTTGGTGTTTGATGGGCTAATAGGCTCAGAAGAGGAGGCGCCGGTGGCCATGGAGCGGCGGAGGAGGAGAGAATTAGAGTAGGCGAGTGTCGTGAAGCCGAGGAGTGAGCGATGACGAGAAAATCGCATGTTTTCTTGTGGCTGTCCTAATATTCTATTTTATTTTACTTGAAAATAAATAAATGATCTACTAAAATAATAATACCTCCCGGCCTAGCTGACATGGATAAGAGTTCATGCCTATTTTGGATAAACTCCAGCTCGAATCGCGCTTGAACTAAAAAAAAAAGTAAAATAAAATAAAATAAATGAAGTATACGTAGCAGCGGTTTGTAATTATTTAAAATATTCTATATTATTTTTGCTTAAAGTTGAAAAAAGTTATTTTTAAACAATGATTGTGTTTGCTGTAAAAAAAAAACACAGTTCATTGAACTTCCATTAATTACAAAATTAAGATCATATACGTTAAAAGGAACCAAAAGCATGTCATGACTTGACTATCTGTTTTTGCTTTACCTGCTTTATATTAGAGAAGCAACGAAAGCAAATACAAAAATCTGTTTTTTTTTTAAAAAACAGATAAAGAATTCTAATAAGCATTTACAAACGCCACCTTAGTATATGACTAGACTCCATTAGTTTCATATGAAAATAATACGTCGACATCCTATACTCTTAATTGTGTGCGAGTAAATGAATTACATACATAATATTATGTATCTATGTAAGTTTGTAGATAGTTAGTTATCATCAGATATTTTAGTAAACCCTAGATAACAGGTTACTTTGATGTTGGATCACTCTTTGACATTGAATATTCCAAATCAAGGTTTGATGTATCAAATTTTCCTTGATAACAGAAGCATAGGGACAAACTTAATAAGGCTAAACGGAGTAAAGGTTTCTCAGCTCAAGAAAGAACAGCCAAAACTTAATGAAAGGGAGCAGAATGTACAATAGGAAAAAGAGATGATTGAGGGCATGAGGTCTCAACAACCAATGTTAAAGATGTATTTATTCTACTAATATTGAAAATGTATCTGCCAAGAATCATAGTTCATTGAGAATTCTTTGAAGAAAAATAAGGAAAAGCACACAACATACAGAGAAAGTGCTGAATGATGATTCTATGCCAAAGCTTTAGCTTTTAAATCTTTGTTTACAAGTGATGGATTCGGTTCTTGGCTCAGAACTTGCAGCAGACCAGCTCTCCTAACCTGTACGTACAAGTATTACAGTTGATCAATACAATACTACAACAAAACACTCTCCAACATATTAAATACATATACGATGCATATTAACAGCATAATCAGTTGGGGTTGGTTGTCGTGGTTTGCATGCTATTGCGTGTCGCAGCTGCGGATTCCCGGCCATAAAAATAAAAGAAAAAAACTAGTCAGTTGGGAACTATGTACCTTGAGAGGTGAAATGATCTGATCCCCATGAGCGCATCTTTCTCCCCTTTCCTGTTGTTTTAGCATAAGGTAATGTTGTATATTCTCGAACTTCTCACATATCTCAGCCATAAGCTTGGCTCTTCCTTCTAAACTTTCCACAAAACTTCCCCGTAGAACTTCGGCTTCTTCTTCAAGAAGTCTCAATCTTCCCTCTAGTCGTTTAATCTCCGCCATTTTGCTGCTTTGGAACTTATTCTGGGACACTGTGGGATGTGTGACATGATTTGAAGCGAAAGATCTTGATGTACTAGCATCAAGAACATCTTGATCTCGAGTCATTTCAATTCATAGCCTAAGTTCTTTTTCTTTACTGAGAAGTGAGCGAGTAACCTGCAAGAAATAGCATTGAGATTATTGTTGCTTGTGATCATAGAGAGTGCAGCAGAGGCTAAGTTTAGTACTGAATATTCAATAAAAAGTCCATTCAATAAATTGATTAATTGGGTGTTCCACACTGCAAGATTTGTCCCATTGTAGACATTTAATAAAAAAATATAAATCACGGCTCTAAATTTAGCAAGTGGCTTACATAATCAAGGCAGCCATATAGTGAAGTGTGCTTTCTTCTCACATATCTTACATAGTGACAATATCTACATTTAATATTCTCAATTTTTAATATGTATTTTCTCAACATTACTTTGCGAACCAATGTCTCGGCTGAACAGGTTCCAATATTGGACTTAGAGCAATAAGGCTTGTTATATGGAGTAAAAACTCAGATACAACAAATAATCTTAAAATATATTTGAACCTAAGTCACATAAGTCTGATGCAGGAGCGGATACGGATGCGGATGCGGATGCGTGAGTGCGTCAATTTGCAAAAAAATTGAGTGCGGGTGCGCCTTAATGCGCCTATTAAAAATTAATTAATAAATAAATATATATATATACATACACACTGATGAATGAAGTTAAACATACATAATATACATCATATTTGACAAACTCACATCATTATTATATTATTTACATATTTACAATATGAAGTTCTTAACAACTTTGGTGTTTGCAGCTTTATCATTCTTAAAAAACATTAAAATTAGATTTTATTGAAGAATCTAACATTTGCAGCTTTGCAAAAATGTTATAGCCAGTGATGCAACGTAATTTGAATCTTGTATTTGAACGTTCGTCTAGTAAGAATTCTCCGAAAAATATATTGTAGAAATAGAAATGAAGTATTAAAGTTTTGTTTTATTTTAAGATATAAAATAACGAATTTGAAAAATGAAACCAAATTGTTCATATTTATTTCAACATGTTTGGTAATAGTATGAATTTATTAAAAATGACTCATATTATTTTCAGAGACTTATATTATTACTTTATGAAATAACTAATATAAACATTTAAATTAACTCAATAAAAATAAAAGTTTTATTTATAAAGTTCATTCTATTAATTTTCATGCACAAAACTAAGATATCAAATTTATTATTATTTACTCCGCAAGAATGTTACAAAATCACAGATTTATCATACTTTCTTTTATCACATATTTTAATATTTCATATGTTATTATGTCTTTTTATGATTCATTATCTATCTATTTACCATATAATATAATTTTCTTACCAACCCAAAATACCTAGAAACCATAAAAATCCATCTAAACCCAAAATCGAAGAATTTTTTTTATAATTACACAAAAAAAAATCGGAAAATTAAGGAGGATTAACAAGACTTAGTAACTTAGTGCGCGACTTAGTAAATCTTAATGCGCGAATTAGGAAATCTTAGTGCGCGAATTATAAAATCTTAGTGCGCGAACTAGAAATTCTTAAAGCGCGAACTAGAAATTCTTAAGTCGCCTTAATGCGCCGCACGCGCACCGAGTTCGCCAGTTAGCGGCCGGAGCGCCAGTGCGTGGAGGGGGATAGGAGGATTATGTGACTTAGATTTGAACTCCAGTCACTCGGATGAGCTTATTATTTCTATTATAGCAGGTCCGTCTAAAATGATCTCGACGTATCTAACACATGACTGGCCTGATCTAGCACAATCTAACTCATTACTGACCTGAGCTCCTGATCTTCTGACCTAATCTCGATCTATCATGATCTCAATGTAGATCTTATCTAAAACGAACATAATCATAATTATCTAAAAATAAGCATAGAGAAATTGTCTATTTTATAGACATAACATAATGAGTACCGTGTCACATACTCAACACAGGGTGTCGAATACTCTGTGGTCAGGGGCGAAGCCAGGGGCACCCCCAACTAAAGTGTTTTTAACATATATCCTATCTAATCTTTATGCCAAAGCCATTGTGGAATAGTGGTCGGTATACTTCTTTCTGAAGTGATTGATGCAAGTTTGAAACCCGTCCATCACAGTTTCTGTGATGTGCACAGTTTCTGTGATGTGCAGGTGCAGCTTATTTTTTTCACTCGATTAAGATGTGTTTGACATTCTCAAAAAAAGAAAAGAAAAAAAGATGTGTTTGGCCATAATATAATGTTAAAAAATTAAGTCTCATCTTTCTAATTTCATGTATATATTTTTATTCTACTAATTAATAATATTTTTATAATCATTTTTATTAAAATATATGAACAAATATAATATTGGTCATTATTTTTTTCATCTATGTCAATTAAATATTTATATATTCTTTGATAATCAATTATTTAAAAAATTTATTTTCGCCCCCTAATTTATTTTCTTGATTCCGCCCCTATCTATAATTAAACACACCTGGGTAAGATTACACTTATACTAAACAGCATGCGATCACATTTACCATTACCTGATTACTAGGGTAATGATTATTAAGATATGTTCATATTTTGAATGAGGTCCATGACAGATGCATGGTAAAAGATGTGTATATTATTGCATGGTAAAAGATGCATCTGGTTGAGCTTCTGTGCCTATCCCAAGTGATAATAGCTATTCCCTACCTTAAAGAGACTTGAGTTCGAGTCTCGCAATGTGCGGAAAAATATTTTGACACCCTCTCAAAAAAAAGAAGATGAATCTAGTTAATTGTTGCATAGAATATGTGTAGTACACAATGAGTAAGGAAGCATTTTAGATTGCTTTTTAAAAAATATTTATCTGTTTTTTAGATACAAAAGACAGATTTTTTTAATTTTATTTTCTTGTCATTGGCTTATCTAAAAAATATGTAAAAACAAAAGCAAAGAAAAAAATCATGAGATGTAAGATAAGCAGTAATAATTTTATAATTGCTGAAGTAAAAAAATTAAACACCTAAAAATCTGTTTCTTTGTTTTTTATCCGAGTGGCCCGTCTTTAAAATTTTGGAAAATTTAAATTTGGACTTCTGTACCAATTTTTAATATTTTCCCTTCATTGATCTTTATTTTTTTAATCTTTATTTTAATTACATAATTAAAAAAGCGATTTGCAAAACAAAAAAAAAATGTATAAATAAAAAAAAATTCTGACAGACTAAATCTCGTTACCTTCGAAAGTAAAGCAGGATTTGACAGTAAGTACAATACGATCGCATCTACCTTCCATTTCTTACACTATTTCCCTTTCTGCCCTACAATGGAGTCCGCGCATCCTTCTGACAACAGACCGAACAATAGCATATACAAGGTGTCAAGAGCCATCAAACGCAAGGATAATTCTCTATACAACGCTCTCCGATCCATTTACGAGGACTCCATCTTCGTCGGTGAAATCTCGCAGCTGTGGCCGGAGCTGCCGCTGATAGCCAACCTCCGATGCGGCCTTTGGTACTCTCCAAAGTTCGATTCCAATTGCTATTTCAAATCCACGGACGGCCACACCAACAACTTGTCCTTCAACACATCTCGCCTCAACTTTCATGTCGCCCTCCTTGCTGGTACCTTCTTTTTTGGAATTCAGTAACTTTCTTTCGAGCATGTATATCGGAGAATCTTCATTTATCCTTATATGGGACTTTGGTTTTATAAAATTGTATTGGTGCTATTGGTATCCTTGTTTTGCAAATGCTATTCCATCTCCTGGATCCATGTTGATCTACCATTTCGTGGCAATGAACAAGAAAACGTGTGATACATGGGGTTTTTGAGAGTTTTAATGTTATCTCTTTATTACATCACCAACTTCATGTATTCTTTGTTAAGAATCCATGGTTCCAACTCATAATCATTTTTTTAATGAGGGGAGTAACCAAGAATATTTTATAAAGAACATGTATAGCTTTCAAGTCCAAATGTGGGCTATCAACTCTCAACCTGCCCTCACTTGTGACATTATATAAGTCAAACACGTGGATTGATAATACGGGAACGTTGAGCATGTGGACGGAATAATCAATCATATGAAAAACCTGACTCTGATATCATGTTAAGAATTCATTGGGGTTCAACTTATAACCAACTGGTTATGAGGGAGTATTCCCAACGTGAGGCAACAACTCTCAACATTCTTAACGTGGTATCAGAACCAAGTATGTCATGTGATCGGTTATTTCGCTGCAGATGCTCATCGTGACCCACGTTATCAATCCACGTGTTTCACTTATATAATATTACACGTGAGAGGACGTGTTGAGAGTTGTCTACATTGAGAATTTACAAGTTATGTTAGCTCTTTATTAGATACATGTGCTACTCCACTCATCACCAATTGGTTTTGAGTTGAAACCCCATATACTATTAACAAGGGTGTGTGTTGGAAATATTCCACCGGGACAACTTGATTAATCTAGTTATAATTCAAAAGTGAGAATGCCCCAGTTTCCTTCCTTTGAAGAATTAGTGGAAATGTCCTGGGATGAAAATGAAATTCTAAAAACATAAGATATAACAAGAAAGAAACCGACACTTGCACCGTGCCCATGGATTACTATGGATTCACTTTATGTGACAAGCTAGGGAGTCACTTATGCTCATCTAATTGATTTCTGGTGGTAGGACAGAGGGGAGGATGCATGATCATAGATTCGACCAGAAAAGGGAAGAGATCTCCTGACAGCATGTCCAAGACTATACCGATATGGACTTGTGTCTTAAATCGTGCAATTCTCAATTATCGGATGGCATTGGGTGGTCTTGATATTTCTGAGAATGTAAGTGAGCATTTTTTTTCCTGGATTGAGTGCTTTCGATATTCACACTTAAAGAAATGTGCCTATATTACTTTTGATAGTACATAGTTAGTTAGAAATTGGATTCTACTCTAATAGGAAATACTCTATAATATTGATTTCTTAATTTCACTGGTGGACGGTGGAATCCATCAATATGGCCTTTCAAAAAACTCATTATTTCATTGTGTTGAAGATTGAGTTTAAGATTATATAAGATGTTATCTTGTAATCTAGGAGTTGATTAGATAAATAGTTTATCAGATAGGAGTTTATCTTTTCGTTATTTTACGTTTAGTAGATAAGACATTAGATAAGGATAGTACTCTACATATATTTATATATTCCAAAAACATTCATTATTCAGAAAATGAGAAATGAGAAGTCAATGTTTCTCGCATAATCTTTCCACCTAAAAATACACATTGTATTTCAAGGCTAAGTGGAAGATCCTAACTGATAGAGGTCACCATGTATCCTTTCCTTTATGAAGATCGCATTTTTTTCATAAGGCTGCTCTAAAATATCAGCTTGTAGACTTCTCTAATAGGATTGATCTCCAATGATAGCTTTATTTCTTGTAATTGATTTTTCGGGATGTATCTCATGATTCACAATCGACGCAAACGCACTTCAACAGGACTTAAATGGTTTAGGACAAGACTCGACATATTGGGATTGTTCCTTGAATCTTCCCCTCTGGGTTTCACAATCTGAGAGAGTGATGATTGAAAACCGATTGGAAGGGTGGACCAAGGAATTGGAGGCCAGTGGAGCTGATATTGCTTCTGTTGCATCATCACTTAAAAAGCCACTAAGACCATTATGGATTTCACAAAAGACTGTTATATGGTTGAATGAAGTACCAGATTATGATTCATGGGATTTTACACCAATAATACTTGTCTCGGCATCATCCTCAAGTGGCAATTTTCAGCAACATACCACCTCAGAGTTTAGTTGGAATTATATTGCCGGAGCTGGAGACGATGAGGAAAGTTGGTCTAGAGGTCTACACCCTGATCTTTTCTGGAAACATGCTCATGATGTAATAAGATCAGATCCAGCCTCGTGTAATCAAAAGATTGCAGATATTATTGAAAAGGACAGGGCTCGTCGTGCACAAAGGGGAGAAGATGCTCCACAGGTGTGTGTCAGGCCTTCAAAGGTGGTGAGAGACAGCAAGTTTCCCCCAGAAAGGCCATTAGACTTGGATATTAAAACTGTAACTGAGAACGAGAAATTGTTTGGAGAGGTTTCTTTATGTTGGTTGGGATCAACCAATATAGCAGTTGGCAGAACTCAACTTGGTACATCTTTTTTGTTTAGCATCTTTTACATTGGAAACTGTTTGTTTTTCCCACTAGTTATTTACTTTTTGAAACTTACATTTTCTGAAGTGCACTAAATTTGTACTTTGCAGCCATGGAGGTGGCTCCGGACAATTGCATCTTACACTGTGATAAAGAGTTTAATGTCTCTCTGAAGGACTCTGGATTTCATTTGCACTTGCCAATTGTGGTATGTCTGTCAGTTGACTCTACCTCATTAGATTTTTGTTCATTGATTGCATCTTCAAGTTTTACAAATTCATTTTTGTTAATATTTCTCACACAACCATGTTCTAATTGTGAACAGGACTCCAAATATGATCGTTTTTCTTTGTTAAGATATCTCCCTTCGGCGCTGGATTTTTCCCAGAAACAGTTGCGAGAGGGAAGAAAGCTTCTAGTTTGCTGCAGAAATGGTAAGCATTCTATCATTTAGCAATATTAGATACATTGTTGTCCATCAGTGACATCTCAGTGGGAGAGACAAATGATGGTTTTATTGTCAAAGACCGAAACTTTTCTTTGCCGTGGAGGTATATGGATTATATCATGTGGTTTCTTGCTTCTGAAAGCAAATCAAATGGATAATCATATTAATAATCTTCTTGCAGCCTGTTAAATATCCTTTTTGTTTTTTGTTTTTTTGTTTTTTTTTTCCACAGGAGAAGATATAAGCATCTGCATCTGTTTAGCAATCTTGACTTTATTAAATGACGAAGCAGGTAAAACTTGGAAACTTTTGTGAGATATTTTCTTTCTGGTTTGAGTTTATACTCTAATGAAGAATCGGATAAGATGCTAGAACGATGTTGGATGCTACCCAGAAGAGAATCCTAATTCTAAGAATTGTTGAGAGTTATTCCATGTTGAGAATTTACGAGCTATATTAGTTATTTGTAACCCATTACCAATTTATTTGAGTTGGAACCCATGTATTATTAACATGGTATCAGAGCAGACATTTCATGTGATTGGCTATTCCGCCCGCATATTCACCGTCACCCGCCTTTATAAATTTACATGTTTGACTTATATATCACGTGAGGGGGGCGTATTTTGAGTTGTTCCACATTGGCAATTTACAAGCTATGTTATACATGAATTACTCGACTAAGTACCAATTAGTTTTGAGTTGAAACACATGTATTCTTTAACAAGAATGAATAATTATTACAAATTGTTGTAGCAGCTGAGTGGCTAGTTTTGTTAGCCACCATCATTTTTTTTTTCTGCACTCCACTTCATTATTTCTTGAGTTTCTTCAACAGGAAACTTCGATGATGGGAAATCTTTCAACGATTCCCTTATCTCTAAGTCTGAGCTGCGAAGACGATTAGTATTTATCTGTAAATTTGCTGTCAATGCACGTCCATCAAGAGGGAATTTGAGACAAGTATTCAATTACCTTAATGACAGAAGGTATGGTCAACCTCCTTCAGTGTCATAACAAGTCCATCTCTACTTTTATCTTGTTAAGTATAGTTCAGAGAAGAGAAATCCGTGCCAGCTTGTGCTGTGAAAGATATACACAACAAAATTTTGCATTAATTTTTTTATATATCTACTCTGTATTTTTATGTAGTTGACATCATATCACATCCTAGTGTATCTACTTATTTTTAAGTTAAAAATGTCGTATTCAGTCCTTCGCCATTAACATAAGGATCCATGTCGAACTAAGAAGACATGGGATTTGACTATGCTCCACCGTGTTACACTCGTGGAGCTTAGGCCCTTGAATCTCCCAAAAAGTGGGACTACATGAGTTCATGTGGGTCCCCGGGATCCAAGGGCTTCTGTTCATTATTATTTCCGAAAGCATGAGATTCGGGGAAAGCTCATTTGTTCAATGCAATCTCAGTTGTATTGAATGAGCAACAAAGATGGCAGCTGTTGTTATGCATGCCGGCCGGTTGGGACTCAAGTTTGAGTTTTGCCTTAACCGGCTCAAATATTTTAGCCAGACTTTTGACCACATTATGTGAGGAGTTATCATAAATTTATAACTATAAGAATAAAAATTATAATGAAACCCAAGAAATGTTTTTGAAAATCTATAATCGATCATTGATAATATAATATGTGCCTCAAATATACCTAAATATATATTGGGGTTTTTTAATTATCTGACCTCATTTTTAAACCCAAGAAATGTTTTTGAAAATCTATAATCGATCATTGATAATATAATATGTGCCTCAAATATACCTAAATATATATTGGGGTTTTTTAATTATCTGACCTCATTTTTAACTTTATTTAACAAAGTAACTTATATATATATTTTTTTTTGTAAGACTAACTTAAGATGTCAGAAGTTGTCATCTAACATGACTATTTCCTTAAAAAAAATATTTAGATGTCGCCATGTGAAATTGCAGCATCATTAAAAAATATTTTAATATTTGTTGTCGTCATCTCACATGGTGACAACATTAAAAAAATATTTTTTTGAACGATGTCAGCACATTACGACATCAAATAAAAAAATATTTAATCTTGTCGTCATCTCAGATGGCGACATTGATTAAAAAAAATTAATTGATGTCACTATCTGATATGGCGACAGCAATAAACATTCTCCTCTATATAACCATGCGTAATGTTCATAGAATTCGTAAACCAAAACCTTCGTTGTTTCCTCCGGTCGACATATTGCAGGTATGTTGTTATATACATAATCAAATTTAACAACATTATATATCGTGTACTAATTTATAAATTTTGTCTTTATTTTGAGGTATGTCAATTAAAGATTTATTGTATTGGAGAGGCGGTATATTACAAGATTCATAATCTGTTAGATATGATCGTGGTCCGTCAAGAGGCGTGACAATATCTCGCACTATTAATTATTTGCAGTTATTGAACGATATGATATTACTGGCATCAATCGTAACCAGTTCATTCTGAAATATTGTAAATATATATTCAGTGTTTTTTCGGGGATGAAGCAAACATTTTTTCTCGTTGACAATGATTATAATTTAGCATTACTATTGGATTCTGAACAAAATCATGGTTGTTTGGAGATGTATATACAAACAGAATGAAGGGCTTATGATTTAATTACAAAAATGCCAACAAGTGGTAATGGTCCATTTGTAGTAGTTACAGAAAGACCAACTACCTCTAGGATTCAAGATGATGCTCCCATAGTTGCTGACAATATTGTTCGGGAGCCACTAGCAGACAGTTTTGTGGATTTTGGATATGATATTCAGTCTGAACCGGAGGGGATTCCATCTGAGGATGAGTCTGATGACGATGATGTTGATATTGAAGTTATGCCAGTTAATGTAGCAGACACAACCACGACAAATGACCATGACCTTTATCCAACAATTCCATTTCTCTACACGACACATCCAGAAGTATTTGGAGATTCGATCGATCTTCCAACTGGTAAGTGGGAGAGTTACTGCTTCTATTCCAAAGGAAATATCCATCTAAATATGGTATTTAAAGATAAAGGTCATCTTCAGACAACTGTGAAGTATTACTCTGTACGGATTACAAAACGTGAGTATCTTGTTGTCAAAAGTACAAAAACATTATGAAAAGTGGTGTGCAAACATAATACACCTTATATACCTTGCATATGGTTTTTGCACACCCTCATTGAGTAAAAAAAATTGACTATTCAAAATAACCAAGTATGGGGGTTCTCACACTTGTCTTATGAGTGATTTATCGACCGATCATGCAAATCTGAACAAAAATATGATTGCTAGTTTGTTAATGAGAATCATTATGCGTGATCCATCATATGAGATAAAGTATGTTATTCAGAATGTTAAAGATAAGTATATATTTGAGATCTCATATGCAAAAGACTGGGATAGCTTGAGACGTGCGGTTGAAAATGTGTATGGACATGGGAGAACTCTTTGAATAAGTTACATTATTATATGGGAGCTTTGCAAAAATGGAACACATGCACTGTCGTCGAATGGTTACATCTACTGAATTATAGACCAACATAGATGACTTTGAATTACGTGTTTTGGCCCTTCCAACCATGTGCAGATGGATTCCGACACTACCGACAAGTTATAAGTATGGAACGCATCTGTATACAAAATATCAACATAAGATGTTGATTGTCATGGCCATGGACACTAACAATCAAGTCTTACATTTGGCTTTTGCAATCGGTGACGAGGAAAGTTTTTTGTCATGAAAATGGTTTTTGGAGTTGATTAACAAGCACAATGTTGAAGGAACTGCTGGTGTGTGCTTGATATCTGATAGGCATCCGGGCCTTATTGCAGACGCAGAATGTATTACCAACTTCAATTCATCGCGTTGAGTGCATCGATTTTGTTTGAGACATGTGTGCTAAAACTTTAATAGTCGTTTCAAAAGTGTTCATTTGAAAGACTTATGCTGGAAGGCTGGATCAGAAATCAACTCAGAAAATTTGACGCTACAATGGAAGAAATAAAAAGTATTGAACCAAGAGCATTTGATTATTTGAATCGGATTGACAAGTCAAAATGGACTCTTGCTCATGATGGTGGATGGAATTGTGGTATTCTTACGACAAATATGTCAGAGTGCATTAACGGAGTTATGAAGGGTGATCTTCGCCTTCCAATCACCGCCAATGTGCACTTAACTTTTGATCGATGTATTCTATATTTTCTTGAAAGACTTAAGAAGGCGGAACAAATGATCCAGAATAATCAAGATTGGCCGGATTATGTCTTTGAAAAATATGCTCGTGCTTACCATCATTCCATTCACCATGACTTTCGGATGTTCGATCGAAGACAATTAACTGCCTCTGTAATCACTAGGGAGCAAGCAGGATATGGCGGCAATACTCACGTTGTCAACCTCAAAGCATGGGAATGCTCTTGTGGAAAATGGAAATAATTCGGCAACCATGTTCACATGTGATACAAGTGTGTCGACATAATGGCTTAAATGCAAAAAAAAAAATATCAACCAATATTATAATATGTCTGAATACTGTAACACATATTAAGGGCAATTCAATCCATTGTGGGTAGTGCAGTATTGGGACACCCCGTGCTTTGAGTTATTCCACAACTCCACTCTGCGTAAGTCGAAACAGGTAGGTCTTGATCGAACAACACATATCCAAGATGAGATGGATTGACCAGAAGCCCAAGCAAGATGACAGATGGGCTCAACTTCGTCGTAAAATCAGTAAATTTGTAATTTTTGAGTTATGTAAATAATAATAATTTCATGTTGATCGTTGTAGAATATTATGAAATATGTTGTTGATTATATGTTATTATAATAAATATATGGTAACATAGTATAAACACACAAACAAACTGATGTAACATAATTCATAAATATTTACAACATAAATGATGACTTCAACAACGACGAAATAAATTTCCTCCAGTACCACAACGAGGAGGATTTGTCTATCCTCGAACTCTTCGTTGTTCAGCGACTTCTTCGCCCCTTTCCCTTGCCACAAGTGTGTTGCCAGACTGCTGAATTGGCGTCAACTGAGATACAACTGGTGAGACATCAAAAGGTGAAGTCATAGACGCATTTGTTGCAAACCCAAGATTGACATCCACGTTGCTGAAGTGGACTTGTGCGGACATGCGTGGATATGGCGTGAATGGAGATAGATTATATGATTGTGGAGGCACAGTGAAATAATAGTCTGTAGACATATTTCGCTCAAACGACGTAGATGGGCCTGCAAAATCTGTCTTGATATGTGTAGATGAACCAGCGAAATCTGTCGGAAGATGTGTAGATAAAGTACCTGTATGGAACCTACGTGTATCAACAGACTGAACTTCATCGTATGACAGAAAGTTTCTGTCTCGTTGTTCACGAGCCACTCGCACCACATTGTCGAATATACTCATGTGTTGCCTCATCGACTCTGTCGTAATAGGTTCTCCATCAGCCAGATGTCGGTAGTAGCTTGTAGTTAACTGCTCCATCTGGTCAATCTGCAAAGTCCAAAAGTCTATATACATTTATACATCTAAACACAATTATAAAAATAAAACTTCACTAAATTAACGTACAGCATGATGTCATGCCGGGCCATCACCATGTTGATATCCTGTCTGTACAAATATTGTTGACGATCAATGTATCCATGTGTGACTCATTCATACCACTCACTGTACACGACAACAACGTTGTAACCATCATCAGTAAATCGTGGTGTCCACAATAGATTATTTGCCCTCTCCCAGCTAAGTATGTATGAAATATGCTGAGTGCTCCAGTCTTTGTTGACGTTTCCTCTTCGACCAACATTATGCAATATATCATCCCCTGATTGTGGATCTTCTTGGATGTCTTGTAGCATACCAAATTATCTAAGTACTCTATTAGACCATTGCATTTCAACTATGTCAAGGAAAATCATCGCACCCTTATATGTCCCTAACTGGGTAATTCCTTCAGTGTACTCATCAGGGTACGTCTGCCAATTAAACTGCAAAACAAAAATATAGAAAGACTATTTTTTTGTACAAACTAATTTAATGGCATGTTTCTTGAGTTACTGGCTGCTCATCGAGGATGTCCCTAATTATGCATATGTAATGACTCCCAGTTTCTGTAAATTTTAAATGACATTACCACACCTGTATAATCACAAATTCCAAATCAATAAATATTGTGAATCATAATAAAATAAATGATTAAATGCATTAACACGTAAAATCAATTATAAAACAATGCATATTCGTATTACTTTCCACTATATGGAGCAGACGGTAACAGATTCTGTGCGTCGATTATTATTTGCTCAATATTAGATCTTTGGTTACCCAATTGAGGAATCAGACTTGGGATTCGTGACTATGCCCATATCTAATTTATTGTAGTGACGTCAATAATACAATTTAAATTGACAAGAAACATATTTTAATTATTACAACAAACAAACATATTATTTACCTGTACGAGTTGCAATACACCACCTATCACTTTTTTCACTCTCGAAGTGCACAACTCACGATATAAGTATGCCAACACAACACTACCCCAACTATAAGTATGAGCAGAGTCGATATCCTCCAACTTCTGTAAATACAATAACCTAACAAAATTGTCTAATGAATCAGGGCGCATAATTTCCCATAACATTAATAACACACAAGTCCGTGTAAACTTAGCAACATCATCCGGCGTATTGTGTCTATTCAAGGGATTGAGCAACAAATGATTTTTCAAAACAACTAATTTCAACCTCGCACGTTTGAAGTCTTTGATATATGGTGTGGATCCTAAATATATATGGCAATATTCTTGCCATTCTGGTAGACTCCTATCATGATCTATCTCCGACACTACAATGACATCTACTGGCAATGACAATATTACTGCAATGTCTTGCAGTGTGATAGACGTCTCTCGCGATCTGAGATGAAATGTGTATGTTTCACGACGCCATCTCTCAACTAAAGCCGTGATTAGGTGCATGTCAAGCTCAATCTTACCACACCTATATATACCATAAAATCCAATCACGTTCAACCAATTGACAATATGTATATCTAGTAGACACATTTCCCAAAAATAGTTATCCGGGTTTCTAGCACAAAGTGTGCTATCCATATTACCTACACATACATCCTCAGATCGATGTGAAAATTGCAATGACAAATGTTGTGTGTCAACCGGGTCTGATTGTCTCATTTGATCCATCCTGAAATATAATACAAAAAAATATCAACATTAATATCAAAATTACAACCACCGCCGTCGGCAGTCCATGTTCGCCACCGACCGACAGTCAACAGCCGCTGCCCAAATACAGTCGCCAATCGGCCGCCGACCTCCGGCGCCGCCTCCAACCGTCCACATCACCGAAAAACACGCCATCAACGACCATCGGATGTCCAATATTTACATAAAAAAATGTACTCTCAATATATATATCAACATCAAATATAATTTATCTAACATCAAATAATAGCAAAACATAATCAACTTACCTTAGATAACTAGGAAATTTGGACAAGAAATGGAAAGATATCAAATTTTGCTCTCCGAACTTTCAGCGTGCGCTTCAAATGTAAAAAATAATATGAGGCGGCGTGTTGTATAAAGGGCTAGGGTTTGGGGATTTTAAAGGTTGGATTGCGACACCAAAAAAATGATTTGTTTTATCGATGTCGCAATCTGAGATGTCGACAACAATAAAAAAATATTTTATATATTGTTGTCGTGACAACAATAAAAAAATATTTTATATATTGCTGTTGCCTTCTCAGATGGAGACACCAATAAAATTAATTTTTGGTGTCGTCATCTCAGAGTGCGACATCAATAAAATATTGTATGGAGTCGCCTTCTGAGATGGCGACAACAATTTTTTATTCTTTGTCGTCATCTCAGTTGGCGACATCGGTTAGTTTTAGAATGAAAAAGAAATTGATTCATTTTTATAAATATTCTTAATTAAGAGGTTAATAGTTAAAAAAACCCTAAATATACTGGCTAGGCTGAGTTTGACCTTGATACCAAATTGACTTGATTAATACGATCAAACAATAGAAATGCTACAGTACATCGATATACTCGAACACAAATCCAAATATCATATATGTTGGTATGTGAGTTAATTCTTAAGACATCGGGTTACTGTAGTATTTCCCATTTTGGATGATAAAAAACTATTTCAATAAATTCAAATCACTAAAGTTTGGATAATATTTTTTATTACATTTATTCATAAAAGCTCTTTTATTGCGTTTTAAATGACATAAGTTTTTGGATATTGATGGGATCCGTTATTTTTATGTATTTTGTAGAATTAAGTGTTTATGAAAAATAAAGAAAAGACACCAAAAAATTTTACGTGAAAAATCCTCGAATTGAAGGAAAAGCCACGGGACCTAGTCCAATATAATTTATACTATCACAATCTTGTTTTGTTACAGGACTTTTGACACCATCTATGACTACAGAGTTATTATACAAGAATATCTGAAAAATATCAGAGACGACCGAACAGAATAAGTATGCTCTCTTTAGAGTATTTTCTGCATAAAAAGTCCAACCCTTGAATGATATTCTCAGTGGGTATTTATAGGCTCGATTTTTGAGTTTTCTTGGCGGGAAAGTTTAAAAGCCCGTCTCCTTTGATCATGGCGGTAATACGGCGAGTATGTCTGAAAAATCCGCACCCCACTAATGTACATTTATCCTCGCCGGTTAATTTGTTGGTTATCACCGGGTCTTCCACTATTCTTTGACCAGAATCCCGATGAGGGTTTAACAGTTGTTCGGCATTCATCTTGTTCGGTGCCACTCTGTTCGGTACATGATGGTTTGGTTATTGAGGAAATTTTTCCCGAGAAGGCCAATATAGGTTTTTTTTTAAAACTAATTTGGAAAACAATTTATATTTCAAAAATACATCGAAATATAAAAGATAACAAAAGTACTTTAAACCGCTGTCTCGGAGGGCGGCTACTCAACGTTGAGTAGCCGCCCCCTTAGGAAGCGGCTACTCAACGTTGAGTAGCCGCCCACTAAGGAGGCGGCTACTCCATATTATTCGATATGTGTGGCTATTATCCATACAAACCATTTAATTGATACCTACTCATACCAATCCAAACCCAATTTACTCCATTTAATTGATTCCTACTTCATACCAATCCAAATCCAACTACATTATTTAATTGATACCTACTCCATTAATTGATACCAATGAAATCCATCTATAAATTCATATCCATTCTCAAAATATTCTATACCTTACAACCTTTTCTTTCTTCTTGTTCCCTTAGTCTCAGAGCTTTTGTTTCTCACGTGAATAATATATTAGTCTCTATTCATCCACGGTGAGTTAATTATTAAAATCTTATATATTATTCATATTATTTTTATTATTTTTTTGTCTTTAAAACGCGCATTATTAAAAATCTTTTATATGATTTCTCTCATCAAAACGTTCATTATTTTTTTAAACATGTACGTATAATAAATTGTTATTAATATTTTAAATGGTTGTTCATTATTATTTTTAAACATGTACGTATAATAAATTTTTATTAATATTTTAAATGGTTGATATATGTGTTATTTTTATTATTATTTTTAGGATGGCGTTAAATCGAGGTCCCGAAGATTCAACTGTATTATATCTACAATCTACGCATATCTCGAGTGTTGTTTGTTCCGAGAATATTGATAGTAATTTAAAAGTGAAGCGTACAGATAACCTTATCTGGGGGTTGTATAATGAGAAAGTGATACACGATCGTGTTTGGAGGCATATCATTGATATGAGATTTTACGGTGTTTTACAATCTGGCTATTGTATGTACGATAATCATTTGATTACCGCTCTTGTTGAACGATGGCGGCCTGAGACCCATACATTTCATTTTAGATTTGGTGAGGCTACCATTACTTTACAAGATATTTCAATAATTTGGGGTCTGAAAGTTGATGGTGAACCAGTAACTGGGGTAGATGATTCACGACGTGTGAAAGAATGGCAAGAAACATGTATTGAGTTACTAGGATTTGAGCCTGCCGAAGCAAAATTTAAAGGCGGTCACCTAAGAATGACCGCTCTAGATGATCACTGCCGAGCTAATCCTATCTCTGATATGAGCTCAGAGATGGATGTAATAAAGTACACTCGGTGTATAGTTTTGATGATTATAGGTGGAATTTTGCTTCCAGATTATAATAGTAGCACTGTAAAACTCATGTATTTGCAGCTACTTGAAGATTTGGAAGAGGTAAACACATATAGTTGGGGCAGTGCGGTATTGGCTTACTTATACCGTGAAATGTGCAATGCATCAACCATAGGAAAATGCACTATCACTGGCCCTTTGTATATTTTGCAGGTATATGTAATATTTTTCTCTCACTAATAATATCTTATCCGTTTATTATTTTAAAATAATTTTTATGTTT
The DNA here is from genome assembly GCA_907163345.1 of Haberlea rhodopensis. Lineage (NCBI taxonomy): Eukaryota > Viridiplantae > Streptophyta > Magnoliopsida > Lamiales > Gesneriaceae > Haberlea > Haberlea rhodopensis. The sequence goes on from CAJQUN010000188.1 coordinate 865,031, forward strand.
ATTGGCAGATTTGGGCATGGAGTAGGATAAAATGTTTGAACCCTGACCGACAGTTAAAAACTTTGGTTGTCCCTGAGAATGTTCATGTTGCTCCCTACGGTGCACGGTAATAATTAATTATTGTTATTGTATACTAATATTAGAATGATAAAACATTACAATATTTAACATTTTTGATTATAGGTGGAACACTTTGTTTCGTCACACCCATATAGCAACACATTCGGTCAGAATTATACGACATTCTCTCGATCAAATGAGTAATGACGAGGTAAACTTAAATTATGTAATTGATTTTTGAAAATTTATGACGATTTCAATATATTGATTGACCCATTTTTTTAATTTTAACAATGTGCAGTTTAACTGGATCGTGTATGACACAGAGGCCGCTGATGTTAACTCCATTATTACTACCTATAATAATGATATTTGGAGAAGCGTTTGCCCTCTTATCTGCTTCCAAATAGTGGAGATTCATCGTCCTAACCGGGTGATGCGACAATTCAATATATGCCAGTCAATTCCATCACCTGTACTTGACGGTAATGAGCTACATGATATCACCCGAACTGGTCATCGTAATATGGATTGGGCCAAATTTCACAAAATACATCTTCGGACGTGGCGTAGGAGGCTAAGAAATGTCTCCACTGGTGAACCATGTGGTAGGTCAAACTCAACAGACGATGACTACATGCAGTGGTACGAGAGAATCACTGTAAGGGTTATATCGCCTCGCGTACATGGGATTGGTTTCCACCCAGTTGTTGGATTTGCGCATGGCACATCATATCGGGTAACACGATGCTCAATGGATTTTCTTGACCATTGTTCATATTTTTTATATGCATAATCGGGCCAGGGCTGATTGTTGTGAATCATACGTTGAGTTTTGGTGACACGTTGAATAAAGTATTGAACGCACCTTTGAAGGGTCAATTGTACTATCGCGGAAATATGTACTCTTCTAGCACCCTTCAACACACCATTTAAGCATTCTGACATATTAGTAGTCATTACCCCACGCCGCCAACCTCCATCGTGGGCTAAAGTCCATTTCTCCTTTGAAATTCCTACCAAATATCTATATGCCAGAATATTTTTGTTTTTGATTGCCTCCATTGTGGCATCAAACTTACAATTCTGATGTTGTGTGCCTGCTTCCCAGCATAGATCTTTCAAATGGATATTTTTAAACTTTGAATTAAAATTGGAGCACACATGTCTTAGACAGAAACGGTGCACACCATTAGGAGGTTGAAAAAGTGGTAGATCCTCAACTGCGCGCACAATTCCCTTATGCCTATCTGAAATAAGACATACACCGGTTACACCACGTATAACATGTCGACCGATATTCTCTGAGAACCATTTCCATGAGTCGTATGTTTCTTCATCAACAATCCCGAACGCTAACGGTAATATCTGATTGTTGGCATCCAGAGTGACGGCGATCAACATTTTATGCTTATACTTGGTGTACGAATGAGTACCATCAACACTAATGATTTTGCGACAGTGTTGAAACCCATCTATGCATGGCTTGAAAGCCCAAAATACATAATTCAATGTATTCACCGCTCGATTGTTAGATCTTAAATGCCTCAAATCCACAATTGTTCCAGTATTATACTTTGACAACGCACCCATGTATTTTGGAAGTAGACGCACAGAGCTCTCCCATGTACCGTAAACATTTTCCACCACACGTTGCAAACTTCTACATGCCTTCGTATACGAGATATCATAGCCATATTTATCTTTTACATTCTCCCGTACATACTTAATCTCATACGAAGGATCACATCGTACAATCCCCAACAATGTATTTGCCACCATATTACTGTCCAAGTTGTGGTGGTCTATACCAACATTACTCGAAATGCATGTATGCGGACCACCATACTTCGTTAATTTCCAAAAACCCATTTTTGGCTTCAAAGACGCTCGAAGACCCCATCTACACCTTACGTCAGGAGAAGTCTTTTTGCACCGTAATTTCCATAGAGTACGTGTGCTATCCACAACACAATACTCACGCCTGACAACTCTAACAGAGTAATCTTTCACAGATGCAATCAAATCTTTCTTATCCTTAAAAATCATGTTCACGGACAGCTCTCCTACCTCCGGGTTGTAATATCGAGTTCGCGATCCAGAAGGTACATCAAACGAATCAGGAACCTGCTCTTCGTTGACCGCATTAAAAAATGGTGGCATTTCAATCGTGCTTGGCAAAAATGGTGCGTCTTGCATATGTCTCCGACCATAAGGTGGTTCATTGGATGTTGTCTCTTCACCGGGAAATGCATGGATATTATCATCGTCTTCATCATGCATCTCATCAGCCTCATTACCGTGTTCTCCAGAATCACTCGATGAATTATCGGGTTCACTATCACTCATGTAAACATCTCGATGACTATCTCCGTGTACGTCATGTGTGGCTGGCCCATCAGTTGCTGCTAACATAATTGTATGCTCCGAACCACCAACATCAGGATCAAATACATCATGAATTTGTGTAATTTCTTCTCGTAATCCCCAAACTTCTGATGTGTTTGGCCAATATGTAGGATTTTCTTCAGAAGAGGCGGTTATATATTGATCCCAAGGTCCACTTCCATGCTCGAAATAAGGATAATTTTGTTGCTCAACATCTCGACCGCTTGAAGTAGAAGGTTGATCATGGACCACCATATTGCTCAATCCTTCAGTGACATATGGAAGATTTGATTCTGGCCCTTCAAGACCAAAATCATGATTAATTGCCTCTATATCGACGTACAAATGCAGCATCTGCATATTGGGACATTCCATTATAAATTGTAGAACATCATCATCTACAATATCGATTGGTATTTCATTCCAAGAAGATTTCTCCATGAATGCATATTTGGTTGACAATTTGATATTAAACATCGTTGGGTCGATGTTTAACTTTCTATGTGCTAGTTGAATCAAATCAAATAAAATAATAGAACGAGAAATTCTAATCGGTCTGACTGGTGGAATGCTATATTCAACCGATCCGTTTCCAATAATAGTATTACCACCAAAATATAGCAGCATGTAAATCGAATCCATTTTGAACAAACTAAGAAATATTTTGATTCAAACTTTGATGCACCGAAAAAATTGAAGAGAAAAAAGGAAGGAAGAGGAAATTGGTTTGAAGAATTGTGTGGCGAAAACATTTTACCTTCGTATTATTTATACATATTTCGAATACTAATTTTTGTAAAGGTTCACGGGAAACATTTTATATATAATATGATTAATTTTTGTCGGTAAAAATATAATATAAACAAACGAAAATTGTAATAACAGAGAAGAAGGTGGGATATAAACAAAAGAAAATTGTAAGAAAAGAGAAGAATGTGGGAAGAGACGTATAAGTTGACTGTGAAAAGAGACAACAGGAGATTGGAAGAGACGTAATGGGGTATGCGACAATGAACCAAAACACGGGCATGGTGGGTGAAGAGACATAAAGGAATGGGTGAAGAGAAATAAATGGGTACGCGACAACCAACCAGCGACAATGAACCAAAACATGGGCATGGTGGGTGAAGAGACATAAAGGAATGGGTGAAGAGACATAAATGGCTAGGCGACAACCAACCAACCAACAGATACACGACCAACCAATACACTGATGAGCAGCCGCTTCACCAGTGGGCGGCTACTCATTAGTGAGTAGCCGCTCCACGAAGGGGCTGCTACTCACTAATGAGTAGCCGCTTCACGGTGAAGCGGCTACTCAACATTGAGTAGCCGCTTCAGCGTGAAGCGGCTACTCAATGACGAGTAGCCGTGGAACGGTGAAGCGGTTGCTCAAGTCTTAGCAGCCGTCCTCTCCGATAGCGGTTTAACTTATATTTGCAAAGTCTTACATTTCGACGTATTCTTGAAAGAAAAAAAATTATATTATTTTTTAAAAAAAAACCGCCAATATATATATGACATCATATATAAAACACTTGAGAGTTTTTTTATAGTCTCACCTTTATAATCACCTTCTTCGACATCACCTCTTGTCCCCTTCCCATCTTGCAAGTTGCTAATGGTTTACATCAACGCCGCCTCATGTGCATTAAATATGATAATTGGGTTATTCTTTTGACTTTTGAATTTCTTACACCTATCGAGTTGCGTGGACGCTTCGCCCCTCCAAACCTCTATAAATTCAATGCCCATAACCCGAAATTTGCATCATCATTTCTTGAAATATTCCATTTTTCCCATTATAATTCTATTAAGTGCCGAATAATGTTGCCACGGATTGAGATCAATCAAGCTTTTGATCTTGATGAAGCCTTGACCATGCCGGAGAGCTCTACCACGGAGTTAAATGAACAGAACGAACACGAAGCCAGACCCAAATCTCCTTCCGACAAGATGTTCGATGAAATGCCGACGGTGGTGAGCGGCGGAGGTCGCTGTGCTGTCTGCATGAAAGGCTTCAGAATAGGCAGTGCAGGGGGTACTCAGGTCCCCTGTGGCCATGTTTTCCATGTAAATTGCATTGCGCAGTGGGTTTCGCTCAAAAGTTCTTGCCCTATGTGCCGGGCCCAGGTGTCTTCCTGCGGCTGATTTGTATTGTAATTCGTTTCTTATAATATGTTAGTTAATTTCTTACCTAATCTGTGACGATCCATTGAAACTTGTGGCAAGATTGGATTATGTCTGTAACAGAATGCTTCCTAAAACTCAAAAGTCGATAGATCAATGACTCAGATTTATCAATAGCGAGTTAGTTTACTAAAATTGTATGTGTCCTCTAAGTATAGTTCAAACAAAGATTTTGTGTAATTTTTGCTTCCATATTTGTACCAGAGAATATAGGCTAATTTACAAAAAAAAAATGTAAATTTAAAAAAAAAAATCAAAAAACGTATAGGTTATCCCTTGAGGGGTAATACCCAAATGTTAGATTCATTACTCGAATTTATCAATATCTCATTACTTCATATGAGACTCAATCTATTGAAAATTTGGGTCATTGATCCACCAAGTATTCAAACTAAGGAACATTTTTAAATATGCATAGAGATGTGCACTTTTAATTTCTCTCTCTAAAAAAGTTCTAAAAGATACAAGAAAATTACTTTTTTTAAAAATTAGATAATAGTAACAAAAAAATGAACGTGTGAATGAAGAAACGATAAAAAAAAGAAGGGGGGGGGGGGGGGGGGGGGGGGGATTGATCAAATTGCCCCCAATATAGTTAAGATGACTATAATACCCTCAATAAGTGTATAAAATACAATATTATCATGTGTTAACAAATAAATCACTAATTACCAGAAAACCCTTCAATTCAAAAAAACAAATTAAATAGTGCTAAATAGACATACTATGCCTGTTTTATTATATGATTCAATTTTTAAATGTAAAATAATCTAATTACAAAAAATTGATTAACATATTGGTTCATTCTATAACAATGTTCCAATATTTACATAAAGAAATGAATTAATTCAAAGATCAAATTATCACATAAACAATTATAAAAGCACGTAACGTGTGCACGACGATGTTAGTACTAAATAAATAAGAGAACAAAAGTCTCCAATTGGATCTAATACAAGGAATATGTTTGGGCCTATATTATTGGATCAAGAACAAATATGGTTTCCCATATAGCTCAAGTCGGCGATTGTTGGATCATGAATCCAACGTGTGGCTTATATGTAAATAATTATGCATTGTGGACTGTCTGTAAGGGTTAACCCATTTTTCCTCCTCTTGCATAATCTCCTCAACGTCTTTGAGCTAAAATGATTGAAAATGACCAAATTGAGACAACGAAGGACGAAGATAGAAATTTACAGCCTCGACCGATCGAGCGTAGATTTTAAGTTCGAATGGAATGAAAATCACAGACAAGCTGTCGAACAGCTTAAAGAAGTTTGCAAGCAACTATCAAAACTTGCAATTCTAAACGACGAGGGTGAACTGATATTATACACAGATATCAGTGATTATTGGTGGGCTAGAATCATAATTTAAAGTAGCAATTGGCAAACGATTTATCAAATAAATAGCCGTGGATAAAACTTGCATCGTGGAAATTCAGTACTGGACTTTTCCCTACCTTCATTGATTAACACTTGACTTTATGTGGCGATTTATTCAACAAGTATTTTATACTCCTAAAACAACAAAAAGTAGATGCATGCCGAAGACTGCAATAGAGGGTCGAGTACTCGGCATTGCCCATTGTTTACATAAAAAAGTAATAATTAATTTATCGATAAATATGGTAAATTATAAAAATTTTCCCAGTGCATATCATTTACAATAATAATCTCAAATTTTTAGTACTTAACAGATATAAAATCATAGAATTTTTTTTGAAACCAAGTGATATCATAAAAATTATCTTAACAAATATAATCTCAAACAAATTAAGTTTTTAAAAAATTGTCCAAGAAAAGTTCTCCGTTAAAAAAATAGAACGGATATATGACATGCTCCCCATCCTGGTGCATGTCCCCGTTTGCACGGTATCTTCTAATTTCAATAAAATCAGATAATCTTCGAATTCAATGAGTATTCTCGATTCGTTTACAATTCTAGTATAATATTTAGCCTATATGTAAACTTCATTGGCAGTCTCTTTCGCGTATATAAATAGCATGTTTGACATACCTAGAAGCATTAATTAGCAAGTGGCGGTGGTCCTCATGGAAGTGGACATTTTCGGCCCTCACTAGAGCTTAGTCAAACAAGAGTCTCGTAATCACTATATTGCACCGATACTCTAAAAAAATTCAAGGTCAAGTATCGGATATTTCTGGGATACGGATACGCGTGGATACGGCACCGATACTTATCAGATACGCCACGTGACGTATCTGTGGACAAAAATTAAGTTTTTATTTCGGATACGTTCTGGATACGGTCAAGATACGGCGGTTACCGTATCCGACACGGATTAGATACGGGAACTTTCATAATTTTTTTAAAAAAATACGATTGAAACTGTAATTAAAATTAAATTATTTAACTTAATCCATATTTCCTAACCATCCTAATTTGTTTAATGTCGATTATATGCTTGAAATTTTTAGATGTCCTGAATTAATATTCTACCATTTGTCGTGAATTTGGTGAGTTTGCAACTTTATTCTGATTTCTAATGTGTTTAATGTTGATTATAAGCTTGAAACTTGATTTCTTACAAATATTATTAATTATATATTTATGTATATATATATAAATATATAAAAATTATCGTATCAGACGTATCGTATCCTATAAATTTCAAAAATCTCGTGCAATCGTACCCCTATCTACGTATCTACGTATCTGTATCCGTGCAACATAGCGTAATCATGTTACCTCCGATTTATTTTTAAATAAAATTACGGATAAAAATAAAAAAATCTACATTGTTTTTTCCTTCCCTATTATTTTTTATGTGGGCAGTGGTGTTTTCCATAAAATGATAGAATATAATTAGTCAAAATTTGTTATTAGTGTAATAAGTTGATTATTTTACATTTTAAATCCTTTTTTTAGAACACGGACAAGATACAGAAGTTGTTGGCACCAGATATTACTAATATGATATGGGATATCACTAACATCTACGGTGCTATATAAACATCCCGATGAAAAAACTAGAAGTGCAAATAAAAAACAAAACAAATATGCACTAAGACCAAATTTTAATTAATAATTAGAGTATTTACACCGAAAATATATAATTTGTAAGATAATTTTGGTACATTTTCTCTAAACCCGACGTAACTTACATAATTCTAGTTTTATTATTATTATTATTATATAATTCAATATAATTATAATATGACAAATGTAACTGACAAAGAAACTATTTTTATTAAACTCAAATTATGTTGAAGTTCGATGAGTGATCGAAAAGCACGTACGCCTTCAATATAGAAACAAATTGAGAATATATTTTAGGCGATTGATTTTTTTGCTTCGGTTATTGTTTCTCTAAAACAACGTGTAACCGCCAAAAGCAGAGACGTAAGTCATGAAATGTTTTTGTTGTTTATGGTTGAACGGTGATAATTTTATAATACAGCTGAAGTCCATTAAGCTACCTATTTATTTTAATGTCAAACATCGAATATTTTTGCTTGATAGTAATTTTGTAGGGTCTTCCTACCTTAACAGTGTTAATTAGAACATAAAAAGGACTAATCATGCATTAAACAACATCTTAAGGTTCCGGTTGTTACACAAGCTAACAGGATTACAGGCCAAGATACAAAACTTCAAAAATAATTCATTACATTCCAAAAAGAATGACATTTAGATTTACACTACTCCTAGAGTAGATACTAATCATGACTTGAATCATATACATCCCTGTGTTCCTCGTAGCTCACAGCCTCAACCCGACCCTTAGTCATTTAGTCCAAAAGTGTACCTACATGGACAACACATCATGAGCATATACAATCGTACTTAACATCATAAAAACATCATAATAAATGCATGAAATATTGGTTAAGTAAATATGCTGGTTATTCATTAACTTCTTATTGTTGTCCCTGATTCATAATCATGCATACGGGCATCTTACCCTGTGGCATCTTACCACATTATAAACATCGCATGACCTCTTACCATGTGGGGCATCTTACCCCGTGGCATCTTACCACAAATAGCATCATATGGCCTCTTACCATATGGGCATCTTACCCCGTGTCATCTTACCACATAATAACATCGTATGACATCTTACCATATGGGCATCTTACCCCGTGGCATCTTACCACATAATAACATCGTATCACATCATTATATAAACATCGTATAAACATCATCATATAAACATCGTATAAACATCATCATATAAACATCGTATAAACATCATCATTTCATCGTATAAACATCATCATTTCATCTTATATATTCATGCGATAAATGCATAGTCATAGTGTAGGGATGTGTTTTACCGTCCGACGCCCGTACGTCTCTTACGTACCTTTTCAAAAGGAGGAGGAGTCAACAGACTTTATCTCCTTGATGGTGCCGGTACCTGGGATGGTTCTACAAGACCACACAATACCATATTAGATGCCTCAATACCATCTCACATCATAAACTTAACAAAATAAAACATCATCTTATTTTTCAACTTTCTGCCTCTCTCGATCGATCGGCCCCAAGGTCTCGATCGATCGAGAATCTGTGCACAAACAGTGCCCAAACATTCTGCCTCGATCGATCGATCGAAACATTTTACCGATCGATCGAGGAGCTTCTCCGATCGATCGAGAAATCTTTCGATCGATCGGCACCTGAAATTCAAAACATGCTTTAACCATTCTGTCTCGCTTGATCGATCGGGACCAAAATCTCGATCGATCGAGAGCTCTGAAAAATCGGGACTTCCCCAGATTTTTGAGCACCTCATTTCATACCATCATTTCTACTTCATAAGGTATAAAACATGCTTGAACAAAAATGTTACCAGCTTCATAAAACTACCATGCATGTATTCAAATTAAAGGTTTAGCAAAACCTAAGCTAACATGCATCATAACATCATCATAATCTTCATCATCAACCAACCTTAAACAGAAACAGAGCATGCTTATCTTTTCCCCAGATTTTCGAGCATATAGTTTCATAACAAGAAATCTATCATATAAATCATGTAAAAAGCTCGAACAACCATGCTAGTAGTTACATAATACTACCATGTAAGCATCCCTACCAAGGTTCCACCCAAACCTATTCCTATCAAGCAATAAAACATCCCACCAAAACCAAACTCAACCAAAAACAGAGCACCAAGTCTTACCCCCTTTTTCTCCTCTTTTGGTAAGCTTTTGCACAAGAAATCACAAGCTAATCCTTCCTCATTTCTGCAGCTTACAGGGACGAGAATGAGAGGGAGAAGGAGATGGAGGAGAATTGATTGCCAACCAATGAGTGGAAGCATGGGTTGAGAAGGGATGGGTTGCCAAGTGGGTTGCCAAGTGGGGGGATGGGTGGTGACCGAGTGGTGGGGGTGGGGTGGTGTGGTTGGGGTGCCATGTGGTGTTTAATTGTGTCCCGGTATTTCATACGATGTATAAAAATATCTCCCCTTGATATTTTATAATTTTACTACATCAATACAACAATTAAAAACACCCAGCATGCTCCCTAAACCATATCATCATATCATAATTATAACCCCCAATTAAAGTACCACAACCCTCTTAAACACATCGTAAATCATCATCGTAGCACATAATTATATAACATTTCGGGGGTTAAACAAAAAACAACATTCAATTGTTTTGAATAAATATTTACAAATACCATGTTAGAATGTATATTTAGTGCTTCACTAGTACTCTCATCCGACTTTATATACAGTAAAACCTTGATAAATGCAAATCATTGGGACTGGAAAAGAATATTCATTTATCGAGATTATTTATTTATCGATAAATGAATAAATTATCATGTGTAACTACCAAGCATATGTTGGAAAAAACGAGAAAATGAATTCAATTTTTTTATTTGGCCAAAAGTTGTCTCCAAATGGGTCCATTGAACATGAATTTTGGTTAACTATGTGAAATGGTGTGTCCATTGATGTTTGGGGTGCGATTTTTGGCCAAAAGTTGTCTCTAAATGGTGTCCCTTGAACATGAATTTTGGTAACTATGTGAAATGGTGTGTCCATTGATGTTTGGGGTGCGATTTTTGGCCAAAAGTTACCTCCAAATGGTGTCCATTGAACATGAATTTTGGTTAACTAAAATATAACATTTTCACATGTATTGATTATTACTTTTCGAAATCATTATCAAAGTTTTAGTGAAATTTGAGAGCATTTGTTGTTCATCAAATTGAGTGCTTTGAACATTTGTGGTTTGATGACTTGTGATTTGGAGTGCTCCTATCACAAGTCATAGTCGTTGTATCTTGGGAGATAAATTGCCATAGCAAACCGTTAGCACCATAGCGGGGCAATATTGTCTTAAGGACGGAAATTATAAATCTCGCCTCGACATAAAAAAATGTTTTAAAAGCCATTGTTATTTTTTCCTGAGATACACTTTGAGAGAAAATTATAAACAACAATCTTAAGACAATATCGTGTAATTCAATGGCTTCTTCGAGTGCAACAACGACTTCTGTTCACCATGGTGAAAGGCCTGAAAAGTTCAATGGGAACGACTTCAAGCGGGTGGCAACAAAAGATGCTATTTTACTTGACCACACTAAGTTTGGCAAGGTTCTTAACCGAGGAGCCTCCTACGGTTGAAGAAGGAGAGACTGACACCCAAAAGAGGGCAGCACTGGATGCATGGAATCAAAGCGACTTCCTATGCAAGAACTACATCTTAAACGGGTTAGACAATAAATTATATAATGTTTATTGTCTTGTGAAAACAGCGAAGGAACTGTGGGCATCGCTGGAAAAGAAGTACAAATCCGAGGATGCCGGCATGAAGAAATTCATAGTTGGACAGTTCCTGGACTTCAAGATGGTTGATACCAAGCCTGTGATGGCGCAAGTGCAAGATCTACAAGTGATCTTGCATGACATTCATGCGGAAGGAATGAGTCTAAGTGATTCATTCCAAGTCGCCGCTATGATTGAGAAATTGCCTCCTATGTGGAAGGACTTCAAGAACTATCTGAAACACAAACGAAAGGAGATGAGTCTTGAAGACCTTGTGGTTCGATTACGAATCAAGGAGGACAACAAAGTTTCCGAGAGGAAGGCAGGTAGGTTTCAAATGGAACCACGGGCTAACCTAGTTGAACAAAGAACCGGATCAAAGCGTAAGTTTGACGGTATGGCCTCCAACAATGGCAAGGCGAAAAAGTTCAAAGGAAAATGCTATAAGTGTGGAAAGCCCAATCACATGGCAAAGGATTGTCGTAACAAAGACACTCGTGGAAAAGCAAAAGATCAAGTCAACGTGACCAAACATGATCGGATCTCGGAAGATTTGAATGATCTAATGTTAACCGCTGTGATCTTTGAAGCAAATTTGGTGGACAATCCTATGGAATGGTTAGTCGATTCCGGTGCAACCCGACATGTGTGTTCGGACAAGGCCATGTTCTCCACATACACTCCAATAAGTGGGTGCCAACTCTACATGGGAAACTCCACAACATCTCCGGTAATTGGACTGGGGAAGGTGGTTCTAAAGATGACTTCGGGAAAGGAATTGACTTTGATTGATGTCCTACATGTTCCCGACATCCGAAAGAACCTGATATCCGGATCGGCTCTAGTCAAGGCGGGTTTTAGACTAGTTTTAGAATCTGGAAAAATTGTACTCTCCAAAAATGAAGTTTTGTAGGAAAAGGCTATATGGATAAAAGCCTATTCAAAATGAATGTAATGACGGTTAAACGTCAATTTGAAAGCAATAAAGTGAATGATTCTACTTATTTGATTGAGTCTTATAATTTATGGCATGATCGTTTATGTCACGTAAATTATGGTTCACTTAACAAATTAGTGAAGTTAAACTTATTGCCTCAAATGAATGTTAACTTGAAACATAAGTGTGAGACTTGTGTCGAGGCCAAGTTAACGAAACCGCCATTCCATTCAATTGAAAGAACCACGGCACCTCTTGAATTAATTCATACGGATTTATGTGATCTAAAGTTTGTGGAAACTAGAGGTGGGAAAAAGTACTTCATTACTTTCATTGATGATTGTACGAGATATTGTTACGTCTATTTGCTAAGAAGCAAAGACGAGGCCTTGGGAGTATTTAAACAATACAAGAATGAAGTTGAAAATCAACTTAGCTAAAAGATAAAGAATGTTCGAAGCGATAGAGGAGGAGAATATGGAGCACCGTTTGAAAAATTTTGCACTGAGTATGGCATTATTCACCAAACCACTGCCCCCTATTCACCTCAATCAAATGGTATTGCCGAACGTAAAAATCTTACTCTAAAAGAGATGATGAATGCTATGTTGATAAGTTCTGGATTACCACAAAACTTGTTGGGGGAAGCAATCCTGTCGGCCAACTACATTCTAAACAAAATACCACACAAAAGTAAGGATGAAACTCCTTATGAGTTATGGAAAGGTCACAAGCCTTCCTACAAATACTTGAAAGTGTGGGGGTGCTTGGCAAAGGTAGAAGTACCTAAATCAAAGCAAGTGAAAATCGGGCCTAAAACAATAGATTGTGTATTTATTGGTTTTGCCAAAAATAGTAGTACATATCGATTTTTAGTACATAAATCTGAAATAAGTGTGGGTTCAATTGTCTTGGTTTACATCAACAACTAAATAGTTCAAGACTATAAGTTCACTATTAAGTCAAGTAAATCCGATTGAATACTACTACGGAAGATTCAAAGCCGCAAGATATCTCTACAGATGCCATAATAGTTCGTCAAAGCACTCAATTGCATACATGCATAAAATTTAATTCATGTGGGGGATTGTTGAAAAAACGAGAAAATGAATTCAATTTTTTTTTTGGCCAAAAGTTGTCTCCAAATGGTGTCCATTGAACATGAATTTTGGTTAACTATGTGAAATGGTGTGTCCATTGATGTTTGGGGTGCGATTTTTGGCCAAAAGTTGCCTCCAAATGGTGTCCATTGAACATGAATTTTGGTTAACTATAAATATAACATTTCCACATGTATTGGTTATTAGTTTTCGAAATCATTATCAAAGTTTTAGTGAAATTTGAGAGCATTTGTTGTTCATCAAATTGAGTGATTTGAACCTTTGTGGTTTGGGGACTTGTGATTTGGAGTGCTCCTATCACAAGTCATAGTCGTTGTATCTTGGGAGACAAATTGCCATAGCAAACCGTTAGCACCATAGCGGGGCAATATTGTCTTAAGAACGGAGATTATAAATCTCGCCTCGACATAAAAAATTGTTTTAAAAGCCATTGTTATTTTTTTCTGAGATACACTTTGAGAGAAAATTATAAACAACAGCATACACATCATATGCTAAGGAAACCTTACCACAAAGCTTTGAGTTCGCTTCACACAAATTTATATCTTGATTTCCAAGCTTAAATCCAAGAAAAGAAGCAAGAACAAGCAAGGGTTTGAGGAGAGTGCTGGTGTGTTTGGGTGTATTGTGTGAGTTTAAATCTGATTGTTACTATATACCTAGTAACACCACATACAACATAATTTCATGTAGTTTATCATGTAATAAAGCCATGCCTTCCATGTAGCATTACTACTAAACCATGTACACACAACTTCATGTTACACAACAAGTCCATGCGTTTGTTCTCAACTACTCATTTCTCTTGTCATGCATGAAATGAACATCATGTACTACCATGATTCAATTATTCCTATGTTCTCCCATACTCGATAAAATTCGAACACAAGTCCACATCATATTGTAATTAACTCCTAATTACACAATCAACCATTCATAATCATGCACAATATATTTCTAGGCATTACACCTATGTTGCACGGACACGGATATGTGGTCACGAGTATGACACGACACGGACACATGGACAAGAATTTTCAAAAAATACAGGATACGATACGTCTAGGATACGTATAATTTTCTTTTCATATATATTCTACATATACATTATGTTATAATATACTAAAATTCAAGAAAAAATATAATTATCAAATATTTGAATAATAAAATTGAAAATGATATAAAGTTGTAGACACATCATTCAAACATTCACTAATTAAAACATACAAGAAATACCACTCAAGCAGCATAAACATAAAAAAGTTATAATTTCTTTAACATTTTTCTAAAAAAAGTTATAATTTGTGAAAAAAAATTTATTTTAAAAAAATTATATAAAAAATCATTTTTCTTATGTCCTTCCGTGTCCATGGCATGTCCGACATCGTATCACACCCGTATCCTGTCATGTCCGTGTCTGTGAAGTGTTTAACATCGCATGTGGTGATTTTTTGGAGTGTTGGTACAACATAGATCCAAACACAATCTCCGAGTATTTAAAATCCACTATACTCACTAATCTAAGTACTTAATTTGATGGCCGAGTTTGAAATTTACATAAATTAAATTCCTATAATGAATTAGAATATTTTTAAAATTATAGATTTGAAATATACTCAGATTCCAAAGTCACATTTATATTTTTGGACTTGGGATTAAGGTCTATTAGTTTGAGTTTCATTGTTATTAATGCAAGTACTTCATTTTTTTGGAGGCACATTTGCTCAAATTAACCCAAAATCATGTTGGTTTCGGACCTATTGGGTCATCCGCAACGAGCCCATCTTAATTTTGGGCATCATTTATTGGTCATTTCAGTTTGGGCTGAAATGGGTCTCGGATTATCCATTTGCATGGTTTTCACCCTGTTATGTTTTCCGGTTGGATTAACGTAGTTTCAATGCATTTTTTTGGTGGAACTATCTTATCTATATGTTATCATCTATCAAAAGACTACATTTGATTTAGTTACTTATGTAAACTAAAATTTTCTATTTACTCATCCTTCACAAACATTATATAAAATTTATTATAAATTGATGTTTATATAATAAGAAAATAGACCCCTAAAATTTAATATGAGAAATATATTAAAACGTCCTCGTAATTTGGGTAATTCCTTGTTCTGTTCCTAAAATTTTTAGTAACCCAGTTTAGTCCCTAAAGTTCTAAAGATTTCTCAATTCAGTCCGCAAAGTATAGTCAAGCATAAGAAGTAAAAATCGATGAACTGAATCGGAATTATTTTTAAATTTTAGGGACTTGATTGTGAACGAACTTAGATCTGGTTTAGTCCTTAAAATTTTAAAAATATTTCTGAATCAATCCCTCTTCGTTTGTCTCTCACGCCCGACTTAATGTCGATGACTAAGCAAAAATTTTTTTAAAAATTTTAGGAACTAAATCGAGTCTCTGAAAATTTTAGGAACTAAACCAAGAATGAGCTCAAAATATTTCTGAATCAATCTCTCTTTTTGCCTATCATGACCGACTTAATATCGAGGACTGAACCGAGATATTTTTTTAGAATTTTAAGGACTAAATAAATCAAGTCACTAAAAAATTTAAGAACTGAACAAAGAATAAGCTCAAGCTATATGTAATTGGATATAGTTCTTTAATTAAATAACTATATATATAACATGTTTGAACGTGATTTGGCAAAGTGACCCAAGTCGTTATATAAAATAGCGACCTCATTTGAAATCGTCATTACAGATGATATTCTACTTAAAAAAAATTTAATGAAGACATCGTCTTCGATAGCACATATATTCGTCTTCATTATTATTTTTTAATTAATGTTTTTATGAGGCTATATATTGAGATTTTTTGGTCTTCTTTCTCGGTCAAGTTAATATGAGGCCTATGACTATTCACCTTTTCCATCCAACCACAAACCGCCACGTTTCTATTACTAAAATGTTTTTATCAATCAATGATGCTATAGCCTATAACTCAATTTTTATTTTTAAATTAATGTATGAGATTTTTTGGTCTTCCTTCTTGTTAGGGATATCAACGGGACAAGTTCGGGACAGATTTGAAACGGGTTTAATACCTGGTTGAAGCAGATCCAAATCCTTCTCGGTAAGACAGGTTCAATGTGGGTCCTGCTTTTAAACCCACCCAAAGTTCGTTGCACGACATTAAATATATATTTTTGAATTATTTAATTAAAAAAACCCTTCGATTATTGATCTTATTTATAATTTTTAGTCAAAATAGTTAACAGTAATAATATTATGCTAGTTATTGTACATTTTATCATTCAGAATTTTGATGAAACAATGGGTCGTTAGTTTATCATTTCCTCCTTGACTATTTTTTATAATTTTAATGAGATTAATTTATGGCTCCATACTCTATGGTCCATTTTTGGTAATTTTAATGAGATTAATTTCTAAATCTCCGATGATGCTTCCATTAAATATTTTTTTAAAAAAATTAAGACGTCATCTGTAATGAAAACTTCAAACAAAATTGTCATTTTAAGTGACGACTTAGATCATTTTGCTAAATCACGTTCAAACATGTTATTTTGTTAAATAAATATATATATTTGATTATTTAATTAAAAAAACGATAATGTATTATCCAATTTCAATAAGATAATTTGTTATTATTAGCTACTGTATTTCTTTTTAAAGCTATTTGCAGCTATGTCGGGGAAATTAAGGACGCAACTTCCGGAATCGGCGAGCGTTTCATCTCTCAACTGCATCGATCTTTCTAGCCCTGATATTCAGTCCTCCGTTTCACTCCTCAAACAGGCAAATCCCTAGCTCAAATTATGCTATTTAAGTGTTCACACAATTTACTCAACTTATGTATGTATAATCCTGTTTGATGTCAAACCGAGCGAAAATTGTGATGGGGTGTATCAGAAGCCTTGCGTTTTAGTGGATTTTTCCCAACTCTTTTGATCACTTCATCTGAATATTAGTTTTTTTTTTTTGCAAAATAAATTGTATCCAATATTACTATTTTCATCGCTCATTTTGCTTTACTCTTTGCTTCATGTAAAAGCTTTGCGTGTGTGTTTCTGTTGTTCTTTGGAGCGTGGATTCGTTTGGGTGAGTGAGAGATTAGGGAGGATGGTAATTGGGCTTTTGGAATTGATTGGGTTTTGCATGATTGAATTCCACAATTTTTAGAAGTTGTTATTCTTGTTTCTCTTAGTTTTGTTATAATCATCATCCTCTTTATCGGTGGGAAATATTATAGAAATAAACACATATAATATCTATAACAGTCTTCATAATCTTATATAGAGCTATGATAATCACAATAATATCGAATTCAATCTTTTTTTTTGGTTTGACATGTGAGCCAAAAATGTCCCACTTAGCTTGATTTTCGTAGAAGATTTTTCATGGTACTATTTTATTTCTCATTTCATTTCAAAGTAGGAGAACTGCTACCTGAGGTGATATGTGTTAGTAGTGATCTAGATGTGAACTATGGTTGGTTAAACTTGATATTCTTTTTGTTAACTTTATCGACACATATGTTTGTTTAATTGTTTTCATAGAAGTTGAATTTTGAACTGGAGTTTGTCAAATGCCATCCTTGTTTTTCTCTCTCTTTTTATCAAAAGCTGATTCCATGGAAGCAAAAGATTTTTTGATTTGCCCATGGAAGAAAAGATGAAGCTTTTAAGGAATGAAAAAAATCGAGGCTATACTCCTGTTTTTGATGAGCATTTGGATCCTGTCGATCAGATACATGGTTTGTGCTTTACTCTATGACTTCTGTATTTTTTAGGTTATGATATTGTATTTATATATGATATATTAAGGAAGTCCCCTTTCGAGAATCATTGTGATATCTTTAGTGTGGCTCTTTTGGTTTTCAAAAATTCCATTCCTTTATACGGTATTAGTATCTTAATAGCTTGGTCGTCTAGATTTTGTCTACTTTTACATTTTCTGAAATACCCACCAGTTTAATGTAATAATGGCATGGCATACTAAATTTCTTATTATATTAATTAATATTTTATTATCTTGATGTGTTTTTTTATATCTTAGACTATGCATTAATTATTCTAATAATATCACATTAAAATGTTAAACTCTCTATTACTATGTATAATATAAGAACGTTTTAGGCTAATATCTTTGTTCCCTTGACGTTTTATGTTTTGACAACAAAATAGTTTTATGGTAAATAATTTGTTGTCAATTTGATAATTTTTTACTTTCATATTAATTTATGTACTATGATTATTTCTAATATTTTGATACAAACTCATTTGGAAAACAATTATCTCAGATTTTATGCACATGTATCATTTGTGCCCCTTCAACTAGTACAAATGAACTCAGGATATGAAATATGTGGTTATCCAATAATTCATACGTCATAGCAAATGGTCATTATTATAAGATAATGGGATGTTGAATCTGGAAAATCTACAGCCAAAGAGTCGCCTAAGGTTGGCTGACCATGGAACTTGTGCAAAGAGGACTTCGTTTCTATTTCTTGACAGATGAACCTCTTCTAGCTACAGTATTCTGGTCCAGCTTCTCACGCTGTATTCAAAAAATGCATAATGACTGAGGCATTTGCGTTCCATTGGTCACAACCATCTGGAATTTATTGGGTTTCATGTTTTTAATTGGGTTTAAATCTTATTGTTTCAACACGTTGCAGGAGATTATAAAGAGGGATATTACATTGGTACTGAATTTTCTGAAGATGATCCTGATGCACAGAAACCATTCTACGGGCCAAACATGTGGCCGTGTGCAGGTAAATGTTTTAGGAAGGAATGATTTTATGCATAGCAACTGGTTCAGAACATAGTTGTCGAATGTTGAAGTCACATCAAGGTAAGATGTGCATGTTGCCAAAGTGAATCACAACAATACATGCACACCCTTTAAGTGTTGGTATGCACAGCGTAAGACTTAAAGAACAACAATTCTATTTTGTAAATTTAAGTTTCTGATTTTTATTGATTCAATTTCAGATTCCAAGTACTGTATTTATTCAAGTAAATCTAACATTTTCCAAGGCTTATTAATTCCCTCTTGACTTCAAATTAGCCACTCAAGCTTCCTAAAGTGGCTTTCAAAATTATCGTGATTATTCTAGAAATTGATTTCTAGAAATTACAAATTATTCTAATACTCCCCTTAATTTGTAATTTCAATTGCTGCGATTTCAGAGCTGTTCGAGTTGTGTTCGAGTTGATTTCATTCGAGCCATAGATCCAAATATTTCATTGTCATCAACTCCACTTTGTTGAGCATATTTCTCTACAACTTGTAGATCATTCTTCCTTTTGATTGACACACTAACTTCTTGTTTTGTCATGCGATTCTTCTTCAATTGAAATGCACTATTCCCTTTCTTCTTTTCAACGATGATCTTTTCTTATATTGCCTGAACCAAATTAGTATCATCATTTTTGTCTTTATAAAATTAAGGCTTACGAGAGATCAATGCAACATTGTTATTGTCGAAATTTTTTTCCAAAGATTGAAATTTTTGAAACCTGAGATTCTGAATCAAATGCATCATTGATTGACTCGTTTTCTTTCGGCATTGGTTGTGAGTCAATGCTATGAGTGGATGATGATTTCATGAAATCTCTTGAATTTTCAGATTTTGGAATATCATTTTTTTTCAATGGTCATAATTAGACGAAAAACTTTATTTTCATCCATTTGAATTTGCGCCACAGTCAAAACTTCTTTCTTGTCAACAATTGTGTAGGCATTTTCATCAAAATGAACTATATAAACTTTTCGAATAAGCTGCCCGAGACTTAATAGATTTTGAGCAAGATTAGGCATATAAAAAACAGTCGGGAATAAGTTTTTTGATACCTTGTTTGGTGTAAACTTTGACTGTGCATTTTCCTTCAATTTTTGCATTGTTCCATTTCCAAGTTTCACATCAGTGGAGAAATTTCTGTCGATATCCAAATTTTTGCATTGTTCCATCTCCACGTATGTCAATATAATCAAGGACATGTACGACGAAGTAGCATCCAACGTGCAGTGGGCTGACAAGTGAGTTCTCGATCACTATTGATTGCATCAAGCGTCTGCGTTGAGTCATTTCCTGTTCGCTATAGTGATGGATGAGATAACAAAAGACATACAGACTGAATTACCTTGGAACATACTTTTTGCTGATGATGTTGTGTTAATCGACGAGACAATTGCAGGGGTAAATGCCAAATTGGAGTTATGGAGAGAGACGTTGGAATCAAAGGGTTTTAGATTAAGTATGTCTAAAACGGAATATATGGAGTGCAGATTTAGTGGTCGTACCTTTCGGGATTCCGATGTTGTAGCACTCGATGTTCAAGAAGTATCAATGAGCAGCAAGTTTCGATACTTGGATTCAGTTATCCAAAAGGATGGAGAGATTGACAGTGACGTTAACCACAGGATTCAGGCTGGCTGGTTGAAATGGAGAAACGCCACGAGAGTTCTATGCGATCGTAATATCCCGCTGAAATTGAAGGGAAAGTTTTATAGAACCGCCGTTAGACCCGCAATGTTGTGTGTGACGGAATGCTGGGCACCCAAGAGGAATCACATCCAAAAGATGAGTATGACAGAGATGTGTATGCTTCGTTGGATGTGCGGTAAGACCAGAAGAGATAAAATAAGGAACAAAGATATTCGAGCTAAAGTAGGTGTAGCTTGTATGGAAGATAAGATGCAAGAAAACAGCTTACGTTGGTTTGGTCATGTTCGACGTAGGCCCAGCAGTGCACCTGTGCGTCGAGTGGAGTCCATGGATTTCGGCCAGTTCACGAGGGTGAGAGGACGACCGAAGAAGACATTACTCGAAGTTACGAAAAGACTTGGAGTACAAGGGGATTACGGAAGATATGTTGACCGAAAGAAGCGTTTGGAGAAGACTGACGCATGTGTCCGACCTGACTTGATTATCTATATTGTTCATGTAGCCTACCCCAATTCATTGGGATTAAAGGTTTAGTTGTTGTTGTTGTTGTTGTTGTATCTACAAAATCGCTGATGTTGCTAGTCATTTGGTTACTACAACCAATGTTGATATACCATACATCATTGGATTCGTTCCTTCACGTGTAAAACATCAAATCTTCAGTTTTCTCCTTCGAGACATCTGCTTGCTACTTGTCTTGTTTATTTCGGAACCAGCAATCTCTTTGAGAAAGATCTGGAATCCGACACCTTGTACACCTGAAACGACAATCCTTTGAATTATGATTGGTTTTGTCGCATATGATGCAATAAGGGTCAACATTAGAATTTTGTTGTTGCTTCCATTTTTTCTGAATCTTTTCTTTCCCTGTTTCGTTGATAATTTTGATTTATTTTTTTCCATGAATTTTTTGAATATCCAAATTTATTCGGCTTCTTTTCATAAAATCCAACGTTGGACTGAAATGCTTGCTCCAGAGGTTGATTTGAAGATTTGTTGATTCTTTCTTCATGCACTTGAAGATAGCTTATCAATTCGAACATTGACAACTTGGACAGATCTTTTGATTCTTTGATTGCTGCTACACATTTGGTGGTAAACTCCGCAATATTTTCTCTACCGCTCTCTTGTCTTGGATATTGTCACCAAGGCTTTGGATATTATTCACAATTTCTGCAACTTTGGAGAAGAAACTTCCTATATTTTTATTCTCTGTCATCGATAGATTATCGAAATCTCTCAATAATGATTGAAGCATCGAAATTCTTGTTGCAGAACTTCTCATTCGTCCTTTTGCTTTTCTTCTGTTGAATATTCTATGGTAGATACATTTATTAACTCTCTGTTTCAAATACCGAAGTGTGGTAGCATATTTCTTTTGTTTTTGTTTGTATTTTTCTACTAATCTTCAGTCCAATCTGCTTCATCTTCATGAGAGGGTGGGTTCCAGATAATCACTTTCAATGATTTCCCAGAATCTTTAGAGATAAAGAAATATCATTTTGATGCTCAAATAATCATTATGCTACCCTTCAAATGTCGGTACATCATTTGAAGAATATTTAAACATGGAAGTTAGTGTACTTCCTGCCATGAGTAAATTCTTGTTGCAGCGAAGAAAGTCCCCAAAACTATTTCAAAAAAGGACACTGGAGTAGTTGCCGAAATATAAAACCTCAAATTATGAATGAATGACCTTGCTTGGAATCTTGACTCTCTTTTTTTGTGCGACCGGAGGCTTTCAATTGCAAACACAAAGTAGCATATTTATGCAAGTAAATCTAACATTTTCCAAGGCTTATTAACTCCATTCTTGACTTCAAATTAGCCATTCAAACTTCCTACATTGGCTTTCAAAATTCTAGTGATTGTTCTAAAATTACAAATTATTCTAACATTAAGCATATCATAGGAACACCAATAATCTTCAGCAAGTATGGGATAGAGAGGACCAAGGCTGAGCTTAGAAAAAGGATTACTTAGTTTGATACTTTCTTTTAGGTTCTACTTTTACATAAACAACGTCCTTTTATGAAAAATACCAACTCCAAACAAGTTTGTATAGGTTGTTCTTTTATTGTGCATGCTTTGACTATCGATCATGTTTGTCTCTTATAGATATCTTACCTGGATGGAGGGAAACTATGGAGAAGTATCATCATAAGGCACTGTTAGTTCTACGTTTCCTAAATTTTGTGATAAGCATTATTTATTTATCATATAAACACCTCCATGCAATTCCAATCTGGTGAATCTCTTCATTGGTGGAGGTTTAATAATCATTTGTACTGTATAGTCCATCTCTATATGTTTTGAATTATTTCGGATTTTTCTTATATCTTAAATTTTGGATATTGCTAAAAGAAATCATGAGAAAGCAGAATGTATGTTTTCATGGTTAGACGCTGTGTTTTGTATTGGTAACGTAGTTTAATGTTACTACATGGCAATGACACCTGAATTATTAGTATATGAAAAGAGAGCTCATATTCGTGGCTTAATTGACAATGCTTCATCCCATATTTAAGCATGTAATTAGTATACATTAGTTGTTTGTGTCATCACTTTGATGACAAGCTATGAGCCTGCAACTTATTATTTTATTCTGTGAGACACCTTCTGTCGCAAGGAAGACTCATTTTGTCTCTATATTTAACATGCTTTAAATTCTCGATAAAAATGTAAGTTGTCTTTGTGGCATGAAAATAGGTTCTCGCATGCTGTTTTGTGCCAACTCTCGTAGATCTTACAGTTAAGAAAAAAACTAATGTTTTTACTTGAATAACCATGTTATATTCAAGCAGGCACCATTAGTCCTATGGTCTTATATTTAAATAATAAAGACGTAATACACTTTCATCATTCTCCTGAAGTTCTATTAATACTCTTCATCTTCTATGTATGGATGGCAATACAATTATTTGTTCTCCCCTTTTTGCATATTTATAAATTTTAAAAAATACTGTGTTTTCTTCTTTCAGACCAGAATTTTCCAATCTTTCAGATAGTTTTCCACGTGATCAATTTTTTTTCTCTCCTTATCCCCCTTTCAATTTTTTTTTTTGTCCACAGTGAAGTAGCAAAAGTTGTTTCACGGTTGATAGCCCGGGCACTTGATTTAAAATTTGACTTTTTTGACCAAACTGAAATGCTTGGAAAACCCATTCCAGTCTTGCGGCTGCTACACTATGCAGGTGATGACAAAATGAAATTTAATGTGGAGCGGCATATTTTCTCGATTTACACAACTTAGTATTTTTTACTATGCCTTAGATCAAGTTTCTGAGCCTGCAAAAGGAATATTTGGAGCTGGGGCACATTCTGATTTTGGTTTGATGACCCTTTTGGCTACAGATGATGTCTTTGGTCTTCAGGTACAGTTTTAAGACAGAAACTTCAAAATACTTTTTCGTGTAATTTTCCTCCGATATGTTCTTGAACCTTGTAACATACACAGATATGTAGAGACAAGGATGCTAATCCTCAGATATGGGAATATGTTTCGCCGTTAAAAGGGTAGATTTATGTTCTGTTTGTTATCTTCTCAGGAAGAATTTTCTGCTCCTTATCTCATGGTTTTCTAGTCAATTACTCTTCATGCATGATCTGAAACATACAGTTCGCCACCTAAAACATTTTATTTTGCCTGAAAACATCCTGTGATATTCATGTTTGAAATATGCTGCAAAGAAATTGTCTATTTCATTGTTCACAATATTGGAGTGATTGGAGCAGTACCAAAATGTTATTGCTGACATTGGATTGCCAATTGCAAAGAATTGGTGATGTACCAAGTCTTTGAATTGAACAAGCTAATGCATGTATGCTTAACCTTTAGACAGCATTGAAAAATATGGCCGTCTGAACTTCAAATGGATATTTGGATGTGGTCAATTTAGCAATGATGCTTTCCCAATATCTTATTGCTGATACTTGATTTTCAGGGCTTTTATAGTGAATCTTGGCGATATGCTGGAACGATGGAGCAACTGCACTTTCAGGTAATGTGCAAGTGTATGGAAGTATTTCTGTTATTTGCTCTTAAAGTGTCGGCCCCTTGACGACTTGATCGCAAAATATTGGACATGTTCTATACTGATTTAGCAATTTAAGTTTTAGAAATGCCTGCAATCATGATGTAAGTATTTGATTTGATTCTTACATTTGGAGCAGCAATAAATACCTATCTTCCCTTTTTCGTAATCCAATCAACCAATAATCAACCAATGTGCTTATGTACTGACCATATTATACACTATGCTATTAAGACATTGTGCGAGTATAAACTTGATTTTGTACTTTCACAGCTATATTTGAATGCATTGCAGGTCCATCTTTGTTAAATTTTGTCCATAGAATTTCCATCGACCTACTTATTGTTGGAAATGTATGAATTCTTTGCATATGAAGTGTTAGGTTATAAAAGTGTTTCTTTTATTTCTCTACACAGGTCTACCTTACATATGATCTGAGTTATTGCTCCCTGTGACAATAATATCATCAATATTTACTATGAGAACAGTGATCTTGCAATTCTGTGAGTGTTGATGAATAGTATGTATGATCGGCTTGCCCTGAGTATATCCAATTTTTTTTAATGACCTGGAGAATCCATCAAACAATGCTCTTGTAGACTGCTTTATTCCATATAGAGATTTGTTAAGCTTGCACACAACCTGTTTATCTTATTTTCTTCGAATCCTGGTGGTTGACTCATATAGACTTCCTCTTCAAGATCCCCATAAGGAAATCATTTTTTTATATTAAGCTGATGAAGTGGCCAATCAAGATTATCTGGAATAAATAAGAGTATTCTCACATTATTGAGCTTTGCCACCGGAGCAAAAGTTTTAGTATAATCTATTCCATAGGTTTGAATGAAACCTTTGGACACCAATCGTGTTTTATACGTTTCAATTGTTCCATATATTTTATATTTGACACTGAAGACCCATTTGCATCCAGTGTATTCTTCCCTTTTGGTAATTCCACTATGCTCCATATATTATTTTGTTTAAGGGCTTTCAGCTTTTCAAATTAGTCAATTTCCACTTAGGGGTCAGCTAGAGCTTCTTGAATAGACCTGAGAACCTTAACACTTGACAAACTAGAGGTAAAAGCACGAAACGAGGGATTAAACTATGATTAGGAAACAAATTTAGCAATTGGATGTTGCGTACAAGTTCGCACGCCTTTCCTAACTACCATAGATAAGTCAAGGTAATAATTTTTTTTTTGGTCGGAAAAAGACATAATATATAAAAGAGTACCAGAGGTACTAAGAAAGTTTACAAAAAGACTTCTAACACGCGAAGAGAAATCAGGATGCTAGTAAACAAACCCTAGGTTCAATCACCCAGTCCGAAAGTACATAAGAGAAGCTAGGACTACTGCTATGTCTAATCCAAAACCAAGATCTAAATTGTACTAGGTTGAAAAGGTCTTCCTCTGGCTCGTTGTTTCCTCTAAAAATTATTTTATTTCTGCCTAACCATATGGTCCATATTAACGCGAACCATATAGTTAACCAACCCTTTCTTCCTCGTTTTTGCTCCCACAGCCCTTTGTGCTGCACCAAGTGGAAAGCCGGATTGCCAGGAAGTACTAGAGTGACTCCCAACCACTTGTAACATTTCATCCATAACGCGTAGGAATCCGAGCACCTAAACAGAAGATGAGTTGTAGTCTCCTCCACTTGTTGACAAAGAACGCACAAATCTGGTACCGGGCCTCGGAGAACATTACGTTTCCGTAAGTTCTCTTTGGTCGGAATTCTGTCTTTAAGTACCTACCAAGCGAAAGCTCCAACCTTTTTCGGAGCCAAAGTCTTCCAGATGTCATCGTAAATCATCAGAGATTCGTCATCAAGAACTACATCCTCTACAAATGTTCCATAAGCCGATCGAACAGAATATCAATTGTTATCTTCAAGGCGCCACTCCCATGTGTCTTCCTTATCTTGGTCCAAAGCTGACCTGTCGATACAGTTGAGTAACAAAACAAAAACATCCATTTCCCAGTCGAATAAATCCCGTCTCCAATCCCAGGTCCAAATCCATATACCATCCACCCACCCCCCCATATTCCCTACTAAGATGTCTCTATCCCGCGCAATCGATGCTAATCTTGGAAACTTTTCTTCCAAACTTACCTCCCCCGCCTAGATATCCGTCCAGAATTTAGTCCCTAGCCCATTACCTACCCTTCGAAATAGGCCCCCCAAAAACCACCCCGAATGATCCACCATCGGTGCGGGTCTTTGTCGTGTTAGGATTCACAACTTCTTTATTTTCTTGATGAGTTTTCGGCCTAGCATATTGGTATTCAAATTGTGGTGTTAAATCTCCCCATGTTTCTGATATTGGTGAGGGAGATTCGCCTGTGAGGTAACCAAGTTTCCCTCGGGCACAAATGAAAATCTTGACAGTTGTGCCCAGTGCAGATAATTCTTGCCATTTAGACGGTGAGCGGTGATCTGGAAGGATGACACATCACTCCCAGACAAAGGAGCGATGGGACCCGATCAGAATGGACTTTGTGGCCAGAGTTTCACCGGACAAGATGACAGATTTGGAGGAATCAGTGGACATGATGATGGGCAACAATGGATAAAAATAAAAAGACAGTGACTTCTTACAGCGATGTAATGGGCCATAAATTTGGTCCTAAAGTTCACCGAGACTGTCGATTGAACTGGGCGAAAAGCTGAGACCAAAATCGCACAATTCGCGATCTGGATAGACCAAAGAGTAGGGTTGTTTTCACTCGAAAGGCTGATGGAACAAAATTCAGAATCGATCGTGCAATAGGAGGGGGCTTGATGACAATGATGATCGCGATTGTTTGAGGATCGGGAATTAAGTTGCACTGGAGTCTAGTTTGAACGCTGGACAAAATTGAATTAGCGTTGAACCAGTATTATGATTAAACGAGTAGAAATCACGAGCGACGTATTGCACTGGGTCGTGATCGAGTGATGGATATGTCCTCGAACCCCTATCGCGATCTGAGTGCGTTATTGCACAATTGGAGCAGATTAGCTGCGGTGGGCGATGGAGAAAATCTGGAAAAAATCCAAGATCGATCGAGTTTTACGAGGATGGTTGAATTGAATCGGAAAATAAAAGACCATGAAAAATAATGAACCAAGACAATTGTACCATGTAGAAATTGAGAGAGCGAATAAATTTTTGTATATTGATTCAACCAAGTAATCTCCTATATATACAACTCAAATATTGATTTACTATTGTATTCAAAATCTAAATCTATATCTCCTAAATCTAGGAATACAATCAGATTTGATTAACAAATTTTATCCTAATCTACACCAGGTAATATTGTAGCACTTGTGGTCTGCATTAGGCAAAGAGTGTTGTACCTATTCTAGCCATGAACAACCCATTGATCTGATCTTGTCGGAGTAGGTCATGAGTTGAAGTTAACTTACAACTATTCAGTTTGGGATTGAAACACAACCCTTCAAATCTACATTAGAATGGTCACAAGTTATGAGTTCATCTTCTCTGCCGCCGTTAGATACCACATAGAGTGTAAATAAAGCGAGGTAGCTTCTTTTGTAATGGAAAAAAGTGGCTATTTTTTGGAGAACTGAATGTGTGAGCTCAATTCCAAGTTCTAGTGATATTTCACTATGGATAGGACTGGGTTTGTCAGTGTTTGTTCTGCATCCACCCTAATTCTATTTTGTTTGGTACTGCAAGACTGGATGGCAATGAATCTTGATTAATGTTCTTCTACAGATAGCTTACTTTGTTGAGCCTAATCACGATTGCATTGTAGAATGCCTGCCAACATGCCAATCAGAGAAGAATCCTCCAATGTGAGTACATCGATAGTGCTAGCTATTTTTCTTACAGATGATTCTAATATCAGTACAAGTTTTATCAATAGTTTCTTTCCTTTTGCATGTTAAATTTCTTGATTCTTATTTTATGTAATGCAACACGATGTTTTTTTAGGTTTCCTCCAATCAAATGCCAAGATTACCTACTCATGAGGTACAAAGATACTCATGCTGACTTGAACTCCTACCAACTTTCTTAATGAAGTTATTGACGTGGAAGGTGATGCCACCTCTGGAATTTCAATGTGCATTAGATTCTTTGGTGTGCTTGCACATGGAAGTCAAAGTTAAAGGCTTACATGTTACACATTCAAGGTATATAACATGTAAATTATTCACTTCAATATTACTGAAAACAGTATCATTGTGTCCCCAAATCACCCTCGACTGAAAAATAAGGTATCACATTGGCCTGTGAAGCCATAAATAATTTGAATTTATCTCTTAACAAATTTGCGCATGCTGGGCTTGAGTTTTCATGTTTATGTACTAAAAAAATGATGCTTTATTGACTGAACCCTAGTACCTACAGAGTATTTTGCATCTAGCATTAGGATTCTCTTAACTTATGAATGCTTAATTGTATCTAAGATTCCTCTTCAATATGTTGCATTGTAGAATTGCAGTTGCTTTGGGACTCTCAACTGGGATACTTTAAGATTCAATTTATGATTTCTAGTCAATGTTGTTGAAATTACAATAACTGAAAATGCATTATATCCACAATTTGACCTCACGCCTTATCATATTCTGTACATTTAACGCTGTGTGTATCATCACCTTCTGGGTGTTGGAAGCTGAAAGTCTTGTATTTGCTGGTAGAATTCTGACTCCACCTGTACGGTGGATATTCAGACTTGTTAATACTTGACCTCAATATTGAATCTTGAGGTGCAATAGTCATAATCAAGCTGTTTATCTCATTAGTTACACCAAAATAACATTTCAGCTCAGTTCTTGTGCCGTCAAGTTCTATTTTCCCCTGGTTTTGAATTCATAAAATTTCACAATCATCGTCCTTAAAACGGATCCATCCATACCCTGTGAGGCATATTACCCCTGCTTGTGATATATGTAAAAAAAATGCTTCAATCGTTCAATGTATTGTCCAGGACATTTTATCAATCCATATTTGCACGGCAAATACAAGGGTTGCTAGTTCCAATTTCCAAGTTATGAAGTGGTATTTACACTTAATGTGGCTTTAGTTGTGTCTCGAGACATATGACCACATGGTAGAAGCATAGGACCTAGAAAATTCATGTCTTCTCGCGTCAATGTAGTGGTGAGTTTAGTAATCTTTGATTACCCCTTAACAAAATGTTTTATAAAACTTCGAATTTGGTCTTGTTGATTCCAAAACCTTGACTGCAAGTTAAATATGATTGCAAATGCTCGGTTGATATATCTGTTCATTTCAAAAATTCGTTTTTTCTTCAAGTTTTAGTTCAATTAAAATGTCGAAATATCTCTCTTTTTATCCAATTAGTGAACCTATGGCATTTCTACATTTGGAGGTATTGCAGATTTGGGTGTTCTTGCAATGGTCTCGTGGAGCATTTGGTTGGTCGTAATCATTTTTTTGTTTCAAAACAAGGTCGAGCCACCTTCTGATGTAATTAATAGGGCAAACCTAGTTGGGGGTCATTTCTCTTTCACATCAACCCCACTCTATTCACATACTAGTGGGGGGCAATTTTCATTGCCATAGGGGTGGCTATCCGAGATGACCAGGGTTGTGTGCTTCTCATGTATGCTACGCTCATCGCAGGTCGGTTTTCACCATTTCTTGCTGAACGTATTGCAATGCGTGAGGGTGTTCTTATCGCCCACCAACACCAATGGACACGAGGAGTTATTGAAACAGATGTCGTAAATGTCGTCACTTCCATTCTATCAGCTTCAGAATCTCATGGTGAATTCTCGATTATCATTTTTATTCGACAACATTGCGACATTGCCACATCTTTGGAGATTCAATACTGTGGAAGATTTGCTAACTTCCTTACTCACGAGTTAGCCTACTTTGCCGTTATGAATGAGAGAGAGACTATTCAACCTAATGCCAATCAAAATCATGTTGGGTCCGTCGAGTCTCCGTAAGCGTCGTCTCAATCTTGGATTCAAGTGTATGTAATTTTATCCAAGTCCATGCAATAAATGTGGACAAAACAAAGATTATTTTTGGCCAATTATTAACAGAAGTTTAAGTACTTGAGCCTAAATCTATGTGGAAAATTGATATGTCCAAAAAAAGATTATTTTTTGATCGGATTATTGATATATATATATATATGTGATAAATTGTAGTGTTTTTCAATATGACGAGTTAAAGATTGATATTTTTGTTGATAGAAACTTTTTAACCATGAATTATTATCTATCAAAGAGATTAAGTTTTAATATTATGTCCATAAAGTATTGGATCCTAAGTAATTGCATGTATTATTATTAGAGATGCTTCCCTTTGTCCCACAATTGAGATGGACTCGTGTTTGAGCCTCGTGCAATGCAATTCCTCTTCCCTATACTAAAAGTTCCATTCGGATCATCTATGTCACAGAGAAGTGTTCATGCTCAATTCTAAATTTATTTAATATAAATTTAGTTAGTTACTTATGTTAACTAATTTATTTAGTTACTCATACTTCACATATATTATATAAAAATTATTTATAAATTGAGGTTTAAGTTTTAAAAAAATAGACCCTGAAATTTAATAACATAATTTATTATTATTAGCCACTGTGCCTATTTTTCAAAATATTATAGAAAATAATTTTTTTTACAAAAATACCGTAAGGACGAAACCATTTACAAAACTATTGTAAGTTGTCACTCTAAGTGACGGTTTAATTGAAATCGCCACTTGAACATTTTGTGAAAAAGTTGAACCCACTATTGCAAGTGGCGGGTTCAATAGATTTTTTTAAAAGACGGTTTCAGTTGAATTATTTTTTTTAAATTTCTTATAAAAGTTGTTTTAAAAATTTATTATTTTTTAATATCTAAATAATTTAAAAATAAAACAATTATATAAAATGTTAAATTATATAATCTTTGCAATAAAATTACACAATGAATAAACACTGGCAGTTAAATTATAAGGCGGGTTCAATCGAATTTTTTTAAGAGACGGTTTCAGTTCTGAATTGTTTTTTTTTAAAAAAAATTCGTTTTATAGAAGTTGTTTTAATAATTTATTATTATTTTAATATTTGAATAATTTAAAAATAAAACAATTATATAAAAAATGTGAATTATATAATTTGTTCAAAAGGTACACTATGAATTAACATCGACAGTTAAATTATACAAATTACAACAATCACATCAAATAAAATTATCTATATGGACGATAAGCTAAATTTTCTAACTCTGCCTCTAACCCTCAAAGCAATAAGCTGAGCACTAATGTTACGTACCGAGACCGTGGTCGATAACACATGCATTGATTCCCAAAATCAACTTGAAATCAATAAAGTCTCGTAATATCGTATTCAACGAAAACCAATATATTATTTCATAAAAATAAATAATTTATTTTTGCAACTGAAATTAAATCGCATAACCAATTCCTAAAAGGTCTTAAAGCAAAATAAACCAACGAAAGCATAATTAAACAAAATTTAAAGTTTTTAATTCATAGAAGCACAGCGGGTCACCAACCCCAAATTGGTGTTGATCTTCGTATTCAATTCCTTCCTCGTCTTTATCTGGGGAGGGAGAGTAAGGGGTGAGTGTTTTGGAAAACACTCAGCAAGCAGGGCCATCGATGTGACGATGTAATACATATTCATATTTTTTTCCAAAACATATATCATAATCGAATCATAAACTAATATGAATACATCTTAACAAAATTGATCCCATCGAGCCATAAATTATCATAATTGATCCCATTGAGCCATAAAATAAAATATCATATCAACAATATTTTTCATATACGTTTAGCAAAATAAATCTTCTAATTCCCTCTTGGTACTGATATCAGTCTCTAGATTTAACTCTCACAGAGATACGGCCATAACATCGGATCACCCTCGAATAAAGGGTCTAGACTTTCCAGAACAACAGTTAACCACCGTATTAGGTCAGAAGAACGGTTATAATCCCACCGCATCGTGGTCATAACATGGAATCGCTTCCAACCAGATTTCAAAATTTTTAGAGTGCTTAAAAAATATAATCTTCATTAGAACTGCATAGTTTCAACATAATTCACATAATCGATCGAAATTTCAAAACATACATAGGATTTTTAGAAAACAAAACGAATATATAACAAAAGCCCCTTACTGAGATTGGAGACGATTATACACGTGTTTGGATGAATTTTGGTTGTGAATTGCACAATGAATTTTCCAGAAATAAGCTACTGAATTTCGATACGTGCTGTCATGGTTGTTAAATATAATGTTCATTATGTATGTTTAACTTAATTTCATCGGTATATATATATATATATATATATATATATATATATATATATATATATATATATATATATATATATATATATATATATATAGTGACTTAGCTTATGACACGTGATATGCATATAAAACATGGGCACATAATTTGTTTCTCGTCTGTGTCATCAGTCTTATATTTTTGGTGTTTTGACCGTCCCCTCTGCTGAGAATCAAGCCATCTTAGCACACAATATTTGACAATAATTAACACTTATTTTGTGTTAGTAAAAAATTATGGGTTTGATCAAAATAATTATGTAATTATTTTTATTTTATTTTCAAATCTCCACCTATAAATATCTACCCATCTTTATTCTACAATCATCCCAAAAAATAATATCTTCTACAAGCATAAGTGTAGATGTGAAAGTGATGATTGATTGTGAGTGTTTCTTAAGGAGAGTTTTATCATTGAAAGAAATATGATTAGTAGAAACATTAATATCAGGGTTTTCGGAGTGAAATACTTTGTACTATCAATTCTATTTTCTTATTTGTGACTAATAAAGAAGTAATCTTCTTTAGGGTTCTTGAGTGGATATACCCCAATATTGGGGTGAACCACTATAAATATTGGTTTTCATCTTTTTCAAATTGTTGATTATGTGTTTTCGATATCCATTTGTTACTACCTCAATTATATGCCATTTCCATGATACCCCAACAACTGTATCAGAGTGCACGATTCTCCAATACTATAGAAAATCCTCGTATGCACAGGTTGCAGCTTAGTCTGAACTTTCACATCAGAAAAAGCTTTCTAGACAGTATTAGAGAAGTAATTTTGTTTTGTTCAGGCCTTGACGAATAATTCATGGTAACAATTACAAAAGAAAAAAAATGGAGGTATGTATAAGCAAGATTTTTAGCCTTAATGATTCTAATTATCAACTTTGAAAAAGCAAGATGAAAGATCTCATGTTTATCATCAAGATGCACCTATCGATGCTCAGCGAGACTAAACCATAAGAGAAGTCAGTTGCGAACTAAGCTTTTAATATGAGCAAGTCTACAGGTACATCCATCAATTTGTCGATGAGAATGTGTATAATCACATCTGTAACGAGACCCGTGCTCGTACACGTCGGGCAAAGTTGGAGACATTATATGTCTCCAAAAGTGAGGACAACAAACTCTTCTACTTAAGCAAGCTAGTTCAGTTTCGGTACAAAGAAGAAACTTCGGTAGCATCACCTAAATGAGATTCAAGAGGTCGTGCATCAGTTATCAAGTATGAGCCTAAGACTTGATGATAAGATGATTGCCCTGATTGTGTTAGCTTCATTTGAAGGTATCACTCAAGAACACACCCCCATGAGGAGTCGTGAGTATGGACTTCATCAAGTGCAGCATGTTGAATAAAGAGATGAGGCGGAGATCCCAGGGTTCTTATACCTCGTATTTAGGTATCTTGGATACTGAGTCAAGAGGGAGAAGCAAGAACAAGGGACACACATCTGCAATCGAGAAGAGACAAATCTCGGGGATATGCCGATGTAAAGTGTTATCAATGTGGTGAAAATTGACAAATAAAGAAATATTGCCTAGAGCATAAAGACAAAGGCAAGCATGGATCCAATGATGAGCAAACAAACGACATTGACGAGTTCAATGTCATTCACGAACCAGAGTAAGAGTTCATAAATTTGGTGACTCTATGAACCTGCTGGGTGATCGATAATTGAGTAACAGTCCATATCACATCTCGCAGTGGAAACTTCATATCCTACACACCCGAGGACTTTGTGGTGGTTAGGTTGGGCGATTAGGCTTATTAATGATTGTTAGAAAAGATGATGTGAGTTTGACTACCGTGAAGGGCTCGACACGGGTCTTGAAAGTAGTCAGGCGTGTACCAGACATGCGTCTTAGTCTGATTTCAGTCAAAAGACTGGATAAGTTCCATAAAGGAGTATGCAAGATTCTTAGATGATAAATAGTGGCGGCAAAGGGATTAAATATGTCAAAATTGTAAGTGGCACAAGAAAAATCTTCTAGCACGAATTACACAGTAGAAGAAAAGGATCATATGAACCACTGCACAAATTGCTTGGCAGGAAAACAAAACAGGATATCATTCAAGATTCACCTCCTAGCAGAGCCGAGAAACAACATCTGGATCTATGCGGATCGATGACAATATCATCGGAGGTTCCATGTATTGGTTTAACTTTCATCGATAATCTGTGGACATTCAAAACGAAGGACCAAGTAGCAGAATTTTCAACAACTCTCTAAACTTGGTTGAAAGGCAAGCATGCATAAAACTTAAATATATTAAAACAGATAATGGAGGAGAATATATTGGATCTTTGACGAGATATGTAAAAAGAACGGGCTTGCTCAAGCTTTTCGATCTATGAAGGTACTACTCACTACTGCTACATATGCACTATTGAAAGGCTCGGACCGTCCTGAAAGAGTGATCCACATTTATCTTTACCATCAATCTGATTCGAGCCGTACTTTTTTTTCTTCTCTCAAGATGATAAAGAAATTATATCCAAAAATGGTCTCGTTTGTTATCAGAATGCGAATCTCCCTTATACCCCACCACCCTAGGACAATTTGATCGTGCTTCAGTTTAATTAAAACCATCTTTATGGTATATTTCATCGTGAGATAGCTCTTACATGAATGTCCAATGCCAACTTCTTGACTTTTCAGTATATTATTTACTATAATTTTGTTATGCTCTCGACTACCCAAATTTATAAAATATCCTTACGTCTTTTGAGTGCTCAGCTCGAGCTGTACTTTGGGTTTTTCAGGCAAAAATATCATACATTTTTTAGCCTTCGTATGTTTTTTTTTAATAATAATCTGGATAATAATATTGCTCTCTCCCACGTCTTTATTATTTTAAATTTTGGTCATCAACTTCTAAAAATCGAACGGATATAGTTCTTATTAGTGTTTCCCAAAATTTTGTTTAAGGCTCTCAGGGTTAATTCATTTCTTTTAATCCGTTGAATAGACGAAGTTTATATATCTATATACACAGAAGTACACATCACGACTATGTCGTGCATTATTTATTGAGTTTGCTGTGATCAATCTATGAGGTGTTTATTAAGATTGTGTTTACTCAACATATATACAATAGCTCCACGAAAGTGTAAAAGAAGGATATATGAGTATTATAATTTAATATACATTATCATTTTTGTTACGTTTGGTATATTAGAAGTTAATGAGTTTAAGGTGAGTCTGGTTAAAAAAGACAATCAGCTACTAAAGGAATAATCATAAGTTTAAAAGTAAACATAGATATTAGAAAAAGACGTTAGGAAACTGTTGCAGATATAAGGGCTACTGATTGGATTATCAATGATTTTGTTCCAATTCGTGGAGGAATGAGACTCCAAGAAATTAAGGTACGAAAGATAGTTTTTGGCCAAACTAAAGATGAGTCTTTTCATTAATAATTAGGTCATATTTATACACAAGGAAGTTGGAAAAATACCACTAATACACTAAAGCATGAACTCCTAATATTAAGGATCACTAAAACATGAACTCCTAATATTAAGGATCACTACTCACTAACACATAGACCCAATAATTTGTTAACCACTTAGGGTGTGTTTGCAATTGCTTATTCAAAGCACTTCTATGTTTCTTTTGCTTAGGGTGTGTTTGAGATTGCTTATTCAAAGCAGTTCTATGTTGCTTTTGCTTAAAGTTGGAAAAAGTTGATTTTAAGCAAAAGCATCGAGTGTTTGTTATTTAAATTAAAAAGCAGCTTAATAAACTAAAATTAATTACAAAATTGTCACAAAACAACTTAAAACAGTCAAAAGCATGTCATGATCTGCTTCTCTGCTTCTCCTTTTTTCTGCTTATTTTTAGAGAAGCAATATCAGAAGCAAACAAATAAAACACCCAAAAAAATTGCTTTTTTTATCTGAAAAACAGATAAGCAGTTTTCATAAGCAATTGCAAACACCTACTTAAAGTTGGAAAAAGATGATT
Source organism: Haberlea rhodopensis (assembly GCA_907163345.1). Lineage (NCBI taxonomy): Eukaryota > Viridiplantae > Streptophyta > Magnoliopsida > Lamiales > Gesneriaceae > Haberlea > Haberlea rhodopensis. The sequence goes on from CAJQUN010000188.1 coordinate 902,238, forward strand.
TTAAGCAAAAGCATTGAGTGTTTGCTATTAAAATAAAAAAAATAGCTTAATAAAATTCAATTAATTACAAAATTGCTACCAGACAACTTAAAGCAGTAAAAAACATGACATGGCCTGCTTCTCTGATTCTGTTTTTCTCTGCTTATTTTTAGAGAAGCAATAGCAGAAACAATGAAATAAAACACTAAAAATCTGTTTTTTTGTCTGAAAAGCTGATAGGCAGTTTGCAAAAGCATTTACAAACACCCACTCAGGGTGTGTTTGCAATTGCTTATTCAAATCACTTCTATGTTGCTTTTGCTTAAAGTCGGAAAAAGTTGATTTTAAGTAAACGTATTGAGTGTTTGCTATTAAAATAAAAAAGCAGCTTAATAAACTTCAATTAATTACAAAATTGCCACCAAACAACTTAAAGCAATCAAAAACATGTCATGACTTGCTTCTCAGCTTCTACTTTTTTATGCTTATTATCAGATAAGCAATAGCAGAAGCAATGAAATAAAACACTCAAAATCTATTTTTTTTATCTGAAAAGCTGATAAGCAGTTTGCAAAAATATTTGCAAACACCCACTTAAGATATGCTGAAAATAAACTGCTATTTACATTAGATAATCTTTGGTCCATGCAAAAGCTTATCAATTCCTCCCTCCTTTAATAAGGCATTGTCCTCGAGGCCATTCAATTTTTGACCCGGTTGTTCCTTAGTGAGTGGGGAATGTTCTGTTTTCCAGAAAGAGGGAATGGTGTGCGATTCGTGACTCGTATAACTCTTCCCAGGTGGTCGCTTCCGGTGGTGTCTATGGCCGTCACAACAAATATTCTTCTCGTTGTGGGTCATTTTCCACTTCAGGTACGATTAAGAGAAAGGGGTTTGCATTTATATCCTGGAGCCCATTTTTTGTCACACGTATAACAAAGGCCCTAGATCTCTTTTCCCAGGGGTTTGTGTGTTGGAGATGTATAGTTCAGTTGGATGAGGTACCAGTGGTGTAGGGCGATTGGGAGGAAGTTTTTCGGGTATTTCGGTTTGTATATTTTTGGCAGTGAGGTGTGCATGCATATTTGTCACCATGGATGATAAACTGTTGATAGATTCTTCCAAAGGTGAAATCATCGCAATCTGTGATTGCATGAGCGGAATCATGGCTAATTGGGTCTGGACTTGAAGGTTTTGTACCAAGTCACTTAAAGTGGCTACTTGATCTTCAATCGATTGCTTGGATTAGGACGGTTTGGACGACATGTCACTCAGCGAGAGCACCAAAATGATAAGAATATCAATGATTTTGTTCCAATTCGAGGAGGAACGGGACTCCAAGAAATTAAAGTACGAAAGATAGCTTTTGGTCAAATTAAGGTCCTGTTTATACCCAAGGAAGCTGTAAAAATACCACTAACACACTAAAACAATAAACTCCTAATATTAAGGACAACTACTCGCTAACACATTAGATCCATTGATTTGTTAACCATTTAAGATAATGTTGAAAATAAACTGCTATGTACATTAGATAATCTTTGGTCCATGCACGAGCTTAAGGAGTTAGATTCCGAAAAAGCCATTTTAGAATTATATTATGATTTTTAATATTATTGGATATGATAAGGGATATCTATAGGAAAAATGGTGGTTGAAGGATTCAAGAATTGGGATTATGTTCGAGTCGGGGGGAGATGATAAGTTTTGGGTCGGTTTTGTTCCGCCCCGAGCCGTAGCCAGCTCAAGCTGTGAGAATAATATTCAGCTCCATTCTCAATTGAGAAAATTCAGCTTCGCGTAATTGAATTTAGCAAAGTACGAATTAAGATTAAAGTGGAAATGCACCGAGTCTATGGAGAAAAGTTGATTATATGTGTGATTGACGAAATTTGCAAGACTGGTGCACTCGAGGAAGACTCTGATCGTGAGTATCGCGTTCGTGTGTGATGGGAGATGATAAATCCTTAGGCATAATGGGGAACAGCAGCAGAGAAAGGAATCGAGAGCTTCTGATACCGGTGGCGGATTCTATTGACCATCATCAGCACCACGATGACGGCGCTTCCTCCTCCTCCAAGCCCTCTCCCTCTGCTTCCTCCTCTCACCATCATTCTGGCTTCGAGGTATTAATATATGTATCCTTTTGTGTTCACGTTTCCGTTTTAGGGTTTACCTTGTAAGTACTAGTCGATAGTTTTTTTGGGTCCTCGTTAATTATTTGCTAAATTTGGTGCTTGTGTGCTTAGCATTGAGCAGTGCGGTGTTCAGTAATTACGACTGCAGGGCCTGTTTAATTTCTGTGACTGGAAGTTTGGGGCTTTCAAGGTACCGGCGACAATTATGAAGAAAACCCGATTTTTGAGTGATATCGGTTAATTAAGCGTAGATAGTAAAAGGGAACCTGCTAAATTTGGTTTTTTTGTCTTGTGTAGTTCGATTCTTCAGTTTGTGGAATTTAATTATCATGGATGAAATTCTAAATTGTCAAAGTTAAATGCTGGGTCTAGTTATAAAGCGGAAGGTGGACTTGTTTTTTATTTCTCTCAACTTATTCTGGATGAGAGTGAGGATGTCGCAGGTGTGTGAAGCCTTCAATTGTTTATGTTCTGTTTTAACTGGGGAGGCCCCATTATCTTCAGTTTTTCACAAATGTTTTTAATGGGCTTATAGCAATTTATTGGCCCTGTGAATTTAGTTTCTTGAGGTTAAGGCCTTTCTTGATTTAATAATCTTTTTATTGATGTCTGTGTGTCAAATAAAATATGTAAGATCTTAGGTCTGAAAGCAAGATTATACAAGCTATTTTGTCTTTGAGTTAGTGAAGTATCTTTGTAAAAGGTAGAGGTGATGTGTTGCCATGGCGATGCTTAATCTGAGGCTTAATAAATTATTTATCTATGCAAGCATCATTTTCATTTTGTTATACCATCTTCTTCACCAAAGATATTTTTTTCTTTACGACAGTTTATTCAATTGCGACGATAAAGGTCTTTAAATTCTTATCAATATGTAAGTTGATAGCATTGCGAAATGAAGCTTGTGAGGCTACGGTGAGTGGAGTTTATGTGTATGAGAGAAGGTGAACTACTAGAAGAACACAAATACTCAATTTACTCATGTTTTCCATCACTTCTGCTCAAATTGTTTGAGTTGCAGAGATATAGGACAAAATATATTTGAAGGATTGAAATAAATTCTATCTGGAGTGGTACTTTTGTTATAATTGACTTTTCTTACTATTTGATTGCAGTGTCATCCTCTTTCCTATAGCAATCACTTTCTATTTTACATGGTGGTTTATTCATTTCATGGATGGCTTCTTCTCTCCAATTTATGCTCAACTAGGAATAGATATATTTGGTAAGCTGACTGTTCCTCGTCATGAAAAAAGTAGGACTAAGGTCTTATCATTTTGATGCAGTGCACTACCTCTGCACATTCATATTAATATCCATTCATTACCTGTGATAAAATAAATGAGTTATATCGCTGAACTACCTACTGGAAGTTGTGATATGTTTATATTCTTTAGAGCACCTTCTGCTGGTGTATCAGATATCAATGGTTAACAACTAGGAGATAAAAATTTTATGCCTCTCATATCTTTTGGTGCATTAACATTTGCCATGTATATGTTTAGGTCTAGGATTTGTTATCACTTTCATTTTCTTGGTTGGAGTATTTATGTCATCATGGTTGGGGACTTCTATTTTGAGCCTTGGGGAGTGGTTTATCAAACGAATGCCATTTGTTAGTCACATTTGTTAAAGCAATCGAAACAATGCCTCTAAGCAAATTAGTGCGGCCATATCTTCAGGTACACTTCTTTTTTTGTGTTGCATTTTTCTTATTGATAAGCTTTCTGTTTTGGTATGGATCACAGCTTTCCCATTTTGATTGCAGATCAGAACACTCAGGCTTTCAAGGAAGTGGCCGTTATAAGGCATCCACGTATTGGTGAACATGCATTTGGGTTCATAACTTCATATGCGACCCTCCAGGTCGGCCATGCCTTGCATATTTTTCATTTAGAGTTGCTGCATCTTCAAACTTGGTTCTTTTTTGTAAGTCTATGACCTTAAAAACTGATGGTCGGGAGATTTTAACTTCCACACTGCTCACATAATAACATTTTTACCCCTTGATTTTTATTCTTACTAATCTTGATGTATCAGTGATCCCGTGAAGATTGTCTTGTTTGCTTTCATCTAACTTTTGTTTTTTGGGCCGTGGGGTACCTCTTGCTAACTTTCCTTTGCACTGTGAGTCTTTCAATAAAAGATCGAAATAGTGGGATGAAGTCCCTCTAAATTGATTTTTCCTTCTTATTAAGGGTTGTAACTTGTAATTGAATGATCTATTTTGAAACTAATATCATATTAGCATCTCTCTTAATGTGATCATGGGCCACAATATATATCTGTTTCCATTTATTTTTAAGTCAATAGATCCCTTGTTCTAAGTCAAACTTCACTTAAATTTTGTCTATGATTCCAGAATTATTCAGGATGCTGTGTTTATGTCCCAACAAACTTTACATTGGTGGTATATTCTTGGTCAGTGCCAAAGATGTTATAAGACCAAACCTATCTGTTCGAGAAGGGATTGGTAAGATGTCTTTGCCGTGAATCTTCTGTCTGCTAAAGTTTATCCTCAAGTTTTTTTGCCTTCATGTGGTGTTTTGTTTTTCAAGCAGGCATTTCAATACCTGAGGGCATATGTTTCTATTTCATGTACATCTGTTTAAGAATGATGACAATAGAATGGCTTAATAACGGCTAGAAGGACCAGAAACGGTTGTCCCTTACAGCACAGGAATAATTCAACTCGGTTGAATTGTTTTGTGTATCTTCAAAGACCATTTTATTATCCCTACAATTTCGTTTATAAGTATAATGAGTTTTTTTGGTGTACTTTCTACATGTTATTTATTCCAAACGCATAATATATAATTAGGGTAGATTAACAAAATAATATATATTAAAATATGATATTCAGGAAGAGAGACATAAACTATTAAAAATAAAAAAATTCGTTAAATTGTATATTTTGCACTCCCTTCTAATAGATTTATTGATAGCTTCTTAATTTCAAGGCAGATTGAAGCTTTTTTTTAGAGAATGTAAAATGATACAAGTGCAATAGTAGAGGGAGATTAATGAATTTAAAGTGCCTCAGCAACACAAAAAACATCATATTGAAATTGGATAGAAAATGTCTAATGGTATCATGCTGCTGATAAATTCAGATCGAGGTAGTATTTGCATTTGCCTTAGGAAATGTTGTTGTTTCTCTGATATACTGGACATCTACTTGTTAGGGAACCAATTAGGAAGGATTGGTCGACGAAATATAAACCGAAGACTGAACTTTGATATAGCCCAGAACAATACATTTTTAGTACCACGGGACATATTCATTCAGGATCAACTAGGGCAAAACTAAAGCATTGGGTCGAACTATCCTTTGGTGTCAAGGCATGTTCATGGGGAGGGGTTGAGAGACATACTTTATACCAGCTCAAGAATGCTTAATAGCCTAATATATGATCAATAGTATTTTAATGCATTGTTTTTCATTGACATTCTCTCCCTCCGGTATGCACACTTTTTAGTTATGTGCAGAAATTGTTGTGCCTGGTGGCATGTCAATGCCCCAGATCCTGTCTACCTTGGATCCAATACTTATTTAAGTCGATAGAAACTGAGATGCATGAAAGAACATTTGGGCACATCATTTTCTCAACTTCTCCTCGACTTTACATGATTGTAGGTTAGCCTCTGGCATGTTGTCATAGTTTACTTGTGATAACATGAAACATCTTGAAGTATCAGATTCCCTATCATTTATGTAACTATTATTCAGTTGTGCAAAATTAATATTATTCAATTTAGTAACGTAATACAAAAATAAATAATATTCAAATTGCTTCCAAGTGTAGTACATACGATTTTTAGGGAATATTCATGTCTCATCTATACTCACCAGTGATATGAAACATGACAAGGGCGCAACATTTTTTTTAGTCTACTACAAAAGAAACTATCATTTTTCATAACATCAATGTCAATTGGCATTTAAATTTAAGTGATCAGGAAGAATACAATCCAATCACTCACAATTTCCATAGAGAGATGACATATAAGTTCACTTCTAAGCGAATAATATTTGAAATTCTACAAGTGCTTACTTGAACTTGTTTTCGGAACAAACCGCCACAGGTCCACAGCAACATCAACTTCCTTTTTCTTGTGAAATTTGTACAGTTGGGGAACGTCGAATCGGAGCTAAGAAAGAGATGGTAGCTTCTTATCAATGCAAGTAGTTCAAAAGCTAAATTAAAACGCTATATCTAGAGTACCGAAATCAATAGAAGCAGGTGCATTGAGCTAGCAAAGTGACAGAAACATATAAGTCAATATTGGATACCTCGCACAAAACTTCGGCACTGACCGCATTAAACTCTCGCAAAGACGTTCTTTTGACATGCTGCAGTCACCATAAATCAAGAACGTAATAAAGCACTGCATTTTCGTAATATCATGACAAACTGTATGATGTCACTTATAATATTTGCTGAAAATAAATTTAGGCAGAAAATGGATGCTAGAGACGAATAACATTTAGGTAGAAAATAGATGTTGGAAGCCCTGAACCTCTGTCAGTATCTAGCAAAGTGGTGCAGAAGTGGAGTATAGGCATGCACAGAAAGCACAAACGCCAAAGGCCCACAACAAAGGAGCTAAACTTATACTTGGAACAGGCCGGGAAATGATTACTAGCTAAACAGGGAACTATGCAGAGAATGAGTCAAAAGGGCAAACAATTTAATTTGGTCATTAAAAAGAAGTAAATTATCAAAGCTCTGACAGAAAATTAGTAGAATCTAGATAATAATTGTTGGAACGCGACTGCCGAATCTCATTTATGAATCATTAACAAAAATTGCATGACAAGTGACTGCAATTTGGAAAGCAACATTAACATTCAATTGCAATTCAATGCATACCAAAATACGAAAACAAATTCAAATATAAATCATTCCAGCTTCATGCAAAAATACAAGCTTACGTCTCTTGTTGTGCTCTTGTGCAACGAATAAACTGCTTGAGAAGCAACCTGACATTTAAAACAAAAAAGAAGATATATCAGACACAAGAAAGTAGCAATTGAGGCCTCCTTGCGACATTTTCACATAGAAACACATTGAGAAGATGTAGTTCACGAGTTACCTTCAAAGCTGTGGAAAGAAATTCCATGTCAGCTCCTTTCTTTCTTGTTCCAAATGGAGGATTCAATACAACAGTATCAACAATTCCACCTATACAAACGTCACAAACTATGAGTCAACATTTCAATCAATTCAAGGAGTACAGCACTTCAACCGACTTTGCATTCATATGTATACTTCTAATATAAATACTCAATGTCCAAACTCACACATACAACAGAAAAAATCTTGGTTATCTAACAATTAAGAAGGGTCTTCCAATACTCTCATTCAAGATAAATTCATCACATGTAACAGGGATGTATTAGTCAAAGTATTTGTGTATTTGGTCAAATTCATGCAGAGAAAGAACTACCTCGCCATCTTAAGTGCCTTATATCACATTGGATGAAATCCACGTCTAACTGCAAATGCAATTCATCATGAACAGAAAGAAACCATGTCAGCATTTCATATTCAATCACATAACAACATCAAACTATCTCAATTAGGAGAAGTGTCGCCTCCCCATATAATGGCAAGAGAAAAAATGAAACTTAAACAAACTTTTGAGCATGCTAACCAACTCATAGTTGGAATTTTCATAAATTTGAAAACATGAACAACTGAAATTAAAGGTTAGAAAAAATAACTGTCCATACAAACCCTCAAAGTCAAAGATTATATGATGATGCTTCCAAACTGCAAGACAGAAAAGAATAATATCTAGATTCCTTGCTAGCTTTACAAAGAACACATCAATCATGGGATGCCTTAATGGAGAGATGTTTTCCTTCGTAATACATCTTGATTATCTAATTTATTAAGGGATAAAATCCAGTTAAATAATTGTGTTTTGTGGGATCGTGGTTTCCACACGAGACAGATGCAATGGAGATTCAAAAGAAATATACCGATCTTCAGCAACGTTAATCCCTAACTGAACTCACTTGACAATCCGGAGAGCTCTAAACAAGGTAACAGAGACTCATCCAATTGAACCTTCTCGAACTGTTACTTTTTAAACAGTTACTGAAAGTTGAGCTCTATCAATAAACATAGATCAATGACACATATCAGCTTATAACCAGCAACGCACGTGTAAAACCAGACCTCTAGATCATCTGCATTTGAAGAAGCAATTTCTATAGATTCAGCATCAATATCAATCCCAATAACATGCCTGATCAAACAAAGCAATCATCAACATCCCGCATGTTTCAAAAAATACAATTCAATCCCAGAGCTGGAATCAGGTAAGTTTAAGATTTATTTACAACAGCACAAACATGACACATAAGCAGAAGCGCAAAAGGGAACCCTATTCACTTACTTTGCACCTAAAAGAGCAGCAGCAAGTCCTAGTGTACCGCAGCCACAACCAAAATCTGCAACAACCTTATCGTTCACATCCCCAAATGAATTCTCCGCCTAATTTTATGCACAAAAAAAAAAAAAAAAATCCATATATAACCATGAGATAACTATACACAATATTAACATAAATGGCAATCAAAATTGCATAAATTCAACATAGGAAGAAAAGGGCATCCGCTAAAAGTAGGAAAAAGAGAAGAATCATAATATAAAGAATCTTTACAGTGTAGAGCAACCGAGATGCAATGTGGGGCCCAGTCGGATATTGTTCCAATTCAATCTGTTTTTTTATCAAAAGAGACTCCAATACTTTAATTTACACTGATCATATCGTACAGAACGAACAAAATAAACTTGCATTCGAACAAAGAAAACTCCAGAATATGCAGGGAAGTTCAAGACCTTTGGGTTGTCGAACTGTTGCAGAGAACCAAGGTGGCTCTCCAGCTGCTTCAGCTTCATCTTCGGCTGGGGGAAGCTTAAGCGCGTACCCTAGTAGAAATGTTTCGAAATTTTCATGGAGATGTTAGATTTTGTTAAGAAATTTGGAAATCTACAAGAGGAAAAGACAAAAGAAAATTGATAATTTAGCAATAAATTATATAATTTTGTTATACAGATGACTAAATTTAAACAATTTATCATTCTAATTTTTTGTATAAAAAAGTCATCCATACTACTTATTCAAACACTACAACAATTGTAATTTGAAGCATAGTTTTTTTTTAATGGCTTGGGCTGACGTAATATCCAGTAAATTATGTCGGTCAGGAAAATCATATGAGCAAGTTTTGTGCTGGAGTGCGACAGGCTCGATCGAAAAAATATTGATACGAAAATCGAACCTGTTATCAAAGATATTCATGTACCGGCTAATTTAATATAATAATATAAAAAAATAAAAATTTAAAAAATAAAGTAAAAAAAAAATGTTACGTTTCTAACGTGATTCACGTTTCGGGTCCGTGTTTCTTAAGAAACACGAACCAAGAACGCGATTCTGACAAATATTTTTTTTTAAAATGAGGAGAGAGAAACGCGGTCTTGGACCGCGTTTCTCTCTCCTTTTTTCGTTTCTCTCTCATGTTTCTCTCTCTATTTTTTATTTTATTTTTCCTGATTTCGATTTCTCACTCTTGAATCATGTTTTTCTCTCTTCCAATTTTTAGTATTTCTTTCTCCTCCATTAATATTTTTAATGTCCGGAGTTGTGAGATAAAAATGTGGGAAATAAATTTTAAAAATATTTAAAATATTTAATGTCTATGATACGTGAATAATATTTTTTTAATATGTGTTCTAATTTCTACATATACATTATATTCTAATATACTAAAATTATTTAAAAATAATAATTATCAAATATTTGAATAATAAAATTGAATATGATGTAAGTTGTAGACACTTACAACTAAAATAACCTTATAATTTTTTAAATATGATTTTTTATAAAAAGTTATAATTTTTAAAATATAAGTGTCTACAACTTTACATCATATTCAATTTTATTATTCAAATATTTGATAATTAATTTGTTTTTAAATTTTAGTATATTAGAATATAATGTATATGTAGAAATTAGAACATATATATAAAAAAATATTATTCACATATCATAGACATTAAATATTTTAAATATTTTTAAAATTTATTTCCCACATTTTTATCTCACAACTTCGGACATTAAAAATATTAATGGAGGAGAAAGAAATACTAAAAATTGGAGGAGAGAAAAACATGATTCAAGATTGAGAAATCGAAATCAGGAAAAATAAAATAAAAAATGGGAGAGAGAAACAGGAGAGAGAAACGAAAAAAAAAAAATTTTGAGGAGAGAGAAACGCGGTCCAAGACCACGTTTCTCTCTCCTCTTAGATGAGAGAGAAACGCGGTCCCGGATCACGTTTCTCTCTCCTCATTTTAAAAAAAAATATTTGTCAGAATCGCGTTCTTGGTTCGCGTTTCTTAAGAAACGCGGATCCGGAACGCGAATCACGTTAGAAACGTAACATTTTTTTTTTACTTTATTTTTTAATATTATTATATTAAATTAGCCTTCATGTACCTATTCCACAAACTCGATCGCCTCACGAATATTTTGAATCATAGTATTGATTCTATACAAACAGTGTTTAATCATTTAAAAGTTGCATAATAATTAGTTTAAATTCGATATTAGTAATAACAAAAAAAAAAAAAAATTCAAAGTGATTGAAATATTTAATTTAAGAGAAGACAAAATATATTATGTTGTATATAATATTTTTTTATCATATAATAATAATAATTTTGGCTGCCCATTCATATAAAATATAACATCCCCATGCTCCAAAACAAAATGCATGAAGTCTTTCGAGAAAATTTCTAATAAACATTCAAGAACTCAGAGCCTAGCCTTTGCCGTTTGAATCACAATGTAGCGACACGCAGTTCACCATTTGATGATCTTCAAAACAATTCTGCCACCCTCCCGTCTCGCCAACCAATCCACCGTGCCAAAGAAATTGCTCTCCTGGTATCAAACTCTACAAATCTGAAACAACTTCGCCAGGTTTTTGGCCATGTGATTCGCACCCATTTTATGGAATTGTACCCGGATTCATTCCATTATAACAACATCAGTAGAACCTACGGGAGATTAGAATCATACACAGAAGCATTACATGTTTACATAATGATGTGTCGTGCTGGCATTTCGCCTGATCAATTTTCACTACCTATTGTTTTGAAAGCTGCGAGCCAAAGTTTGGATATTGAGTTTGCAAGACAAGTGCATGGGATTGCAGTGAAGGTTGGGCTGGAAACTGACATGTATTGTGAGAGCGGGTTGATCAATGTGTACTGTAAGGCGGGTGATTTTGAAAATGCCCGCACTGTGTTTGTGAATAACACTGACAGAAAACTGGGGTCTTGGAATGCTATTATAGGAGGGTTATCGCAAGGTGGGCGTGTAAAGGATGCCATACAGATGTTTGTGGAAATGAAACAAAGTGGGTTTAAGCCTGATGATGTGACTATGGTTAGTGTCACTTCGGCCTGCGGTAATCTGGGTAACTTGAATTTAGCTCAACAGTTACACAAATTTGTGTTTCAGGTAAAAGATTTCGTAAACTCTGACCTTCTTATGATGAATTCACTTGTAGATATGTATGGAAAATGTGGTCGAATGGACTTGGCTCGTACGATTTTCAGTGAAATGGAGGAGAAGAATGTATCCTCATGGACTTCTCTAATTGTTGGCTATTCTACGCACGGGCATGTGAGTGATGCCCTCGAGTGTTTCCGCCATATGACAGAAGCTGGAATTAGGCCGAATCACGTCACTTTTGTTGGAGTTTTGAGTGCTTGTGTGCACGGGGGATTGGTCCAAGCAGGGAAACATTATTTCAATATAATGACGAAGATTTATGGGATTCGTCCTCTGTTACCTCACTACGGGTGCATGGTGGATTTGCTCGGCCGTGCAGGACTTCTCGATGAGGCCAAGTCTATGGTGGAGCAGATGCCGATGAAAGCTAATGTCGTGATATGGGGGAGTATGATGGGTGCATGTGAAAAGTATGGAGATGTGAAGATGGGGGAATGTGTGAGCAAACATTTGGTGGAGTTGGAGCCAGAGAATGATGGGGTATTTGTGGCTTTGTCGAATATATATGCCAGCCATTGTATGTGGGAAGAAGTGGAGCGGATGAGGGAAATTATGAAGCAGAGAAAACTGGCTAAGATTCCTGCTTACAGCTTGCCTGACGGTTCATACTGAAATCTTATGTTAATTAGAGTTAGCAGGGGATATCGCATACTAGTGTAGGAGGATCAATATAGCTGACCCCGCTAAGTTAAGTAAATGCTTGATCGTTATCTTTGGTGCTCAAGCGCTATTAATCAAGTTTGGGCCGATGATGAACTCAATAAGTTTTCCAAATTTTAGCTCGAAATGACCCGAATTTATGAATTGCTGTTACAGCAGTATAATATTAATAATATAGTCAATTAGTCATGAATGGAAAGTTAATTGGGCTAATTTATTTAAATATTATAAAAACCAAAAAATTTGCACAAACTACCGTGATTGTAAAAGTGTTACGAATCTATGGTAATTCGCATACCGAGTATGCGAACTCTTTTTGAATTCGCATACCAGGTATGCGAATTAAAAGAATTTTTTTTTAAAAAAAAAAAAAAAAAAACATATATTCGCATACTCCGTATGCGAATTCTCTACAGCTGTAAAGTGTGGTAGCTGGCATTTATTGGCGCAAGTTTTGTTGTAGCTGTGCGGTGGTAGCTGGCAAATTCACGAGAACCATGACTCCTCTTTCTTTAAATATGAACCATCATCTCTTAATTCATGAGCTCACATCTCCTCTTTTTTCAGATATGCAGAATCCTTAAGGACTTCCCTCTCCTTATTTTTAATTAATCCGAACGAACCTTCCCTTATACTATCCATTTTTTCTCTTAATTCGTCTTATAATTTTTGTTGGAAGATTACTACAACAAGAAGTCTCAAATACTTCATCAAAGGTAAAAATATTTAAAATTTTTAGTTTTACATATTTTTTAGTATATATTGCATTTACTTAATTTTTATGTTATGTTATAGGTTTTGCTAACTACAATAATTTCAAGGTATGTTTTCTAGTTTTTTATTATTATTTGTTTAAATTAGAGATAGAAAATCGATTTTGAAGGTATGTTTTTCCAGGTTTTCATTACTATTTACTTAAATTACGGATGAAAAATCGAAAATTATGGGGAGTATTTGCATACTGGTATGCGAGGATTCCCATATACTTTAGAAATTACACACGCGTAGGAATCGTACTCTAGTAGAATTCACATACGGGTGGCGCGAATTCTACTAGAATTCGCATACTGGTTATGCGAATTCTGGTCGAATTCTAGTAGAATTCGCATACCCAGTATGCGAATTCTGGTAGAATTCGCCTGAGTATGCGAATCTGTACGGTAGCACTTCATGCCCTATATGCATTTTTATATTTTAATTAGGATGAAAATTTACCAACTAATTGCCTAGAAAAAGTTTAGGATGAAAATTTACCAACTAATTGCCTAGAAAAAGTTGGGAGTTATAAGAGTGCAAAAAAAAGTAGCACAATTGCAATGATAAAGATATAATGATAAATAATACAATTAATTGAGGAAGTTATAAAAATGGAAGTTATGGGATGAAATACATAATCAATTTTATAATAATTTAAACTATAATTTAAGTGGATGAAAAAATATTCTAAATTTTATTTTTTTCCATATATCATTATTTGTTTCACTGAATATATAATAATATTTTTATAAACTTATATTTTTTTGATAACTTTAATTAAATATTAAAAATAAAAATTAATGTTTTGCTCTACTAGGTGGTCACATATTGTACACATGATGGGATTATTGTATGATTTTAATGTGCTATTTTCGTAGATAATATGTCGTCGGTTCGAAGTCAAATTGATGTTTTGCTATACTATGGTGGGCGCATATCACACGATGGGATTATTGTTAGTTATGATCGACCTCCAATAAGCAATATACGAATGCCTCGAACAATTACAATGTCTGAGTTACTGTCGACGCTGTACGATCAGATAAGTATCGATAACCAACAATACACACTTAAAGTGTGGACTAAACATATATTTAATAATACTTCTGGGCGAGTTGAACATTTACTCGAAATTACAAAAGACGGTGATATTTGGTTTTTCTTTGACCCTGATGTTGGAAATGCCGGTGTCAATTTATATGTTGAGTCAGAACAAATACACATTAATATTGTGCCAGACATTCAATATACTGAAGAACGTGGCTCATATATGTCAATGCTTAATGATCATAACCTGGAGATATCGGTTGTCACACAAGGACTTGTAAGTATGAGAACCGGAAATAATTATGCTAGTACTTCGGGAAACGTAGGACATAACACGTACAGAACTGAATGGGAAGTTCATGATTCAAGGGCAGAGGACAGAGATGATTATGCTAGCGCCGATTTTTTTGGTCCTGAAATTCATGTTGATTCCGAACCAGACGAAGATGGAATTAACGTTCATGATGGTAGCGATGACGATGTAGAAATTGATGTGATGTTGGAAACTATGTCCCAACATAACTATATGCCATCTTCTTTACAAGAGGAGCAAATTGAAGCAACATTATTGTGCTACATATCATGATGTTGGAAACTATGTAGAAATTGATGTGATGTTCTGGTATTATGACAACCAACTTGTCTGAGGCGTATAACGGAGTTCTTAAAGGTGCTCGTCGTCTTCCAGTGACGGCAATTGTACAATTGACTTTTGGCCGAACATTTCAATATTTCATGGACCGTCGAATGAAGTGCCCACAAATGATTCAAAATAATCAAGGATGGACAACCTTTGCATTTCAAAAATTTACTCGTTGGCAACACGAATCATTGCAACATATTGTCCAGAAATATGATTATACAGTACAGACTGCTTCAGTGATAACAGTCGTCCGAGCTGGTGTCGGGAACAGTACACATGTTGTGAAACTTAGAGCCAAGATATGTTCATGTGGAAAGTGGACACAGTTTGGTATTCCATGCTCACATGCTATACATGCATGCCGACATTTTGGTGTCAATGCATCAAGTTTAGTGAGTGAACATTATAACTTGCAACATTATTCTGCTACATATCAAGGGATATTTGAGCTGTTGTTCTCAGAAGAATATTGGATGCCCCCCTCATTCGAATTATCTCATAATTCTTTGCTAAGAACTCAAACACGTCCGGGAAGAAATCGTACTTCTCGCATCCCAAATGAAATGGACTGGCCACAAGCTCGAGCATGACAACAGGCACACAGAGCTCAAGAACAGGGACAAACTTCACGATGACAATACTAATCAATATGTGTCATGCCTTTTGTAAATATCGATTCACCAGGCTATGGGTAAAAACTTTCAATTATATATTTACGTATTTTTCATTCATATGTTGATCTGATTATATTACAGGATGGATATACAGAGTATATATGGGCCACTTGACACAAGTGTGCTCAATCAGCAGTCTGTGCATCGATCCGATGATGTATTTCATGGAGACATCGACAACACGTTGCTAGTGAGGCGTGGAGATGGAAATTTTTGGGACATGTGTAAAGCGAGGCCACTTGATATACGTGTATTATGCACCTTAAATGAAATGGGGTTCTTTGGAGTATATAGTTGTGGCCATTTTATTATTGACAGACATCTGATCACATCATTGGTTGAGAGATGGCGACCCGAGACACACACGTTCCACTTTCGTGTTGGGGAGGTGACCATCACATTGCAGGACATAGCTATCATATGGGGACTGCCGATTGCGGGTGATGCCGTATGTGGGGATGAGAATCGCCTGCGCCCTTCAGAATGGCAGGCATATTGTGCGCAGTGGCTTGGATTTTTACCTCCCCGTGACAAAATCAAAAGTTCACGTCTTTCATTGAGTGCAATACTGGACCATCTACTTGTTAACCCAATAGTGGAGGAGAGCACACAGGAACAGGTGCATCAGTACACACGATCACGTGTACTATTACTGTTAGGTGGATTGTTATGCCCTGATGCATCAGGCAGCTCTGTATCTATGCTATACATCCGTCACCTACGGGATATTCCCAGAGTTCGTATGTTCAGTTGGGGTAGTGCAGTACTCGCATACCTTTATCGTGAGTTATGTTAAGCCTCCAAGCAAGGAAGAACAAACATCGGTGGTGCAATGCAACTTTTGCAGGTAATAAGAATTACAAGCCTCTGTTATTTGAATTAAATGATATATAAACTTACATTATGTTATATTAACCTTGTACTCGATTAAAAAAATTACAGATTTGGGCATATACGAGGATAAAGAGTATTCATCCTAACAATCATGGTTCTCGAGTACAACAAGGCCAAATTATAGTCAACGAGGATCTAATACTTCCTACCCCTCCATATGGTGCAAGGTATAATTACACTTGTTATTTATATTTATTAGTTTCAAATATTGCACTAACATTGCCATGTCGATTTTTTTTAGGTGGTCTAGTTTTTTTAGATTTGGACACACTGTCCGACATGCTTTGCGTGTATTTCGTGACACATTTGATAGGATGTATTGGGATCAGGTAATAAATACTTTCTTGAGAATATCACTTGTATATTAATAATTATGTATTTATGATAGTATGTTATGTTTCTGTGACATCCCCGAAATGGTTAATTGCTATTTGGCTTTAAATTATGTTTACATGATTAATTATGTGGTAATTGATTATGTGTTGGGATTTATTTACCTTATGGAAAATGCATGGTCATATGGAAAGGGTTGACCCGGGGTTGCATTTTAGGGTACATGTGGTGCATGTTGGGTAAATATTATTGGAAGCATGATTTATTTGCATTGGTTAGCAATTAATTGGAAATCATGTGTTTATTTGATATTTAGTGCATTTTGAGTAAATGCTTTGAAAAATATCATGTTGGGGTGTTTTATACACCATGGAATTATTTTGGGTATACCTTTAATTAAATTAACCCAATCCCCCTTTTATCCCCAACCCCACTCTTTTAACCTCATTCTTACTTTACCAAATCAAAACCACAAACCCTTCCCTTCTCCAAATTTTCGAGCTCAAGCCTTGGGTGGAAGAGGAATCTTGCAAAAATCTTGATTTGTGGAGCATATTGGGTGATTTGAGATCCCCAAGAGGTATGGGTACCTCATGCTTTAATTTTGTGAAGTTTTGTTTGAGTTTGGTTTGATTTTGAAGGGTTTTAAAATGGGTTTGTTGGGTTGTTGTGGTTTTGGTTAAAGGTGGGATTTATGGTTGTTTTAAGGTGTATTTTGATGGTTTATGTTGTTATTTGAGTTGTTGGTTTGTTGGTTAAGAGTTGGAATGGGTTGGAATGGTTTTGAGATGCAAAAATGGAGGATTTTCGGGTTACAGGGGATGGCGATCGATCGCCCATTCCAGGCGATCGATCGCGCCCAGGCAGTAGGCTTTTCAAGCCTTTGGCGATCGATCGCCACTCTTGGGCGATCGATCGGCGGGTCTGGCGATCGATCGCGCCAGGGGTGGCGATCGATCGCCGAAGGGTGCAATTTTTATTTTTCGGACAGTGGGTATTGGCGATCGATCGCCGTGAGGGGCGATCGATCGCGAAAGCCAAAATATGGTTTTTTTGGTTATTTTTGTGGGATTTTTGGTATTGGACTATTATTGGGTTCTAATATTGGTATTTGTGAATATGTAGAACCAACCCAGGTGGCAACGCAGCCAAGGAATTGAGGTCCAATCACATTCCACATTTTGGAAAGGTACGTAGTGGACGTACGGGCACCCAACGGTAACATGTATTTTATATGCTCATTGTTTATGCATTGTGGATGCGAGTATATATGTGGTATTGCATAGTGGATGCATATACATGTTTATTTATGCCATATGAGGTATTGCATAGTGGATGCATATACATGGTAATTTATGCACATTAATGTTAGATGCATATTATGATTATTGGATGCACATCCCTTGAGTCGTGGTCATCCTTTGATGATTTTAATGCTTGCCGCTTTTTGTATTGGTTCCGCTAAATGTGAAGCGAGGGGTGGGAGCGCCGCATGTCACATTTGAGCGTGGTTGTCATATGGGGCGAGGAAAGGGTATTTGCCGCTCTCTGTGAAGCGAGGGGTGGGAGCGCCGCATGTCCATTGTAGCGAGGTATCCTATGCCGCCCATATGAATATAAGCGAGGGGCATTAAAATACACTGTGATGGACAGACTAGGGAATGGTGACCAATATGTGGTACAGTTGAGATGGTATATGATGTCATGACATGTTTTGGCCATTAAAAATAATCTGTTGATTATACTCATGAGTTATGGTACAGGGACAACCAAACGGGAAGCGTTTGAAATGCATGGGAAAAACAGGAAGTGTTTTATATTGATTATGCATTTACGCTTTATCTTCATATTGTGTTGAATATGAATGATTATTATTGCTCATGTTTGGGGGTTGTCCTTGTAGGTACCTTTTTGGCATGATAGCAAGCTTGAACGGGTTGAGGTGGTGAGCTTGTGAAGCATTCTTTTGAGGATTAAAGGACAGGATTATTTGGATAGTATCTACTCTAGGAGTAGTATAAAACTATAGATGAACATTCATTGATTGGAATGTAATTAATCCTTTTTGTAGTCCTTTATTTTGGCATGTAAATGCTTAAGCTCATAGACTCCACTTGTTTATTATACTCTGATCATTGTTATTAGCTCTATTATGCCTTAATTCCGCACTTAAGGATTAGGGTCCTTACATTAGTGGTATCAGAGCAGTGGTTAGAGAACCCGGGAACGAGTGAAGGGTAGCCTTAGCATGGTTGGCTAGGTGCTTACATTTGGAGCATGTTTATGCATGTGGTGCATAATTATTGTATATCCTGTTATACTAACATGCTTATATCACTCCTGTTATCTAACGACATGTTATATATTGCTTTGGATTGTTGTTAACATTTGTGTTACAGCATGGCTGCTAATGAGGAAGTCGGAGATGTTGGGAGTGTAAATGCGAGTATTGGACAGGCTAATCCTCTACCTCCACCGGCTGTAGGGATGGAACCAGTAGTTCAGTTATTGCTACCGGGTGAGATTAGCTTGACGCAGTTTCTGTCTTATCATCCGCCCCGGTTTGAGGGGACAGAGTCCGGAGAAGAAGCTGAAGAGTGGTTAGAAAGACTTGAGCAGATCTTTGTATCGGCTCCGTGTGCTATTACTGCTTGGCTGAGGCTGGCGGAGTTCCAGTTGGCTAAGAAACCATTGATGTGGTGGAGGAGCACAGTGATGGAGATGAGAGCACTGGGTGCTGTGATTGACTGGACGCTCTTCAGGACCAGGTTCTTGAACCGATACTTCTCCGCGGCAGCAAGGCAGACAAAAGAGGATGAATTTACCAATCTGAGGCAAGGGAACATGACAGTGGCAGACTATGCCACACAGTACTCATCACTACTTAGGTATGTCCCCCATATTGCCTCTGATGGACGCGCCAAGATGAGAAATTTCATGAAAGGACTGCGACCGGAGCTCTATGACCGGGTTATTATCAATAACCCAACCTCTTTTGATGATGCTCTCACAAGAGCGGAGCTTGCTGAGCTTGGCGTGGGAGCTTATGCCATGCCACCACCGGTACCGCAACAGAGGCAGACTAGTGACAGTTTGAGGCCTCGGGGTGAGCCATTTAAACCCCGTGGTGCCTCCTCATCTTCGAGGTACGGTGGAAAGAAACACTTTGGACAGAAGCAGGATAACAAGAAGGGTAATTGGTCGGCCAATCGAGGATCTTCACAAGGGGAGAGGCCGGGAGAGCCTAGGTGCAACAACTGTGGAGGGCCACATTCTTCAAACAAGTGTCCTGCATGTTATGTCTGTGGCAAGATGGGCCACATTGCTCGGTATTGTCCCACCAGGGGAGGCCAGTCAGAGTATCAGGGCAACAGGCCAAGGTTTGAGGACAGGACAGTGCAGCAGAGGCAACAGTTTGGGCCTCGTCCATCGGGAGGTCAGACAGTGGGACCACCCCAGGGACAGGTATATGCACTGACCAGGGAGCAGGCTCAGGCAGCTCCAGAGGAGGTGATTGCCGGTACGTGCCATTTATTTACGTACCCTGCTTTTGTTTTGATAGATACAGGTGCCTCCCATTCCTTTGTGTCTGTGGGATTTGTGGAAAGACACCATATGCGCACGTCTCCTTTGCCCACGCCTCTATTGGTCTCGACACCCACTGGAAGAAACGTCGTTGCTGATCAGTTTTTGGCAGATAGCCTCATTTATTTTGAGGGCAACGAGTTGAGATCAGACTTGATTGTACTGGGTATGTCAGACTTTGACTGCATCTTGGGTATTGATGTTCTGAACAGATATCAGGCAGTGGTGGATTGCCGACAGAGGACAGTGAAGTTCAGACCTGAGTTGGGCAGTCAGTGGACTTTCTTTGGCAACGGTTCTCGTGCGAAGATTCCGTTGATTTCAGCAATCAAGATGTCTCAGCTATTGGAACGTGGGCACACGGGCTATCTTATTTATGCCGTGGACACGTCTGGAAAGAGTAAAGAACTGAGGGTTGAGGATGTACCAGTTGTGGCAGAATTTGCTGATGTATTTCCAGAAGAGATCCCAGGATTTCCACCGGCCAGGGAAGTTGAATTTGGGATCGAGTTGCTGCCAGGGACATCCGCTATCTCTCGTGCACCTTATAGGATGGCACCGGCAGAGTTGAGGGAGTTGAAAGAGCAGTTGCAGGATCTCTTGGACAAGGGGTATATACGCCCGAGCGTGTCGCCATGGGGCGCACCAGTTCTCTTTGTGAAGAAGAAGGACGGTTCGATGCGGCTGTGCATCGATTACCGGCAACTGAATAAGGCTACAGTGAAGAACAAGTATCCTCTCCCAAGGATAGATGACTTGTTTGATCAGTTGCAAGGTACCAGGGTGTATAGCAAGATTGATTTGAGATCCGGGTATCATCAGATTCGGGTCAGAGAGGAAGATGTGCAAAAGACAGCGTTCCGGACTCGATACGGGCATTATGAGTTCTTGGTGATGCCGTTCGGTGTGACGAACGCCCCGGCCGTCTTCATGAGTCTGATGAACAGAGTGTTTCAGCAGTATCTTGATCAGTTCGTCATCGTGTTTATTGACGACATTCTTATCTACTCCCGAAGTGAGGAAGATCATGTGAAACACTTGAGGACAGTGCTTCAGATTCTTAGAGAGCATCAGTTGTATGCTAAGCTCAGTAAATGCGAGTTTTGGCTGAGCAGTGTAGTGTTTCTGGGGCATGTCATTTCGAGCAGCGGGATATCAGTGGACCCCAAGAAGATTGAGGCTGTGATGGAGTGGGCTGCCCCCACTTCTGTGCCTGAGATCCGGAGTTTTCTTGGTTTGGCCGGGTATTATCGGCGCTTTGTTGAGGGGTTTTCGAAGATTGCCAAGCCGCTGACTCAGTTGACTCAGAAGGGTGTGCCTTTCTTTTGGTCAGAAGCTTGTGAGGAGAGCTTCCAGGAGTTGAAGCACCGGTTGACGACGGCGCCAGTGTTAGTGATCCCGACGGAGAACTCCAGATTTGTTCTGTATACTGATGCATCACTGCAGGGCCTTGGATGTGTTCTGATGCAAGATAAGCATGTGGTAGCTTATGCATCGAGGCAGTTGAAGCCGCATGAGACCCGATATCCAGTTCATGACTTGGAATTGGCGGCTATCATCTTCGCCCTGAAGATCTGGAGGCATTACTTATATGGCACTTCATTCACCATATACACGGATCACAAGAGCCTCAAGTTTCTATTTACTCAGGCGGAACTGAATATAAGACAGAGGAGATGGATGGACCTACTCAAGGACTATGATTGCGAGATTGAGTACCATCCGGGAAAGGCCAATTTGACAGCAGACGCTTTGAGCCGGAAAGTAAGGAGTTCTGCTGAGGACGTCATCCATTTGTCGGCTATGATGACCTCCTATTGCCATATGGGCTATGACTTTGACATTGGTGCATCACCAGTGTATGTCTCTACCTTATTAGCTGAGCCAGATATTTATGAGAATATCAGGAGAGCTCAGAGATCAGATGCTGAGGTTCAGAGATGGTTGTCTATAGTGCATCTTGGCCAGCCGACGAAGTTCAGAGTGGCCGACGACGGATCTTTGAGATTGGGTAACCGCTGGGTAGTTCCGAGTGCGCCGGAGTTGCGTAAGGAAATCTTGGAGCGAGCTCACAGTAGCAGACTTAGTATCCACCCAGGCGGGAAGAAGATGTACAGAGATCTGCGTGGTCAGTTTTGGTGGAAGAGAATGAAGTCTGATGTCGTCGCTTTTGTGAAGAGGTGTCTGATCTGCCAGCAGGTTAAGGCAGAGAGGCAGAGACCTGGCGGCGAATTGAGGAGCTTGGAGATACCGAAGTGGAAGTGGGAGCACATTTCCATGGACTTCGTGACTCATTTGCCGAGGAGTGCTTCAGGCTTCGATGCTATTTGGGTGATTGTGGACAGATTGACCAAGGTAGCCCACTTTATCCCCTATAGCATGACATTTACGTTTTTGAGGATGGCGCAGCTGTATGTTAGAGATGTGGTGAGATTGCATGGGATTCCCGTTTCTATTGTGTCAGATCGAGATCCGCGATTCACATCTCATTTTTGGGAAGGCCTTCAGTCAGCTTTGGGAACTGAGGTCAGATTGAGCACTGCTTATCATCCTCAGAAGGATGGCCAGACCGAGCGCACTATTCAGACGCTCGAGGACATGTTAAGAGCTAGTGTTTTGGAGTTCGATGCTTCTTGGCAGGATTCAGTGCCTTTGGTAGAGTTTTCGTATAACAATAGCTACCAGGCAAGTATTCAGATGGCTCCGTTTGAAGCTCTTTATGGCAGACGATGTAGATCGCCCTTGTGTTGGGACGATTTGGACAGTAGATCAGTCGGAGGGCCTGAGTTGATCCGGGAAATGGAAGAGAAGATAAAGACTATAAGGCAGAAAATGAAAGCAGCCCAAGACAGACAGGCAGCTTATGCAAATAAACGGCGGAGACCGTTAGAGTTTCAGTTGGGAGATAAGGTCTTTTTGAAGATCTCGCCTTTCAGAGGCGTTGTGCGGTTTGGGATGCGCGGGAAACTGTCTCCGAGGTTTGTGGGACCGTACGAGATTTTGCAGCGCATTGGCACATTGGCTTACCGACTGGCTTTGCCGCCTTCTTTATCTGGGATACATGATGTGTTTCATGTATCGATGCTGCGAAAGTATGAGCCGGATCCGTCTCACGTGTTGCAGCCTTCCGAAGTTCAGTTAGAGTCAGATATATCTTATGTGGAACGGCCTGTTAGAATTCTGGACAGAGCAGACCGTAGACTTCGGAACAAAGTGATACCGATGATCAAAGTTCAGTGGGATCGCAGGGGTGTCGAGGAGGCTACGTGGGAGACGGAGCAGCATATGGTGCAGCACTACCCGGAACTATTCTCTGGTATGAGTTTATGTTTAGTTTCTGTTGGGGTAAGTGCATGTGATTTCGGGGATGAAATCTTATAAGTAGGGGAGTATTGTGACATCCCCGAAATGGTTAATTGCTATTTGGCTTTAAATTATGTTTACATGATTAATTATGTGGTAATTGATTATGTGTTGGGATTTATTTACCTTATGGAAAATGCATGGTCATATGGAAAGGGTTGACCCGGGGTTGCATTTTAGGGTACATGTGGTGCATGTTGGGTAAATATTATTGGAAGCATGATTTATTTGCATTGGTTAGCAATTAATTGGAAATCATGTGTTTATTTGATATTTAGTGCATTTTGAGTAAATGCTTTGAAAAATATCATGTTGGGGTGTTTTATACACCATGGAATTATTTTGGGTATACCTTTAATTAAATTAACCCAATCCCCCTTTTATCCCCAACCCCACTCTTTTAACCTCATTCTTACTTTACCAAATCAAAACCACAAACCCTTCCCTTCTCCAAATTTTCGAGCTCAAGCCTTGGGTGGAAGAGGAATCTTGCAAAAATCTTGATTTGTGGAGCATATTGGGTGATTTGAGATCCCCAAGAGGTATGGGTACCTCATGCTTTAATTTTGTGAAGTTTTGTTTGAGTTTGGTTTGATTTTGAAGGGTTTTAAAATGGGTTTTGTTGGGTTGTTGTGGTTTTGGTTAAAGGTGGGATTTATGGTTGTTTTAAGGTGTATTTTGATGGTTTATGTTGTTATTTGAGTTGTTGGTTTGTTGGTTAAGAGTTGGAATGGGTTGGAATGGTTTTGAGATGCAAAAATGGAGGATTTTCGGGTTACAGGGGATGGCGATCGATCGCCCATTCCAGGCGATCGATCGCGCCCAGGCAGTAGGCTTTTCAAGCCTTTGGCGATCGATCGCCACTCTTGGGCGATCGATCGGCGGGTCTGGCGATCGATCGCGCCAGGGGTGGCGATCGATCGCCGAAGGGTGCAATTTTTATTTTTCGGACAGTGGGTATTGGCGATCGATCGCCGTGAGGGGCGATCGATCGCGAAAGCCAAAATATGGTTTTTTTGGTTATTTTTGTGGGATTTTTGGTATTGGACTATTATTGGGTTCTAATATTGGTATTTGTGAATATGTAGAACCAACCCAGGTGGCAACGCAGCCAAGGAATTGAGGTCCAATCACATTCCACATTTTGGAAAGGTACGTAGTGGACGTACGGGCACCCAACGGTAACATGTATTTTATATGCTCATTGTTTATGCATTGTGGATGCGAGTATATATGTGGTATTGCATAGTGGATGCATATACATGTTTATTTATGCCATATGAGGTATTGCATAGTGGATGCATATACATGGTAATTTATGCACATTAATGTTAGATGCATATTATGATTATTGGATGCACATCCCTTGAGTCGTGGTCATCCTTTGATGATTTTAATGCTTGCCGCTTTTTGTATTGGTTCCGCTAAATGTGAAGCGAGGGGTGGGAGCGCCGCATGTCACATTTGAGCGTGGTTGTCATATGGGGCGAGGAAAGGGTATTTGCCGCTCTCTGTGAAGCGAGGGGTGGGAGCGCCGCATGTCCATTGTAGCGAGGTTATCCTATGCCGCCCATATGAATATAAGCGAGGGGCATTAAAATACACTGTGATGGACAGACTAGGGAATGGTGACCAATATGTGGTACAGTTGAGATGGTATATGATGTCATGACATGTTTTGGCCATTAAAAATAATCTGTTGATTATACTCATGAGTTATGGTACAGGGACAACCAAACGGGAAGCGTTTGAAATGCATGGGAAAAACAGGAAGTGTTTTATATTGATTATGCATTTACGCTTTATCTTCATATTGTGTTGAATATGAATGATTATTATTGCTCATGTTTGGGGGTTGTCCTTGTAGGTACCTTTTTGGCATGATAGCAAGCTTGAACGGGTTGAGGTGGTGAGCTTGTGAAGCATTCTTTTGAGGATTAAAGGACAGGATTATTTGGATAGTATCTACTCTAGGAGTAGTATAAAACTATAGATGAACATTCATTGATTGGAATGTAATTAATCCTTTTTGTAGTCCTTTATTTTGGCATGTAAATGCTTAAGCTCATAGACTCCACTTGTTTATTATACTCTGATCATTGTTATTAGCTCTATTATGCCTTAATTCCGCACTTAAGGATTAGGGTCCTTACAGTTTCTGTTTTATAGTTTATTTGGACTCCATATGACATGGAGTCGGATGAGATCAGATCACTGCCTCCAGAATGCGGTCCAGAGGATTGGATGGCACAATGTCCACTCATAAATTATGCCATTGTGGAGATGCATCGTCCAGAGCGAGTTTTGCGACAGTTTGGTTTGTTCCAAACTATTCCACTACCAATAGATGCTAGACAGGTGGAGTTGCATAAGCTCGATCGCAGAGGTCGTGTTGCAACGAATTGGACATGGTTCCAGAGTGCATACATAGATTTGTGGATGGCCAGACGATATAATATTGTGGATGCCCCTCAGGCCACCGGCTCCTATACTTTCAGTGATGATTACATGACGTGGTACGGTACAATTACACGTCATATTATATCTCCACCCAACAACAATGTTGAGACAAGATACCGTGCAGCAGATGCTGCTGCATGGCAGCAAGTGATATGTATATATTTCCTTTTTTTTATTTAAACTGATTTAATTTCTTCTGAATTATGCTACCTATTAACCATATTTTTTGTAAGGATGTGCATATGGAGCAACTAAGACTTAGTTGCTCAAGTTTGAGTGAGGATGAAGGGATTTCACCTGGGGTCAGACGTGTATTAGATCAGAACTTAGCTATTGTGGATGAAGTGCGTCAACTTGCTCGGACACAACAAAATAGATATGGTATGCCTGCACGGCAGCGAGATACCACTAGAGGGGGCAACCAGAGGAGAAGACGGTCAAGTACCTCTGATACTCAGGTAGATGCTTATGATGATATCCCTCCATTTACTACTGATACATATGATGCAGGGGGGACATCAACATCACACCGTTCTTCATTCCATTATGATGCCACATCTTCTGACTACTACGGCACACAACCTGCCCACGTGGAGGAGCCATCACCATACACTCCATATATATCAGATCCAACTCAAGCATACAGTGGAATCTCATTTATGGATCTTCTGCTTCGTGTACCCAGTTCTACACAGCCACGTCCACATTTTGATATCTCACCTGTTACATTCTCCGACTTGACGCCACAATATGATATTGGTGAGTCCAGCGCTAGGACTAGACCCTCTCAATCACAAACGCGGAATGTAGATGTAGTTGAGCCTTCTAAAAGACCACAACGACTGATACATAGACGTGGTTGTGGGACCGGAGGAAATATTTAGAGTTCAATGTAAAGAATAATCTATTTATTTTTATGTGTGCTATTTCAGATCATTTATTCATATTTCAACTATTTATGTGGTTTAAAATTTTTATGTAAAACATAATACCAATAAAAAAATTGTTTTTAATAATCAAGAATTTAAAATTATTTTTAATTTATAATTAAAATAATACTATTCTAAAGTTGCACTCTTGGATTGCAACTTTATAAAAAATTTTTTTTTTGTAAAGTTGCACTTCAAGAGTGCTACTTTAGAATAGTGTTATAATTTGCACTCTTGGAGTGCAAATTATAATAGAATCTTAAACTTTTTCAAATAATAATATTTTATGAATTTTTTTTTTATAATAAAAAATTAAATTTGCCAAGTTAATTGCTACCCAAAGGGTGCTACTATTTGGGTAGCATCCATGATTGATCTGACCTGTTTGATGCTATCAGGTCGATAGGACCCACCACTCACTCGCTAGCATGGAACCAGTCGTCAACTAGTCATGAATAAATGATGAGCATTCTCTCGAATTAGCTTGATACTAAAGTTGAATGGTGATAAAAAGGATAAATACTTGTATATATTTGGTTTAGGTCTCAATTATGGATCAACTCAATATAAATTTGTGATATCCCTAGTTCTGGAGGCCCAGTAGGTCTTGAGGTCCGAACTTTATTTGGGCCCGGTCAGTGCGGGGCCCATTTAGTCAACAAGGGAAGTCGTCACTGCTGATCCCGGGCTGTCCTCATCGCCACTGTCTAGCTCTCCGCCCGACCCGAGTTTATTACGGGCGCGATCACCTCTGTCCAGCTGCCACTATCGTTCCGGAGCCGGGGCGGCGAGGAAGTACATCAAGAGGTCGGGAAGGTCCTCCATGGGACATGCCACCCAAGCTGAGGCACTGTCTCCTCGGCAGATCAGGACGGGCTATATTTAGCAAGATAGCCGGGCTGGGGCGCGGTTTCCTCAATAGGTCAGGACGGGAAGTCATGGGACAGGATAGGCGAGCTGGGGCCATTTAGGGTGGTCCTACATACCGAGGCTAGGGTGGCAGGAGTCGGACACCTATTAAAGCAAAAGCTAGGCCTGCTAACCAATCAGAGGGTGGTCAGGCACTGTGAGTAAGAAAAGCATATTCCCGGACGCAGAGAATCACCAGAGCAAGAGGGTCGTACGAAGTAGGTAGCAGATGCAGATGGTCCCCCCCCCCCTCAGTTTCAGACATTGTCCCCATAATCCCCGGCAGACCGGAACCAGGGGCATCCCTCCCCCTATAAAAGGGGGAGTAAATTAACAAGACCGGGATGCGGAGAGAGCCCTCAAAAAAGAAAAAAAAGAGGACCAATATTGATCGGAGGAGATCCACAAAACCAGAGAGGATCCCACCGAACTCCGGCCTAAACCGCGACTTCGCGAAACAACACATCTTCCCCTATAAATTCATTTGTTATCAACGCGAACCAACAGGAGAGGTAACAAATTGGCACCGTCTGTGGGAAGATTTGAGCAAAAGACGTTGATACGATGGTAAGAACAAGGAGAACGGAAGCAGAGGAAAATCGAGAGCACCACGCCTCCACCAATGGCGAAGAGCAGCCACTGCCCGGGGTAAACATGACAGTGAGAGCTTTAACACTGGAGCAGCTCACAAGACTGATTGCAGTTACGGTGGAGCAGGCCATGAGGAAAAAGGAAGGTCCGTCCGAGGGCGTGCACGGGGAAAGCTCCCAGCAGATGAAGGATCCCGAACAAGGAGCAACTTCCCGGCCTAAAGTGACTGCTGTTCCGGATCTGGAGGGCCAGGTTGAGGAGCTGAAGGACGAGGTCCAGAGGATGAAGAGAGGGATGGGGGGTACCTCTGTCAGGAGGGGAACCCCTTTCTCGGGTGAAATAGTAAACGAGGAACTCCCAAATAACTTCCGACCCCCCAATGCTGGGGAATACGACGGGAGCACGGACCCGGAAGAACACCTGGGCAGGTTCGAAAATGCTGCCATGCTACATTGTTACTCGGATCGCCTTAAGTGCAAAGTGTTCCTAACCACTTTGGTGAGGTCGGCCCAGAAGTGGTTCAATCAGTTGGAGCCGGGTTCCATTACTTCCTTCGCCGGATTTAGCTCCGCGTTCTTGCACCAGTATGCCAGCAGCAAGCGGTATAAGAAGACCTCTCTGAGCTTGTTCGAGATGAGGCAGTCCGAGGATGAGTCGTTGCGGGAGTATATCAAAAACTTCAACACTGTGATACTCGAAATACCTGCCTGCCCGGCGGAAATTCTGATCAGCGCCTTCACCCAAGGCCTGAGAGGAGGAGACTTCTTCCGATCCTTGGTAAAGAAGCCTCATGTTACCTATGATGATCTGCTCACCCGAGCGGAGAAGTACATCAACGTGGAGGAGGCCCAGCAACTGAGGAGGAAGGAAGTGCGGTGGACTGGGGAAAAACGGATCAGCCAGGGCGAGAAGAGGCCAGTGGAAGGGGCACAGCTCGGTCGATTTTCCCATTATACGCCGTTGAAGGTCTCCAAGGAGGAGGCCGTCCGCATATGTGAAGACAAACATGTGTTGCAAAAGCCGGCACCAGCTAGTGTGGAGCCGAGCAAGGAGGCCCCGGAGAAATACTGCATCTTCCACCAAGCGACTGGGCACACCACACAAGATTGCCATCGTTTGGATGAGGAGCTCGAGAAGGCAATACAGAACAGTTCCCAGTTCAAGCAGTTGTTGTCCCGACCCGTCCCACCAGGGGATAATCTTCCTCGGGGAAGGGGTCGAGGACCGTCATGGACAAGAGGGAGAGGGGGACGGACCAACTTCCGTCCTCCGTTCCGTGGTAGAGGACGTGCTCGAGGACCCCCAAGGAGCTTAAATGACGTCAACCCTACCCGTGCTGACTCCCCAAAGCGGGGAGTCATAAACATGATCTCGGGCGGGACAACGGATGGGGATTCCAACAGGGCTAGGAAGGCTGTCAGCAGGAGAGAGACCCTGAGTGTAGGAGGGATTTGTGGTGCCGAGGAGGAGGTGGTTGTCAGTTTTGGGCCGCGAGATCTGGAAAACATTTGCACACCCCATAATGATGCCTTGGTCATACGAGCCACTGTTGCCAATTATGAAGTCGGGAGGGTGTTTGTAGACACAGGTAGTTCCGTGAACGTGTTGTTTGAGGAAGCTTTTCGGCAGATGGACTTAGGAGGGTATCACCTCGAACCAATCAACACCCCACTATTTGGCTTCGCTGGGCACACCGTGTACCCCCTCGGTCAGATTTCCCTGCCCCTTTCCCTGGGAGGTAACGAAGATCGGAAAACAAGGCTGGTCACATTCGCCATTGTGGCGGCCTCGTCTTCGTACAACATCATTCTGGGGAGACCAGCTATGAACGAGTTCAGGGCTGTGGCCTCCACCTTCCACCAAAAGATAAAGTTCCCTGTAGGAAAAAGAGTGGGGGAAGTTAGGGGAGACCAGCCCTCATCCAAGAAATGCTACGCGGAAACTGTGAAGTTAGAGGTGAAAAGATCCCGAAGGGGCGGTGATGAAGGACGGGAGGATAGGGGGGTACAGATGGTGCAGGAGGTGCAGGCGATGAGGGACGGGGAAGAGGAAATTATATTAGTCCCAGGACAGCCCGATAAAACCACAAGAGTAGCGGCTGACCTAGACAGCGTCCTGAAGCACGACTTATCGAAATGCCTGTCCAAGCATGCCGGAATATTCGCCTGGTCCCCGACCGAGCTGACAGGGTTGTTGCCCTCTGTAGCCCAGCACAAGTTAAATGTCAATCCAGAAGTAAAAGTAACCCGGCAAAAGAAGAGGCATTTTGGACCAGATAAAGACAGAATTATCCGAGCCGAGGTTCAGACCTTGCTGAGGGCCGGACAGATAAGGGAGGTACAATTCCCCACCTGGTTGTCAAACGTGGTTTTGGTTCCAAAGTCGGCGGGAAAATGGAGGATGTGCATCGACTTTCGTAATTTGAACAAAGCCTGTCCCAAGGACTGTTATCCCCTACCTCGGATCGATCAGCTGGTGGACTCCACCTCGGGGTACGAGCTGTTAAGTTTCATGGACGCGTACCAGGGATATCACCAAATACCCTTGGCGAAAGAGGACCAAGATAAGGTCAGTTTTATCACGTCGGATGGAACGTTCTGCTATGTGGTCATGCCCTTTGGCCTCAAGAACGCCGGGGCAACATACCAGAGGTTAATGGACAAAGTGTTTGAAAACCAGGCGGGAAGGAACATTGAGGTTTATGTGGATGACATCTTGGTAAAATCTAAAGGCCAGGCAGACCTATTGCCCGACTTAGAGGAAACTTTTGCCACACTAAGCAGGTTTGGTCTGAAATTGAATCCGGCTAAGTGCGTATTTGGTGTGAAGAGCGGTAAATTCTTGGGTTTCATGGTAACAGAGAGGGGGATCGAGGTCAACCCGGAAAAAGTTAGAGCAATTCAAGACATGACCTCACCTCGCAGCATAAAAGAGGTGCAAAAACTAACAGGGCGGATTGCGTCCTTAGCTC
Organism: Haberlea rhodopensis; assembly: GCA_907163345.1. Classification (NCBI taxonomy): domain Eukaryota; kingdom Viridiplantae; phylum Streptophyta; class Magnoliopsida; order Lamiales; family Gesneriaceae; genus Haberlea; species Haberlea rhodopensis. The sequence continues at coordinate 933,770 of CAJQUN010000188.1, forward strand.
GTTTTATTTCCAGGTCAGCTCATAGGAGTTACCCTTTCTTCCGAGTGCTAAGAAAGGCGAAAAAGTTCGCTTGGGACGACGAGTGCGAGGAAGCTTTCTCTGACCTGAAGAAGCACTTGGCTGAGCTACCAGTCCTGGTAAAGCCAGAGCCCGGTGAGCGATTATGGATCTACTTGTCTGCCACAGAAAGCGCTGTTAGCTCGGTACTGATAAAACAAGACGGTACGGACCAGAGGCCGGTGTATTATGTCAGCCATGCACTGAAAGGGGCGGAACTCAGATACCCAGAGGTCGAAAAATTGGCATTAGCTTTGGTCCTAACCGCAAGGAGGCTGAGACCCTACTTTTTGTCACACCCCATCTCAGTGCTAACCAACAGCCCGATTGGGAGGATAATGACCCAGCCTGATGTATCGGGGAGATTGGTGAAATGGACAATCGAGCTCGGCGAGTACGACGTAACCTACCAACCTCGGCCATCCATCAAAGCCCAGGCCTTATCAGATTTCATCGCGGAAATGATAGAGGTTGAAGCTGAGGAGCCCTGGAAGGTATACGTGGATGGAGCAGCTAACAGTGAAGGCAGTGGAGTGGGGATTGTTCTGATATCCCCCGCGGGTGAGAAGATGAAGGTCATTATCAGATTAGATTTCCGGGCTTCTAATAATGAAGCAGAGTACGAGGCTATACTGATCGGGCTGAGGTTGGCAAAAGAGGTCGGTGCCAGCCGAGTGATCCTTCACTCGGACTCCCAGCTGGCCACTCAGCAGGTGAAAGGGAATTACGAAGCCAAAAGCGAGAAGATGATAGAATACTTGAAGGCTATACAGGAGATGTCAGAAAGCTTCGTGGAGTGGAGCATAGTGCAGATCCCTAGGGAGGATAATCAGGAGGCCGATGAGCTCTCCAAGTGGTCAACATCCCTGGTTCCTTTGTCACAGAGGGAGTACATATTTCAGACAGAGTTGATTCCGGCAGCTCGGCCCGTCACCGAGGCCCCCGAGGTGTTGGGTTGGATGGCCCCGATTTTGAACTACTTGAGAAAGCTGGAAGTACCCGCTGATAGAACCAAGCCCGACGGTTAAAGAGGCATGCATTCCGTTTTGTTCTGATAGAGGATGTGTTATATAAGAGGTCATTTGCCGGACCCCTCCTCCGATGTCTCAACTCGGAAGAGGCAGAATATGTGCTCAGAGAAATTCACGAGGGATGCTGCGGAGACCATCTCGGGGGGTTGGCTCTGGCCAGAAAGACTCTCCTTGCTGGGTACTTCTGGCCTACCCTGAGGAATGACGCGATCAGGACTGTAGTCACTTGTGAGGGTTGTCAGAGGAACAGTAAGTTCCAGTCAAGGCCAGCAAGTCTCATGAAAGTGGTAACATCGGCCTGTCCTTTCGATAAATGGGGCCTGGATATCGTGGGACCTTTCCCGGTGGCCCCGAAGCAAAAGAAATTTCTGTTGGTGGCTGTAGATTATTTCTCGAAATGGGTCGAGGCCGAGCCTTTAGCCAAGATCGCCGAGGAGAATGTGCTGGACTTTCTGTGGAAGAATATAGTTTGCCGTTTTGGAGTACCCAGGAGATTAATATCAGACAATGGGAGGCAGTTCCAGGGGCAGAGGTTAATGGCTTGGTGCAAGGAAATGAAGATCGAACAAGCCTTTACATCAGTAGGTTATCCACAGAGCAACGGGCAGACAGAGGTCACCAACCGATCAATTGTGCAAGCTTTGAAGGCCAGACTGTACGGGGTTGGCAAGGACTGGGTGGACGAATTACCAAGTGTGTTGTGGGCTTACAGAACGACAGCTCGCGTCCCAACTGGAGAAACGCCTTTCAGCATGGTGTATGGAACGGAGGTCGTGCTACCAGCTGAGGTCGGAAAGACCTCTGCCAGGGTCCAGGCATATGATGGCGACAATGAGGAAAACCGGGCTCTGGATCTGGATCTGATCTATGAGAAACAGGAAAGGGCGGCTATAAGGATGGAGGCTTACCGCAGCAAGATAGTCAGAGCCTACAACAAAAGGGTGGTACCCCGAAATTTTCAGGTGGGGGACCTCGTCCTCAAAAAGGTCAACCCAGCAGGGGAGGTAAGAAAGCTTGACCCCCGATGGGAGGGACCATACAAAGTAGTCCAGAAGCTGAGTTCCGGGTCGTACTACTTAGAGGAGGACGGAGGCCGACGCCTAAAAAGACCTTGGAATGCATATCACCTCAGAAAATATTATTCCTAGGCATTTTGTTGTTATTTCAATTCAATGTACGAACGCTGTTATTTAATGAATTTTTCCTTTAAATCTCTTGTCCCAAATTAAAAATGCAGGTCCGCCCTGCATGCTAAAGCCCAGGTGTATGAGGCCCTGGCAACAATTAAAAGTGCAGGTCATCCCTGTCACTAAAGCCCAGGTGTATGAGGCCCTGGCACCAATTAAAAGCACAGGTCCGCCCTGCATGCTAAAGCCCAGGTGTATGAGGCCCTGGCAACAATTAAAAGTGCAGGTCATCCCTGTCACTAAAGCCCAGGTGTATGAGGCCCTGGCACCAATTAAAAGCACAGGTCCGCCCTGCATGCTAAAGCCCAGGTGTATGAGGCCCTGGCAACAATTAAAAGTGCAGGTCATCCCTGTCACTAAAGCCCAGGTGTATGAGGCCCTGGCACCAATTAAAAGCACAGGTCCGCCCTGCATGCTAAAGCCCAGGTGTATGAGGCCCTGGCAACAATTAAAAGTGCAGGTCATCCCTGTCACTAAAGCCCAGGTGTATGAGGCCCTGGCACCAATTAAAAGCACAGGTCCGCCCTGCATGCTAAAGCCCAGGTGTATGAGGCCCTGGCAACAATTAAAAGTGCAGGTCATCCCTGTCACTAAAGCCCAGGTGTATGAGGCCCTGGCACCAATTAAAAGCACAGGTCCGCCCTGCATGCTAAAGCCCAGGTGTATGAGGCCCTGGCAACAATTAAAAGTGCAGGTCATCCCTGTCACTAAAGTCCAGGTGTATGAGGCCCTGTCATCAATTAAAAGCACAGGTCCGCCCTGCATGCTAAAGCCCAGGTGTATGAGGCCCTGGCAACAATTAAAAGTGCAGGTCATCCCTGTCACTAAAGCCCAGGTGTATGAGGCCCTGTCACCAATTAAAAACACAGGTCCGCCCTGCATGCTAAAGCCCAGGTGTATGAGGCCCTGGCAACAATTAAAAGTGCAGGTCATCCCTGTCACTAAAGCCCAGGTGTATGAGGCCCTGGCACCGATTAAAAGCACAGGTCCGCCCTGCATGCTAAAACCCGGGTGTAGGGGCGCAGGTCAAGAGGACATCATCAGCTTGCAAAAATTATTTCTTAGAGATCGGGTCGGATAGAGCCTTTTTGCATGGTTGAGTCTGTGGAGATTAACAGGTTAGCCCTGTTTTAAGATTTAATTTTGTTAGATTTATTTTAGTCGTTATTGCACGAGGGCCCTGCGCGGCATTCAGTTCTACGCGGGGGGTTATTTATAAGTTGTATTTTTTGGATCAATCGAATGTAAAATCACGGGTTGGCTCGGCTGGTATAAGGGGTCGGGACATTCGTAAAGTTGCGAGGGAAACGAATTCCTAACAAGTGATCAATTGCTTCAGATAAGACAATCAAAATTCAAAATGACCTCGTTACAGGGGGGTGCCTCCGAGGCACAGCAAAAAAAAAAAAAAAAAAAAAAAAATTAAGAGCAGGTCAGACTACTTGATGAAGTCGGGGGGGATGCTGGCAATGATGGCGTTAAGGTCCAGGAAGTCGTCAGGGTCCTGGTCACTGGGCGGGAAGCCCTGGGCTTTGAACTGGCCCTTGCACCCCTCGAAGCCGAGATCCAGAAACTTAAAAGCCTTGGAGGCCAGCATGCGCGTAAACTCCTCCGACTTGATAAAGGCTTCGCGTCGGGCTGATTCACCTGCTACATAGGACTCCAACTCGGACTTAACCTTTTCAAGCTCAGCCCCGACATGGGAAAGTTCTCGCTCCTTCCCGGCCAGAGCAACACGGAGCTGTTCTGCATCCGCTCTAAGTCGGGTCATCGAGGCCCTGTAGGACTCCAGTTCGGCAGCGTCCGCCTCGGATTTAGCTGTAGCATTCTCAGCTTCTGACTTGGCCTCCCGCGCCGCTTTCTTCGCGTCTCTGGCTGATTGGCCGTAGTTTGCACCCCGACGAAGGCTCTCGCACATCATCACTAGGCCCTGCAGAGAAAAGGGGGAGAGAAACTCAGTAAAAAAAAAAAAAAAAAAACCTTACTGATAGGGCCCGGGATACGCCTTCCTCTGCTAGTGGTTTCCACCTCAGCTCGGACAGGACTTGCTGATCAGCGGAGGAGGTCAGACACTCGACAATCCGGGCGGACAGACCTGAGGGGGCAGAGTTGATAAGGCTGACTTCTCGGGTATAGCCCACTGGTACCCCTGGTGAACCCGGATCGGCGGGAGCGACGGATAGATGACTTGGGGGGGAAGCAGGCGGGGTGTCGATCTCATGAATAACCGGGGAGGTAGCCACCTCTTCCCGAGTCGGGATCCTGGCTGCGCCCCCATCCCTTTTTCTTTTCCTCAAGCCTGTCTCCAACCCAACCTCTTCGGCGCGAGGAGGGCTGGCCACTGGAAATGGGGGGTTTGGGGGAGCGACGGGCGCACTGGGATGTTGGCTCGAAGGGCCCGCCCCGGCCGCTCCTTTCCCAGCTTTTTTCTGAGACGCCATGGAAGATAGCAGCTGCTGAAGAGACATGTTATCTACAAGACAAAGGATTCAGCTCAGAAAAAAAAAAAAAAAAGAGATAATACAAATGTATATATTTAAATATCAAAAGCTGGGCCGGGTAGGAAGAACGTACCACCAGGGACGTCTGGATAGGAGCTCAGCCCAAAGCGCCTGAGTACGTCCTCCCTGATTAGGGCAGCTGAATCAAAACGCCGACCCCCAAGGGTTGAGATAACCGTTTGGAAGAACACGTCATCTTTATACTTTTTGGGCAGAGGTCGGGGGGTCGGTAGGGTATCGCGCCAGGCCATAGGACAAGCCCAACGCCGAGGTGGTTTGACAAAAAAGTAGCCTTGTTTCCATCCCTTACGGGAGCTCGGGATGTTATTTAGAAATTTATAAAAGGTCCGGGCACCAAAGTAAAACGCCCCGGGAGAGGGGGTTTTCTTAACTTGAAAAAAATAATTGAGAAGGGTAGGGGAGAAAGGCAGACCCAAGGATCGGAAGAGGGCAATGACAGATACTAGGCTCTGGTAGGAATTGGGGGTAAGCTGGCTCAGAGAGACACAATGGTAGTGGGAGAACTCCTGGAAAGGAAGGGGGATAGGAAAGCGAAGTCCGCTTTTAAGCTGCTCGAGGAAGAAGGGAAAGTACTCGGGCGGGGGGAGGTGCGGACGTTCACCAGCCCTAGGGACCCGGATGTCGTGATCCGGCGGGATAAACCAAGTACGGAGAAGGTGCTCGGCCTCAGGGGAAACACACGAGTCGAGGATCTCGTACCAAGGAAGCCCAGCCTGGGCCAGGCTCCTCGGGTCGAGAACCTCGAAGGTGGGGAGAGAAGGGTCAAATACCCTAGGAGGGACTTGTCGGAGGGGCGCCACCTCGGGAATGTCTCCCTCGGGAGCATCCGACCTCCGACCCGAGGGACTGGGGAGATCAGACCCTTCGGCCTCATCGTCCCCCCCTCGAAAGAGGGCGCCAGAAGTGGAAGAGGTGGAGTGCGACATAAACAGAAAGGGAGGCAGAGCTGACTTACAGGGTTTTTTGGAGAGGCGATTGATCCGACCTATAGCGCAAATGGAGGAAAATGACTCGAAAGCCTCAATTTATAGAAGATGTGGCTCATGGGCCGAGGAAAGCCTGGCCCAAACCAACGACGCAGATGAAGGGAGCTGAACAGTCGGAGCGCCAGATAAGGGCACGTGGCCTGACAACCCGCTAGGGTTTGGTACAGGACAGCTGTCACCCCGAGACCAGGAGTTGTCCAATCAAAGGACCGGGGGTCAGGAACCAATAAAGTTCGCCACAAGCCCATTAGTCGAGGCAGCGCTACACTAGCTCGACTAGGGGGGGGGATACTGATGATATCCCTAGTTCTGGAGGCCCAGTAGGTCTTGAGGTCCGAACTTTATTTGGGCCCGGTCAGTGCGGGGCCCATTTAGTCAACAAGGGAAGTCGTCACTGCTGATCCCGGGCTGTCCTCATCGCCACTGTCTAGCTCTCCGCCCGACCCGAGTTTATTAGGGGCGCGATCACCTCTGTCCAGCTGCCACTATCGTTCCGGAGCCGGGGCGGCGAGGAAGTACATCAAGAGGTCGGGAAGGTCCTCCATGGGACATGCCACCCAAGCTGAGGCACTGTCTCCTCGGCAGATCAGGACGTGCTATATTTAGCAAGATAGCCGGGCTGGGGCGCGGTTTCCTCAATAGGTCAGGACGGGAAGTCACGGGACAGGATAGGCGAGCTGGGGCCATTTAGGGTGGTCCTACATACCGAGGCTAGGGTGGCAGGAGTCGGACACCTATTAAAGCAAAAGCTAGGCCTGCTAACCAATCAGAGGGTGGTCAGGCACTGTGAGTAAGAAAAGCATATTCCCGGATGCAGAGAATCACCAGAGCAAGAGGGTCGTACGAAGTAGGTAGCAGATGCAGATGGTCCCCCATCTGTGGTCCCCCCCTCAGTTTCAGACATTGTCCCCATAATCCCCGGCAGACCGGAACCAGGGGCATCCCTCCCCCTATAAAAGGGGGAGTAAATTAACAAGACCGGGATGCGGAGAGAGCCCTCAAAAAAGAAAAAAAAGAGGACCAATATTGATCGGAGGAGATCCACAAAACCAGAGAGGATCCCACCGAACTCCGGCCTAAACCGCGACTTCGCGAAACAACACATCTTCCCCTATAAATTCATTTGTTATTAACGCGAACCAACAGGAGAGGTAACAATTTGTATATTAGTTTATGTAGGTATTGTAGTTTTATACTAAATTGGTGTATAAATCAAGCTCAAACCAACTACTTTTTTCCCATATAAAGTAGCTTGGAGGAGAGACTATACTAAAATTGCTGTTATAAATTTGGCTACTTAACTTCGTCATAAATTGGGCTTGGTTGACTCGAATCTAGGATCTTGAGCTTAGGTAATGTGATACCTTTCCAACTAGGCTTTCGTCATAAATTGGGCCTGGTTGGAGTCCCATTTAATCACAACCCAATGAAGCATATCATGAATATGTTCGTCGTTTGGTGGAGTTACGGACAAGTCAGGGTGGATAATTATCTTTTCGATTTAGAAGTTTTTTTTTTACAAAAAAAAACTCTGAATATTTTAATTTTTGCTTGATATTGTGTTTTTGCACCATTTCAAAACAATTATGAAATTATCATTGAAAATTTTGCATACCAAAATTAGTATAAAAGAATATAAAAAAAAAAACTAGAATGCTTATTTTTATTATTGAATTGTGCAAATTTCATAAATAACACATAGAGACCTATTCATTATTTTCCCTGGCCATCACTTACGAAGGATTGGTATCTCTGTCACAGAATTTTGATGCTATCCTAGCACTCCATGTAGACTATTCTACATGAATTTCATGTGGAGGACTGGATTGTCCCTAAGGGTATACTCTTAAAGGCAACATCGACTTTACCCCTGTGACATACTTTGTCAGATGTTCACCATATTGTTTTGGATCATCCAATATATCTTTCATAATGTTGGAATATATTACAGTAAATAATCAGGTATTCGATATACCTAATTGCAGCGGAAGATAATCTCAAATCTTTGCCCTCGTCTATTAGCATCAATCGTTGAACAGCCCCTCGTTGGTTGGTAGATTACTACTAGAGTAATCTACTCTAATGTCACACTTTAACCCATTGGAATCTCTGGTGATAATCAAGAGGGGCTCCTTGTGATATTGTGAACGAGAGAATATCGTCTATACTTGTAAGGCCTCGCTACCTTAAGTGTGTATTACGTGCAATAAGAGAGCTAAACATCATTCATCAGAGTATAAAGGTTCATGTTGATGCCTTGAGCTTAAAGATTACAATGCCAAAATTAAATTTCCAAAAAGGAATTAATTACATTCCCACAAATGAATATAAAATTATAGATTTACTCTACCATGCGTAGAAACTATACAAAAGAATGCATGATATACCAATAGCACTCCTCACACAGCTCACCACATCAACCATGTCCTTAGCTCTCCATGCCAAAAGCACCTACATGAACAACCCCAACCATGAGCATATAATAATCCACATTCATCACAATATGATTATAATGTAAAAATGCATAAACTGTAAATACGCAGCACTTCCTGTATTCAATGCATTTAATATGCTCCTTGGTTGTCCCTATACCACGACTCATATTCATAATCATCAGATTATAATATAGTTAATAAATGTCATGACATATAACCGCTTTCCATCCATACCAAAACCAATCCCTAGTCTTGTTATAACAGTGTATTTTAATACACCTCGCTTGTCATGACCGCGGCACTAATACCCATCGCTTCGACATATCAGCGGCATCGAATATCCTCGTTTTAATGTGACAGCGGCATGTACCATCGCTTCAACATATTAGCAGCAAATATTCTTTCCTCGCTACGATATGAGAGCGGCAAGTATTCTATCATCGCTTCAAATGACAGCGGCAAAGCATTTAAAACCATCACTCGAATATAACAACGATTCATGGGATGTGCACCAAGCAACCAACATATATATATGCAACCAAAATGCATAATCCAATATGTATATGCAACCATAATGCATAATCCAATGTGTATATGCAACCACAATGCATAATCCAATATGTATATGCAACCATAATGCATAATCCAATGTGTATATGCAACCACAATGCATAATCCAATATGTATATAAAATACATGTTACTGTTTGGTGCCTGTACGCCTCTCTACGTAACTTTCCAAAATATGGGATGTCGTTAGACTTTATCCCCTGCGTTGTGCTGCCACTTGGGAAGGCTCTACACAATTGCACAACTCAATATTAGAAGCCATATAATAGTCTATCACCAAAATCCCAACCGAATACCAAAAATCCAACATTTACCAAATTCACGCCCTCACGATCGATCGGTCATTTCTCTCGATCGATCGCGAGGCAACGAAAAATCATGCACAAAAGTTCTGCCCTTCTCGATCGATCATCGAGAGGGCTCTACCGATCGATCGAGAAGTCAGCTCGATCGATCGGGAGTTCAGCGCGATCGATCGAGAATTTGTTCCAATCGATCGCCGAGCCCTGCAATTCCGAAAATCCACCATTTTTGTACACAAAAAAAATATACCAATCCACTTTAAACAACAACATATCAACCCAACACATCATAAACACCAATACCAACATAAAACACATCAAAAACCATATCCCACCAACAAATTTCCAAAACAAACCCATTTCTTTCCCCAAATCATAAACCCAAAACTTGCCAAAACATGCTCAAAACTTAACAAGAAGGTTTCCCTTACCCTTGAGCTTCAATTTCCTACCAAGAATCAAGCAAAACAAGCTCTTAAAATTTCTTCTCCCTGGGCTTGAAGTAGGCGATAAGATGGGGGTTTTGGGAAGAGAAATATTTGAGTAGTGTTTTATGTTTGTGGAATGGGAAAAAGTGAGGGGAAAGGAGGGATATGAGTTAAATTAAAATGATTCCCAAAATTTAGCATGATGAATTTAAAAATATCCCCATTTGATATTTTAAAGAATTTACTCAGTAAAATGCACTATAATAACAATTATACATGCTTTCCAGATTAATGAGAACCAAGCTCAATTAAATCATGCCAATTCACCAATCCCCCCACTATGTACCACATGCACCCTGAAATGTATTACAAGTTCATGCCCACCGCATAACTATACATTCCCAACCATAATAATAATCATAACACCATAATTATTATTAAAAGCCATAAAATACAGTATTAATTTCAGGGATATCACAATACTGCCTATTTAGAAAATTTCGACCTCGAAATTTGCATGCACTTACCCACCAATCAGAACATAAATTCACATATCAGAATCCAACTGAACTTCTGAAGGCTGCAACAAATGAGACGGGTCCGGCTCATACTTCCTCAACATAGCCACATGAAACACGTCATGAATTTCAGACAATGACGGTGGCAAAGCCAAGCGGTAAGCCAAAGTACCAATGTGCTGCAAGATCTCATACGACCCAGCATACATCGAAGATAATTTCCGACGCATTCCAAACCGCACAACACCTCTGAAAGGTGAGATCTTCAAAAAGACATTATCTCCCAATTGAAATTCCAACGGTCATCGCCGTTTATTAGCATAGGCTGTCTGCCTATCCTGGGCTGCTTTCATTTTCTGTCTGATTACCTTAACCTTTTCTTCCATCTCCCGGATCAGTTCTGGTCCTCCGACCGATTTACGATCCAAATCATCCCAGTACAATGGTGATCGACAACGTCTACCATAAGAGGCCTCAAAAGGAGCCATATGAATGCTCGCCTGATAGCTGTTGTTGTACGAAAACTCCACCAAAGCCACTGAATCCTGCCACGGGGTATCAAACTCCAACTCACAAGCCCGCAACATATCCTCGAGCGTCTGTATAGTACGCTCGGTCTGGCCATCTGCTTGGGGATGGTAAGCCGTGCTCAATCTCAGCTCAGTTCCCAAAGCTGATTGAAGACCTTCCCAAAAATGAGACGTAAACCGCGGGTCCGATCCAATATACTTTATTGGTACCTTCTCGTTCTCCCAAAGTTTATCTCACAATTTTTTTAATATTAGATTCTGTTACGGAAAGGCGAGACGAGGGAACACATTCACACGGCGTGCAGGCACGTCGTCCTTCTGCACCCGTCAAGGCGCAATCTCGGCGTTGGAACTACGGTGGTTTAAGAAAAAATACTCTTTTTTCGGTTTGTGCAGTCATGGTCGCGAGTTGTTTATGGTCTATGGTCGGCAGCGTCACCGCAGTGGACCATGCTTCGCACACTGCTCACCGTCCCCAAGATGGGATACACAACAAAAAATTTGGATGTTGCTAAAATAGCAGTATATAGGAAAAAAAATATCGTTCTTCTTCTCTTTACTGATTGGAGAAAAACACGAAGAAGAAAAACAACTCACCATCTATCATCAAAAAAAATGGCGAGATCGAGCTTTATGGCTCTGATACCACGGTTGGAATATATTATAGTAATAATCGGGTATTTGATATATTGATTACAGTGGAAGATGATCTCAGATCTTTGCGCTCGTCTACTAGCCTCGATTGAACAACCACTCGTTAGTTGGTAGATTACTACTAGAGTAATCTAATCTTATTGCACAATTTAAACCCTTGGAATCTCTGGTGATAATCCAAGAGGGACTCCTTGTGATATTAAGAACGATAGAATATCGTCTATACTTTTGGTGGTTGTCTTGTATAGAAGATGGAGACACATATATATAGGGCTCAAACTCCAACCCTATGTCAGATCTGTCTTATTTGGATTGACGACTAAGGTTTTACTATGTGTCAATATGGATGTCTATTGGGCATTTGGTCATAAACCCAACCAAATGAATGTATATTGGCATTGGATCATAAGTCCAACCTATATATATCTGTATATTGGCATTAGATCATAAGTCCAACCTATATATATCTGCACATAAAATTATGGAGAAGGTAATTATAGAGCATAACGAAGCTTTTGAGGATAAATGGTACCAACTCTGGCAACATATGAGTATAACGCACACTTGACTTTTGAGGTAATGACAAGATGGATAAAATTAGCTCGCATTAAGTACTTTTCGCAAGATCAACTCGTTGTGTTAGTACTTTTTTCCAGCTTTGTAGCTTATTTAAGTAGTTTTAGTTATGGTAAAATTTAAACTTTGGTTATTTGTATGTTTTTTTTTCAATTTTGATCATTTATGTTATCGAAATTCATTTTTATTCTAACATCTTCATTGACACGATGTTGACGGATTTAATGCCAGGTAAGTACTTCATAAAAAAAGACTGAAATTTCAAAGGAAATAACAAAAAATGCCAAAAAATGAAAGCTACATGATTAAAACTGAAATTTGAGAGCATAGATGACCAAAATCACACATACGTAAAAGACAGAAGCCTAAAAAACAATTTTCACATTAATTTTGTGATCTACTCCCAAGGGTCTTGGTCCATTCCCCATGTCTTTGTAACATGTGGGTTTTGTTTTTGTATGAAAAACTATTAGAATGTATTTTTTCTAGATATATTAGCTAGAGTGGAATCTTTAAGTTCCAAATTTTTTTTTTATTAAAATAGCAAAAACAAAAAAATAAAAACTAAAAAAGTGGGGTTGTAGCAATTGTTATTATCGACTATTTGAAAGTAAGGAAGCCAATAGAAGTGGCATCTTGAGGAGCCACATTAATTAAAAATGCATAGTTTATGTTACTATTTAATGCTTTAAAAATTTTTGATTTAAAAACCAACATTCCCTTGTAGTTAATGCCCTTTCTTTTTATTAAATTATATCCATGATTCATCTACCAAAAGAAATTATATTTATTGTGTTTTTGAAAGGCAAAGACAACAAATTAATTAAGAAGAATAAGAATTAGGTCAGAGATAACGGTGTATATAATAAATTTTTTATAAATTAATATTCGATAAATTAATAATCTCTAAAATAATATTTTTTTTTAGTTCTAACTTGGTCTGAATATTATTAGTTTAATATTTTATAAATTAATAAATTTTATTATCTTAATATTATTAATTTGTAGAAGTTGTATTAGAGAAGGAATTGAATTAAAAATATATAAATATGCATGAAATTAATTACAACGACCAGACTAAATAATTGTGGTGACCCCACGGCGTACGGATTGTCCATTTCAGAGTTCATGAATGCTGAGAGAGAAGAGTAGACCGTCCGCATCGTGTCCTGCAAATTTCCCCATTTATAACTTAAAATATTTGGATATAAATGCTGGCAAATTTAATATACCTTCACACTCAATAATGCTACTCTTAATATATAGTTTTTATAAGTTAAAAGGGAGATGACCATTGTTATTTTTATAATATTATAGTAGGAAAAGTATGAACAAATACAAAAAAATGTGCCATTATGATATATACTGAGCGAATATTTGTTATTTATTTTGAACACACGTCTTCACCGGGTTTGGATACATATATGCACTAATACAAAAAAAATGAAATAAATCAGATATATTGACTACTTGGTCCATACATAGGGCCAAGACCTTGTCCATATCAAATATGTCAACAAATGTTAATCAAACCATGATAAATCTATTTTTTATGTTAGTCTATGCGTGGGTCCCAAACCTGATACAACCAATAATTTCCTATCTTGAATGTCCATAAAATATGGAATATATCGAACAATGGGTGACAATTTTTCATGTTGGTTTCTGAAGAGTATGATATAAATCCGTATTTATAGATGTGTATGCAAAATCTGTTGGATCACTATCCAATATTGGGTTTATGTAAAAATAACAATGTATTACATATTAAAGGATCCTTTCACCTAATGGCAAAGGGGAGACTCGAGATCCTTAATTTTAGAAGACATTTTGGGTTCTAGTCCATTGTGTGTTGGGATGGCAATGTGACTGGTTCAGAATGGGACTGGTCCAGACTCGGACTCGCATTGAACCCGCTCCTGCGGGGCGGGTCTGGACCCGCTTCAACCAAGTTTGGAAGCGGGGCGGGGCGGGTCCTGGGATTGGCCGGACCCGCCCCGCTATACATTTTTAATTTTTTTTAAAAAAAATTGATATTGATTATACATTTTACTTTTTTGATTGAACAATAAAATGTCATTATTTAATTTTATATCAAAATTCATGTGTTCATGTTAAAGAAGTTGGACATTTTGAAGGAAATAAGAGCAAATTAATAAATATTTAGTAGCTTAAAGATAGTTTTACAATGCTTATTATAAATATTTACTAGAGAAAAATGAAATTTAATCACAAAACTCAACTTTTGTATTTCAAAATTGATTTCTAGCTAAATTTTTTTTTAAAAAAAAAAACTGGAACCGGGGCGGGGCGAGTAAACCAGTCGGGTTCGCGGGTCTAAGCGGCATTGGGCGGGTCCGGGTTTTATGTGTAGCGGGGCGGGTCCTGGGATTGGCCAAACCCGTCCATACCCGCCCCGTTGCCATTCCTAATCGTGTGTGGGTCTTTGTCTACATTTATTATAGTTTAGTTATTCTTTGCTTTACTTTGTACTTTAGTGTTGGCTTATGCTATTATTGTGATGATTGTATTTGTGATTGTAATTGAATAAAGTCGAATATTAAGAAAGATTTAACACGTATATTCGAGCTCAAATATACTCGATTTGGAACTCGAAAGTCACACATTTTTTTGCTTGAATTCGTTTTGAACTAGAGCTCGACCTCAAGTTCGCTTTGAAATATTCAAGTATATTTGCGAGCTATTCAAATTATTGCTAAATAAATAATTCAGATATTAATTTAATGTATAACTATGTTATATTAATAAAGTATTTAATTCACAAATGACTCACGAACTATCGAAGAAGATAATTTAGGCTTGAATTCGGCTAAGAAAAGTCTGAACATGTTTTAATTGTTGTTTGCGTTGTATGGGGTTCTGTCTGCGCTATTTCTGAAAAAGAAAATGATGAATGTATTAAGTCGAGGCAAGTGTGTAACACTTTGTCCTTAAGAGGAATTTGCCCCGCACAAGGTGCTTTCGGTTTGTGACAATCCTCTCCCAAGATACAACGACTTCTCCTGTGATTGTAGCACAACAAATCACAAGAACACCAACCACAAAGGTTGCAAACTCTTTCCTTCAAGAACAAAATGAATATGACGATGAGATGAATTTGATCCTGTTTTTCTCTCTCAAATTGTGATTTTAATTTCAAAAATATGATGTTTAATTCAATCGTGGGATGTTGTATATATAATAGGTCATATGTTTACATCAAAAGACTCCATTTGGGTGCAACCATTCATGAAAGAACACATCTACACGCCAAAAGGTGCAATGCTTCGGAGAAAACCGAACAACCAGCCTGTGAGGCGCTTAGGCACAATATTTTATGCGCCTAGGAGCCTCCCTTACTGCCCGGGGTGTTTACCGGGCAGTTTTGGTGACCCGTTTCGATCCTGAAACTCCATTTTCGCTTCCGTTTACTTCGTTCGATTTTTCCTTGTTTATTTTCCATTCATTAAGCCTCAAAATCCAACATTCCCCCACATGAATTAAATTAATGCATGAATGCATGTGATATCAAAAGAGAGTTCACACGAAAAGATTATTGTATCGGGAGAGGTAACTTGTGTCTTTGAACCTTCCTTAGTAGTATACTATCGGGTTTACTAGACCACGAAGTGAACATGATGTCTTGAACTTCTAGGCAGTTCGTGTAAACCCAGACAATAGCACCTATACACTAACTTCTCAACCTTTGGCTTTGGTTTTCTCGGTTGTGTCCGTTTTGGCCATGGAACACCTCTTGGATTGATAAGTGTTTCATTGAGGCGGTCCCTCCCCACACTTAAATATGTGACCTCCTATTAAGAGTATCCTACTATACTCCACTTTTTCAAGTATATGAATCATTAAAAGTATCAAACTTAACCTCACTACTTTGGTAGGTCCAAAGAAATCTTCATCCTAGGAATGGGTTAGGAAATTTCCCGAGTGCTAACTCAAATTTTCATAATTTAGTTGTCTCATTGAACCAAGATCTTGAGATCTCCAGTCAACAAGGTTGGGTTACCACTATGAAAATTTATTTTGTAGATTTCAACCACATTTCTCTTGATAATTCAAACATTTGATCTCTATTTAATGCTTTTGTAAGGGGATCCGCCAAGTTATCCATTGATTTCACATACAGTATTATGTCTACGACGAATATATCGAGACTTCCCATTATACATACTGTTTTGTGCCCTAGCAATTGCCGATTGACTATCACAATGAATCATTATTGCTGGCACTAGTTTAGACAAACATGGAATATCTTCCAAGAAATTACGAAGCCATTCTGCCTCTTCCGCGACTTTGTCTAGAGCTATGAACTCTGACCCCATCGTGGATCTTGCAATGCAAGTTTGTTTAGTGGATTTCCATGACACAGCCCCACCACCAATGCTAAATACATAGCCACTCATGGATTCGGAGTCATTAGTGTCTGATATCCAGTTTGCATCACTATATCCCTCTAATACTTCCGGATATTTCGTCAAATGTAACCCATATTCTAATGTGTATCTTAAATACTTAAGTATCCTTATTAATGCTGTCCAATGGACATTATTAGATTACTCGTAAATCGACTTAGCTTATTCACATCACAAACAATATCCGGACGAGTACATTTCATAATATACATGAGGCTTCCAATAATTCTTGAATATTCCAATTGAGACACCGGTTCACCATGATTTTTACTTAAATACACGCTTAAGTACATCGGTGTTTACAGTAGAAGTGTTATATGCACTGAATATCCTCAATACAGTCTCAATGTAATGTGATTGAGATAAAGTGATTCTCTTGTGTCCTAGAGAATTTAATCCCTCTATGACATTAGCAACACCCATATCTCATATCAAAATGTCTTGTCAACATTTTCTTCATTTCAACAATCACTTCATGACTACTTCCCGTTTTTAACGTGTCATCAACATATAGACATACTATGACAAATGTTTCTCGTGTGCCTTTGATGTACACACATTTGTCACACTCGTTAATTCTAAAACCATTTGACAACATAACTTTGTCAAATTTTTCATGACATTGCTTAGGCACTTTTGATGACTTACTTTAGCCATACACCCCCACACTTTTAAGTATTTATAGGAAGACTTTCATCCTTTCCACAGTACACAAGGATTTTCGTCATTGCTTAAGTGCGACACTTAGAATGTCGTTGACCAATAAGATTGATTCCCCTACAATTATATGGCAATCTCGAACTTATCAAGATTATAGTGGTGTTCAAACTTTCATGATTCAAATTCTAAGCGTTATTAATTTAGAAATCAAAATTCAAGAGTTTATGTCTTGCAAAATTTGATTTAAGCGCACTTTCTTACAAAATTTGAAACTTGAATTAAATTCTCGTATTTGATTCACAATTTGCATTTTAAGCGTACAAACTTAAAATACTTGAATTCAAGATTTAGTTCTCTTGCAAATTCAAAAGCTTAAAATGCGTAGAAAACTCAAATAGAATCAATGAGAACACCTCATAGTCAGAACAATTGTGATAATTGATTCATCATTTTCATTTTAAGCATACAAACTTAGAAAACAAGAATTCAATATTTAATTCTCTTGCAAATTCAAAACTTAAGCATAAAATGCTTAGAAAATTCAAGAAGAATCAATTCACAATTTTTCCATCGCAAATTCAATTACATAATTGGTCTTCAGCTTCACTCTTCTAGAGTTTAAACACTTATACGGCCCCGTCTTTGCTTTGTAGCAAATAGTTATAACAATATATTGTGCATTCATCGATGAAGTAACGAATTACTTTTTCCCCACCTCTAGTTTGCACAAACTTTGATTCACAAACATCAATATGAATTAATTCTAGAGGTGTGTTTTCCAACAAATGAATGACGGTTTAGTTAACTTAGTCTACACATAATTCTCACACTTATGTTTTTAAGTTAACATTCACAGAAAACTTTATGCATTGCGAATTATAATTTCATGACTCAAATACTCATATCATTAATCATAAGACTAAAACCAAATAAGTATAATGATAAACTTTATTGCTTTCAATCGATGAGTAACCGTCATTACATTTATTTAGAATAACTCCATTTATGGAGAGTACTGCTATGTCGAATACAAGATTTTAAGCGGTAAGCATTAGATCAGAGAAATCATCTGACATATTATCATATTCAGTTACGTTGATTTGATCATTAGCTTTCTTCTTATTGTCATTCTTCTAGAGTTTAAACACTTTTATGGACCCGTCTTTGCTTTGTAGCAAATAGTCATAACAATATATTGTGCATTCATCGATGAAGTAACGAATTACTTTTTCCTCACCTCTGGTTTGCACAAACTTTGATTTACAAACATCAATATGAATTAATTCTAGAGGTGTGTTTTCCAACAAATGAATGACGGTTTAGTTAACTTAGTCTACATATAAGTCTCACACTTATGTTTTTAAGTTAACATTCACAGAAAATGATAAGTTTAACATTACATATTTGTGTTGCGAATTATTTAACATTACATATTTGCGTTGCGAATTATAATTACATGACTCAAATACTCATATCATTAATCATAAGACTCAACCAAATAAATATAATGATAAACTTTATTGCTTTCAATCGACAAGTAACCGTCATTACATTTATTTAGAACTCCCTTTATGGAGAGTATTGCTATGTCGAATACAAGATTTCAAGCGGTAATCATTATATCAGAGAAATCATCTGACATCTTGTCATATTCAGTACGTTAATTTGATCCTTAGCTTTCTTCTTATTGTATATATTGTCTCGACAATCCTTTGCTTTGTGGTTCGGTTTCCCACATATGAAGCAATTTCCCATGAACCTTTTAAGGTTCATTTGTTGTTGGCCATCATGGTTCTTTATCTTATTTCCACGATTGCTCGATCCACAACATTGACTCTTACACTTATTTTGTTTATGTTGATTTCCGACTTACGATTATCCTCTTCAATCCTTAGTCGAACAGTCAAGTCCTCGAGTCCCATTTCTTTCCTCTTGTGTTTTAGATAGTTTTTGAAATCTTTCCACATCGGATGAAGTTTCTCAATCAAAGCCGCAACTTGGAAGAACCTACTTAGACTCATCCCTTCAACATGAATCTCATGTAAGATGACTTGTATCTCTTGTACTTGATTCACTACGAATTTTGAGTCTACCATTTTGAAATCCAAGAAGCGCCCCACTATGAACTTCTTAATGCCGGCATCTTCCGCCTTATACTTTGTTTCAAACATATTCCACAATTCCTTTGCGGTTCGGACTTGACAATACACATTGTATAGTGTATCATCAAGGTCATTCAAGATGTAATTCTTGCATAGGAAGTCACGCATCTACAATGGCCCTCTTTCTAGTATCTGTCTCGTCATCGCTCACGGTAAGCGAGTCATCTTGCAAAAACTTTGCCAAATGCAAAGTAGTGAGATAGAAAAGCATTTCCTGCTGCCATCTCTTGAAGTCTACGTATGTGAACTTCTGCAGCATTTCTCCTTGCATCGCAGGAACGTTGGTTGATGTGGATGCCATTTCTCTTCCAGAAAGATAACGACAAAATTCCTCTTAAGATTGTTGTTTGCGTTGTATGTGGTTCCGTCTGCGTTATTTCTGGAAAAGAAAATGATGAATGTCTTAAGTCGAGACAAGTGTGTAACACTTTATTCTTAAGATAAATTTGCCCCGCACAATGTGCTTTCGGTTTGTGGCAATCCTCTCCCAAGATACGACTTCTCTTGTGATTGTAGCACAACAAATCACAAGAACATCAACCACAAGGTTGCAAACTCTCTCCTTCTAGAACAAAATGAATATGATGATTAGATGACTTTGATCTTGCTTTTCTCTCTCAAATTGTGATGTTAATTTCGAAAATCTGATGTCTAATTCAATCATGGGATGTTGTATATATACTAGGCCATATGTTGTCATCAAAAGACTTCATTTGGGTGCTACCATTCATGAAAGAACACATATACACGCCAAAAGGTGCAATGTTTCGAAGAAAAACCGAACAACCAGCCTGTGTGGCGCCTCCACAGACGCCTACACAGGCTCCTAGGCACATAAAGAAGGTGCCTAGGCGCCTCCCCTACTGCCCAGGGTTTTTCCCGGGCAGTTTCAGTGACCCGGTTCACGCCCGAAAACTCTATTTTCACCTACCTTTCCTTCGTTCGATTTTTTCTTGTTTATTTTCAATTCATTAAGCTTATTTGTTGAGCCTTAAAAGAATGGTTGAATTTAATGCTTAATTTATCTCCGAATTATTTATAAGTTTTGATGATCAACAAAACTTGTGTTTGTTATACTAATGTATCTACTTAGTGTACATGTTTAGTTGATTGAAAAGTGGAATGTTCGAAGAAAATCGATTGTGCAAAGTCTGGGCAGGATTGCCACAGGCAATGGTGACCATCGCCCCAAGCGATGGCTGCCAGGAAGGACTTCGCCACGCACATCGACTGAAGCGACGCCGAGGCCCGCGCGCAAGGCGAGATCGCCTGAGGCGATGGCTTGATCGCCTGAGGCGATGCCTGGAACGTTTGAGGCGATGAAAGTTTGTGAGCAACCGAAGCTACGGCATTGATTTTTGGTGGTAATCGCCTGAGGCGATCCATACATCGCTTGAGGGGATATGTGCATTTTGGTGACCGTTGGGGCGCGGCGATGTCCGAGGCGATCTTGGAGTGATTCAAGCCTTAAGTGTAGCAACGGCTAGTAGGAGCCTTGGGGCCTTCTACTCTATAAATATGGATGTTTTGGAGCATTTTGAAGACAAGAAACAAATCTATAAATTACAAGAAAGTTGTGTTCAATCATATTCTATCTAGCATTGCAAACTTTATACATTTGTGTTGTATTGGAGTTTGTGATTCATTTCTTGTGAGAGTTCTTGTGTTCTTCGTGTTGTTACACCGTGAAGGTGGTAATTGATTTATTGTAAGGTCCTCCAACACCGACGCAAGTTGGAAATTGTAAAAGTCGTTGTGATATCTGGGAATTATTGGCGTTAATCCCGGTGTAGTAATAATCCTTAAATGATTTTAATTGTAGCAATTATGAATTAATTGCGGTTTGGGACTCCCGGGGATGTTAAATTCGATTTTTGGAGTCGTAGGATCCAAGGGATGAGATTGTATTCTCATCGTGGCGATAACCTTGGAATTTGGTATTTGGTGGGATTTGGGGTCCGGTGTACTTGGTACTGGGGTTGTTTATGGAAATAGAGATCGGGAGGTAATTGTTGAAAACAAATGATTTTTAATGAGTCATGATGTATTTGTGGAGGTAATGGTATTTTCGAGTTTTGGTACTATATATACCAAGAGGACTCGATATTCCGTCATTTTGGCACGGAACACCTTTCTCTCTCCCCTCTCTCTACGCCTCACATCTCCCCCTTCCCCTCTTCTTTCCTCTTGGAGGAAAATGGTTGGTCGCTTGGCTCGGGAGCTGGATTTCTCGGAGATAATAAGGTATTGATCTTCCCCTCGTTCTTATCTTCGATTTGATAGTAGTATGGTGGGTTTTGGTTGTGTATTTTGTTTGGTTTGGAAATTGGGGGTTTTTGATAAAAATTCAAAGTTGAGTTTTTAGTGTTTTTATTGGCTTTAAATGGAGTATTGGTGGTAATATAAGTGTACGAGGTGTTGGTTTTGAGTTTGGGTGTGAAAAACCCCATTAAAGCTCGAGTTTTTCGAAATATTGTAGGTCCCGATCGATCTTGGATGGGTCCCGATCGATCGCGACGTAAATCTGGAAAATTGGGGTGACGATGAACAGTACCCGCGATCAATCGCGAGGAACCAGAAACTTTTGGCGATCGATCGGCATATGCGGTGATCGATCGCGGATGTTTTATTTTCGGGTAGTAGGTTATGGCGATCGATCGCGCCTGATGGGCGATCGATCGCGGCCCTGTTTGGCTTGGTTT
Source organism: Haberlea rhodopensis (assembly GCA_907163345.1). Classification (NCBI taxonomy): domain Eukaryota; kingdom Viridiplantae; phylum Streptophyta; class Magnoliopsida; order Lamiales; family Gesneriaceae; genus Haberlea; species Haberlea rhodopensis. The sequence continues at coordinate 955,516 of CAJQUN010000188.1, forward strand.
TTTGTGGAATTTTGGAAAATGTCGGGATTTTGGAATCGAGGTTTAAGTGGCCTATTTCTGGGGCAATGTCTACATTCCAATGTGAATGCTATACTTTTAAAATGGATTGGTTGGGGCCAAAGTTTAATAAAACGGGATTCTCGGTTGAGTCTTTGGCTATCTTTTAAACTTGTAAAATGATATATTTTGGGTATTATGCATGCTTAGCAGGGGAGCTTTTATTTTGGGTAATCGTCATGGTTAGACGATAGTTTTGGAAGTTGTTAACGTGCTTGGGCACGTGATTGCATGCCTATGTTTAATTGAGAGTTATTTGCATGCTAGCACTTAACTCATCGGGTCGTGGAACTCAGGCAAGGTTGGACTCGGACTACGGAATTATAAGGTACGTTTAACGTACGAGCATAGCATGTTACAATATTGTAACTGTGAAATGCATGATATGTGGTATTTGCAATAAACGGGTATTGAAATGTATGATTTATGACAATCGTGATAAATGGGAAATACATGGGAAATCATGTGGTGCTGCTTTTGAGCGAGCGATGAGTGAGATGTTGTCACCGTTGAGCGACCATCGGTTGTAACGCCGCTACTGTTGAGCGTGCGTGGGATTAATATGCCGCTATTGTAGAGCGAGCTATGATATAGAACTATGGAATCTTTGGCTAGATACATGTGATCTCTATGGTAGCCTATTTGATGATTTAATCCTATTTGATTATGAAACTAGTGTAACAGGAATGGTTTTAGTTGATCAATGAAATGATCAACTGGCTTTTGAGAATTTAATGGTTTGGTTATTTTGAGAACATGGACAATACAGGGGATCCCGGATGAGGATGATACCATCCAGGGAGTATCATTTAAATTCATGGCATTTACATTCTATAAATTATGAACTGTAATATTTTGATTATTGGATTGGTGGTATTGGTATGCTCACCCCGTGTGGGGGGCTGTATCTGTTGGGGCAGGTGATACAGGTGTAGCAGTAGCTTTGGAGTTGAGCCCGGGCTGTTGATTAGAGGTACTTCCAGGATCGAGGTACCAGAGCTGGTTGAATAAGTACATAGATCCAGAGTTGAGATCGAGCTGTGCTTGGGAGGTGCTTCCAGGATTGAAGTACCAGTAACGGTATCTGGTAGAGTATTTTATACATTAGATACACTCTTATTCATTGGGTGCTCTCATGTGAGTACGTCTTTACGTGTATATGGAATTTATAAATGGGCATGGTTTTCTCTCTTCATTTATGGTTGCATGCAATTAAATACGGAATTGCTAAATGAACTGAGAGTATGTTAATGTATTATTAGGGTGCATACTATGAAAATGGTTTTGGTTGGGGAAGTTGAACATTATGAGATTCTAATGCAAGCAATTTTGTAGATGGTATACGATGTTATACTTGCATGTGGTTTCCTTCCCATGATAATATGATTGTATGTGCTAATGGCATGTATTAATACACTAATAACGGGTTAAGGGCACGAGGGTCCTTACAGTCGTCAACAAGTAAAGTTGGTGCAAGTGTGTGGCTATCCTTGGAGCCCTTAAGGCCAAGAAGACTCGTGAAGAGTGTGGGTAACTCGGGAAGAGTTGTGTTGTGGCTATCCTTGGAGCCCTTAAGGCCAAGAAGACTCATGAAGCGTGTGTTGCTCGTGAAGAGCTGTTTTACTCGGGAAGAGTGTGTAGTGGCTAACTTGGAGCCCTTAAGGCCAAGATCATTTTCGTTCTAGTGGAACCTCGGTTAATCGTTTTCTAACCGGGAATAGGAGATGTAGGCGATTCATCGCCGAACTTCTATAACAAATTCTCTTATCATTTATCGCTTTATTTAATTTACGCATTTATTTATTACTTCATTTTATTTATTGTTCGATTGACTTGAAGTCTTCCGCAGCACAAAACTCGACTATTTTTGCAAATTCATTTTAAAACGCTAAAGTAGCCAAGGAATCTCATTCACCCCCCTATTCGGTTCCAACAAGTGGTATCAGAGCCATTTGATTTTTGTTTTAAATCAAATTTTTTTTTATGGCTAATCTAGCAAATGAGTTTGTTCAAGGTCAATCGACCAATCGCCCTCCGCTCTTCACGGGTGATAACTACGGATATTGGAAAAATAGAATTTCTCTATACATCCAATCCGTAGATTATGACCTATGGAAGATTATTGTGAAAAGTCCACATATTCCGCTGAAGGAAGTTGGGGGAATAAGTATTCCCAAAGAAATGAACGATTTTACAAGGGCGAATATGATTTTAATTTCTCAAAATGCTAAAGCTATTAATATTTTACATTGTGCTTTAGATATGAAGGAGTACAACCGGATCTCGATGTGCTCAACCGCAAAGGAAATTTGGGACAAATTGCAAATTTGTCATGAAGGCACAAATCAAGTGAAGGAGACAAAGATAGATCTACTACAACTCAAGTATGTAACATTTGAGATGAAATTTGGAGAAGACGTTGACTCGATGTTTAGAAGGCTCACCCAAATCATAAATGAGCTTGCACAACTTGGTGAGAAGTACCCTCCAAAACAAATATGGAGAAGAACACTTAGAGCCTTACCACAAGAATGGGATGCCAAGAGGACGGCCATCATCAAATCCAACAAAGGAGAAAGTGCATCATATGATCTTGATGAACTTCATGGTACCTTGGTGACCCATGAGTTTGAATGTCAGCACGGAAGGGAATAAAGGAGGATGATAGATCCATAAGAAAGGGGGTCGCTTTGGTCGGAAGGAAATATCAATCCGATGATGAAGATAATGAAGATGATGAAGAGATGATCTTGTTCACTAGAAAATTCAAGAAATTCTTCAACAAATACAACAAGCCAAAGACCTCCGGTGCTATCAAACATGATTCCAAACAAGAGGTAACATGCTATAATTGTCAAGATAAAGGTCATTATGCTAATAAATGTCCTAGGAAGAAGAATGAGGATAAAGGGAAGAAGAAAGCTCTAATAGCCACATGGAGTGATAGTGACTCCGATGGGGAAGAAGCAACAAACCTTTGTCTCATGGCCAAAGATGACGCAAATGACGAAGAATATGAAAGCGACGACGAGGTACCATCTTTTGATGAATTATTAGATTCCTATCATGAGCTTATTGATGTTCTTGGCAAAACCAAGATGAGTAACAAATTACTCAAACTTGAGTTAGCCAAGAGAGATGAAGAAAACAATTCATTGAAAAAATGAATTAAGTTCTTTGAAGAAATATTTTTGCAAGTTTAGTGGTAGTAGTTTAAAGATGAATGAATTGCTTGGCTTACAACGTTGTAGCTTCGATAAAGCCGGACTAGGCTTTTCAAGCAAATCTAAAACATTTTCAAGCTTGTTGGCTAAAGCTAAGCATAATTCTCCTACTTGCACTTATTGTTGTAAAGATGGTCATACAAAGAATAAATGTAGATTTGCTAAAATCCAATACCAACCTAACAAGAGGTGGAAATGGATTCCAAAGGCATCAATGAAAGCTAACCCGCAAGGACCCAAAAATCAAATGGGTACCAAAGAATCCCAAATCAAAAATTTGTTTTGTAGGAACAACAAAGGGATGGAGGATGAAGGCACCAGCACCTCAAGGGAGGAAATCATATTATGCATCTCAATAGAAGAAACGCGAGGTATAGGACCAATGACAAGAACGTACTCTTCATCAAAGGTAAATTTATTTTGTGCATTTAAAAAGAGCAATTCAAAATTTCATTGGCACAAATTAATTGTGACCAATAAATAATGAAGTTCAATATTCATTGATAGTAAAATGCATTTCCCCTTAGCATATGCACATATAAATTGTTTTGATGCATGATTTATGTCTATCTCTTTATAGCAATTATCTTGATATGCCTTGAATTCACTTTGAATTTGAAATGTACAATTATGTTATTAAGCATGCTTAATTGTTTGGATGCTCAATCTTTGATATAATGCTATCATGACCTTAATAATTTTATGATGCTTTGAGAATTTTAATGTCTATTGGGCATGAGTGCATGAACTCTTGGTAGAACGTATGCATACTTTGAAAATTTAGAATCCATTGTTGATTGCCTTAAAGGCATGTTTGTCTTCCTCTAAATGATTTATTCTTATGCTTGTAATGGCCATTACATGCTTGATGAGGAACATGTGTAAATTGTTAAAATATAGCTATGTGTCAACATATACTTGTGATATGATTATTTGAATTTTGTGCCTTTTGAATATCATAAAAAGGGGGAGAGTTTTGTGATAAACTTGAAGTTTAATACATGCATAGTTTGAGGGGGGGAGTATTTGTATGCATGGTTTGAGGGGGAGAGTTGTTTGTATTATGCATTACTTGGTTAAATCTTGTATGTGCTATGCAATTGTTAAGGGGGAGTCTTGTTTACTCACATTTCATGCATATTACATATTCAAGTTTATCAAGTTTTGTGATCATCAAAAAGGGGGAGATTGTTGAGCCTTAAACGCATGGTTGAGTTTAATGCTTAATTTATCTCCGAATTATTTATGAGTTTTGATGATCAACAAAACTTGTGTTTGTTATACTAATGTATCTACTTAGTGTATATGTTTAGTTGATTGAAAAGTGGAATGTTTTAAGAAAATCGATTATGCAAAGTCTGGGCAGGATCGCCCCAGGCGATGGTGACCATTGCCCTAGGCCATGGCTGCCAGGAAGGACTTCGCCACGCACATCGACTGAAGCAACGCCGAGGCCCGCGCACAGGGCGAGATAGCCGCGATGGCTTGATCGCCTGAGGCGATGCCTGGAACGTTTGAGGCGATGAGGACTTCGCCTGAGGCGATGAAAGTTTGTGTTGGCTATCCTTGGAGCCCTTAAGGCCAAGAAGTGTGATATCCCCGAAATGATTAATTGCAATTTAGGCATTAATTGTGTTTATATGATTAATTATGGTGGTAATTAATTATGTGTTGGATTTATTTATCTTATGGAAATGCATGGTCATATGGAAAGGGGGACCCGGGAATGCATTTCGGGGTACATGTGTTGCATGTGGTTATTTGGGTGTTATAATGACTTGCATGTGTTGGTAGTCATTTATTGGGGAAACATGCATATATTTGAGATTGTGGAACATTGTGGTGTTATGCTTTTAAATATCATGTTGGGGTGTTTTATACACCATGGTATTGTGGAATGCACTCTATTTTAAATAACCCACTTTTATACCCCAACCCCCACCACACATTCACTCTTACTTTTTAACTTTCCCAAAATTACACCACCCAAACCCTCCTTTCCCCATTTTCGAAATTGAGCTTAAGGGTAAAGGGAATCCTTCCAAAAACCTTGATTTATGGAGTTTGTTGGGAGATTTGAGGTCCCCAAGAGGTATGGATACCTCATTGTTGATTTTGTAGTGTTTTATTTGAGTTTGATATGGTTTTGAAGGGTTTTGTAATGGGTTTGTTTGAGTTGGTGTTATTTTTGGATGAGTGTTAGATTTATGGTTGTATGAGGATGTTTGTTGAAGATTTGTAGTGATTTGGTATGGTTGGTGTTTGAATATTTGAGTTTGTTTGAGTTTGGGAAGAAGAAGGGTGAATAGTGCCCGAATATCGCGTGTGCAGAACTCGGCGATCGATCGGCGCCTTCAGCGATCGATCGCGAGCTGCAAGGGCTGAAGGCAGTAGCCTTCAGCGATCGATCGCGAGTTTGGCGCGATCGATCGGCGAGGCCGCGATCGATCGGCGCGAACTCGGCGATCGATCGCGAATTGTAAAATTTTGTTGGGCGAGGCAGTGTAGTCTCGCGATCGATCGGGGCTATATGGCGATCGATCGCGAGACACCAAAATTGGTGTTTTTGGATATTTTTGTGGGATTTTTGGTATCGGACTATTATTGGGTTCTAATATTGATTTGTGTGAATGTGTAGAACCATCCCAGGTGGCGACACAGCCAAGGAATTGAAGTCCTACCACATCCTACATTTTGGAAAGGTACGTAGAGGACGTACGGGCACCCAACGGTACATGTATCTACTATACTCTTTGTTATGCATTGTGGATGCGAGTATATATGTGATTATGCATTGTGGATGCAAATACATGTTGAATTATGCATGATGATCGTATATGCATATGATGGTTATTGGTGCACATCCCATGAGTCGTGGTCATCCCTTGATGATTTTAATGCTTGCCGCTATTTGTTTTGTTGCCGCTAAATGTGAAGCGAGGGGTGGGAGCGCCGCATGTCACATTTGAGCGTGGTTATCATATAGGGCGATAAAAGAATATTTGCCGCTCAATGTGAGGCGAGGGGTGGGAGTACCGCATGTCCATTGAAGCGAGGTTATTCTATGCCGCCTATATGTAAATAAGCGAGGGGCATTAAAATACATTGTGATGGACAAACTAGGGATTGGTGATTGATATTTGGTTTGATGAGATGGTATTGTATCATGACATGTGTAGACCATTAAATAATCTATTGATTATACTCATGAGTTATGGTACAGGGACAACCAAACGGGAAGCGTTTAAAATGCATGGGAAAAACAGGAAGTGTTTTATTATGATTATGCATTTACGCTTTATATTCATATTGTGTTGTATATGAATTATATTGTTGCTCATGTTTGGGGGTTGTCCTTGTAGGTACACTTTTGGCATGATAGAAGGGCTAAGACGGGATGAGGTGGTGAGCTTGTGAAGAATTCTTTTGAGGAAGGAAGGACATGATTAATTTTGTATAGTATCTACTCTAGGAGTAGTGTAAAGCTATAGTGGATAACATTCATTATTTTGATTTGGGAATGTAACTAATCCATTGATAGTCCTCATTTTGGCATGTAATTCTTAAGGCTCATAGTCTCAACACGATTATTTTACTCTGATCATTGATATTAGCTCTAATTATGCCTTTAATTCGCACTTAAGGAACTAGGGTCCTTACATTAGTGGTATCAGAGCAGTGGTTAGAGAACCCGGGAACGAGTGAAGGGTAGCCTTAGCATGATTGGCTAGGTGCTTACATTTGAAGCATGTTTATGCATGTGGTGCATATTGATGTATATTTTGTTATACTAACATGCTTATTATCATTCCTGTTATCTAACGGCATAACATATATATTTGTTTTGGAATTGTTGTTAACCTTTGTGTTACAACATGGCTGCTATGAATGCGGGGAACCTTAACGAAGAGGTTGGCGATGTTGGGAGCGTGAACGCTAGCATTGGTCAGGCAAACCCTCTACCTCCACCAGCAGTAGGCATGGAACCAGTGGCTCAGTTATTGCTACCTGGTGAGATTAGCTTGACTCAGTTTCTGTCTTACCACCCGCCCCGGTTTGAGGGAACAGAATCAGGAGAGGAAGCTGAGGAGTGGCTGGAAAGACTTGAGCAGATATTTGTATCGGCTCCTTGTGCTGTTACAGCTTGGCTGAGGCTGGCAGAGTTCCGGTTGGCAAAGAAACCTCTAATGTGGTGGAGGAGCACGGTAATGGAACTGAGAGCACTGGGTGCTGTGATTGATTGAACACTCTTCAGGACCCGGTTTCTGAACCGGTACTTCTCCGCAGCGGCGAGACAGACGAAGGAGGATGAGTTTGCAAGTTTGAAACAGGGGAACATGACAGTGTCAGACTATGCCATGCGGTACTCTTCATTGCTGAGGTATGTTCCCCACATTGCCACCAATGGGCACGCAAAGATGAGAAATTTTATGAAGGGGTTGCGACCGGAGCTCTTTGACCGGGTTATTGCCAATAACCCCACTTCTTTTGATGATGCTCTCACAAGAGCGGAGCTTGCCGAGATTGGAGTAGGAGCTTATCCTAGTGCTATGCCACCACAAGTACCACAACAGAGGCAAGCTAATGACAGCTTGAGGCCCCGGGGAGAGCCATTTAAACCTTGTGGTGCCTCTTCATCTTCGCGGTTCGGTGGGAAGAAATTCTTTGGTCAGAAGCAGGAGAACAAGAAGAGCAATTGGTCCGCCAACCGAGGGTCTACGCAGGGAAATAGATCGGGGGAGCCAAGGTGCGACAATTGTGGAGGGCCACATTCTTTGAACAAGTGCCCTGCCTGTTATAGCTGTGGCAAGATGGGCCACATCTCTCGGTATTGCCCCACCCGGGGAGGACAGTCAGAGTTTCAGGGCAACCGGCCGAGATTTGATGACAGGACAGTACACCAGAGGCAGCAGTTTTTGCCTCGGCCATCGGGAGGTCAAACAGTGGGACCGTCCCAGGGACAGGTGTATGCGCTGACCAGAGAGCAGGCTCAGGCAGCCCCAGAGGAGGTGATCGCCGGTACGTGTCATTTATTTACGTACCCTGCTTTTATTTTGATAGATACAGGTGCCTCCCACTCTTTTGTATCTGTTGGCTTTGTGGAGAGACACCATATGCGCACGTCTTCTCTACCCACGCCTCTCCTTGTCTCGACACCCACTGGAAGAAATGTCGTTGCTGATCAGTTTATGGCAGATTGCCTCATTTATTTTGAGGGCAACGAGTTGAAGGCAGACTTGATTGTGTTGGGCATGTCAGACTTCGACTGCATCTTGGGTATTGATATTCTGAACAGATATCAGGCAGTGGTAGATTGTCGGCAGAGAACAGTGAAGTTCAGATCTGATTTGGGAGTTCAGTGGACTTTTTATGGCAACGGTTCTCGTGCGAAGATTCCGTTGATTTCAGCAATCAAGATGACTCAGCTGTTGGAATGTGGCCACACGGGCTATCTCATCTATGCCGTGGACACGTCTGGGAAGAATAAAGAATTGAGAGTTGAGGATGTGCCAGTGGTAGCAGAGTTTGCTGATGTATTCCCATAAGAGATCCCAGGATTCCCACCGGCTAGAGAAGTTGAGTTTGGGATCGAGTTGTTACCAGGGACATCCGCTATCTCTCGTGCACCTTACAGGATGGCACCGGCAGAGTTGAGAGAGTTGAAGGAGCAGTTGCAGGAGCTCCTTGACAAGGGATATATACGCCCGAGCGTATCGCCATGGGGCGCACCGGTTCTCTTTGTGAAGAAGAAGGACGGTTCGATGCGGTTGTGCATCGATTACCGGCAACTGAATAAAGCCACAGTAAAGAACAAATATCCTCTCCCAAGGATTGATGACTTGTTTGATTAGTTGCAAGGTACCAGACTTTATAGCAAGATTGATTTGAGGTCCGGGTACCATCAGATTCGAGTCAGAGAGGAAGATGTGCAGAAGACAGCATTCCGGACTCGATATGGACATTATGAGTTCCTAGTGATGCCGTTCGGCGTGACGAATGCTCCAGCGGTCTTTATGAGTCTGATGAACAGAGTGTTTCAGCCGTATCTTGATCAGTTCGTCATTGTATTTATTGACGATATTCTCATCTATTCCCGGAGCGAGGAAGAGCACGTAAAACACTTGAGGACAGTGCTCCAGATTCTCAGAGATCACCAGTTGTATGCCAAGCTCAGTAAGTGTGAGTTTTGGTTGAGCAGTGTAGTATTTCTGGGGCATGTCATATCGAGCAGCGGAATATCAGTGGATCCCAGGAAGATTGAAGCTGTGATGGAGTGGGCTGCACCCACTTCTGTACCTGAAATACGGAGCTTCCTTGGTTTGGCCGGTTACTATCGACGCTTCGTCGAGGGCTTTTCGAAGATTGCCAAGCCATTGACACAGTTGACCCAGAAGGGAGTACCTTTCTTTTGGTCAGAAGCGTGTGAGGAGAGCTTCCAGGAGTTGAAGCACCGTTTGACCACGGCGCCAGTGTTAGTGATCCCTACGGAGAATTCCAGATTTGCTTTGTATACCGATGCATCACTTCAGGGCCTTGGGTGTGTACTGATGCAAGATAAGCATGTGGTGGCTTATGCATCGAGGCAGTTGAAGCCGCATGAGACCAGATACCCAGTCCATGACTTGGAATTGGCGGCTATCATCTTCGCCCTGAAGATTTGGAGGCATTATTTGTATGGTACTTCGTTTACCATTTATACGGATCACAAGAGCCTCAAGTTTTTATTCACTCAGGCGGAGCTGAACATGAGGCAGAGAAGGTGGATGGACTTACTCAAGGATTATGATTGTGAGATTGAGTACCATCCTGGAAAGGCTAATTTGACAGCAGACGCCTTGAACCGGAAAGTGAGGAGTTCTGCTGAGGATGTCATCCATTTGTCGGCTATGATGACCTCCTATTGCCATCTGGGCTATGATTTTGACATAGATACATCACTTGTGTACGTATCGACCTTATTGGCTGAGCCGGATATCTATGAGAACATCAGGAGAGCTCAGAGGTCAGATGATGAGGTTCAGAGGTGGTTATCTTTAGTACATCTTGGTCAGCCAACGAAATTCAGAGTGGCCGATGATGGATCCCTGAGATTGGGTAACCGTTGGGTGGTTCCGAGTACGCCGGAGTTGCGTAGAGGGATCTTGGAGCGAGCTCATAGTAGCAGACTTAGCATCCACCCAGGCGGAAAGAAGATGTATAAAGATCTGCGTAGTCGGTTCTGGTGGAAAAGGATGAAATCTGATGTCGTCACTTTTGTTAAGAGGTATTTGATCTGCCAGCAGGTTAAGGCAGAGAGACAGAGACCTGGCGGCGAGTTGAAAAGCTTGGAGATACCGAAGTGGAAGTGGGAACACATTTCCAGGGACTTCGTAACTCACCTGCCGAGGAGTACTTCAGGTTTTGATGCTATTTGGATGATTGTGGATCGATTGACTAAGGTAGCTCATTTCATCCCCTATAGCATGACTTTCACCTTTTTGAGAATGACGCAGTTGTATATTCGAGATGTAGTGAGATTGCATGGGATCCCCATTTCCATAGTGTCGGATCGAGATCCCCGATTCACATCTCATTTTTGGGAGGGTCTTCAGTCAGCCTTGGGAACGGAAGTTAGATTGAGCACTGCATATCACCCTCAGACGGATGGCCAGACCGAGCGTACCATCCAGACACTCGAGGACATGTTGAGAGCTTGTGTTTTGGAGTTCGATGTTTCTTGGCAAGATTCGGTACCCTTGGTAGAGTTCTCTCATAATAACAGCTACCAGGCAAGCATACAGATGGCTCCTTTTGAGGCCCTTTATGGCAGACGGTGTAGATCACCCTTGTGTTGGGATGATTTGGACCGCAAATCGGTCGGAGGACCGGAGTTGATCCGAGAGATGGAAGAAAAGATAAAGATGATAAGGCAGAAAATGAAAGCAGCCCAGGACAGACAAGCAGCTTATGCGAATAAACGACGGAGACCGTTGGAAATTCAGTTGGGAGATAAGGTCTTTTTGAAGATCTCGCCTTTCAGAGGCGTTGTGCGATTTGGGATGCGCGGGAAACTGTCTCCGAGGTATGTTGGACCGTACGAGATTTTGCAGCGCATTGGCACCTTAGCTTACCGACTAGCTCTGCCGCCTTCTTTATCTGGTATACATGATGTGTTTCATGTGTCTATGCTGCGGAAGTATGAGCCGGATCCGTCGCATGTGTTGCAGCCTTCCGAAGTTCAGTTAGAATCCGATGTGTCTTATGTGGAACGGCCTGTTAGAATTCTGGATCGAGCAAACCGTAGACTTCGGAACAAAGTGATACCTATGATCAAGGTTCAGTGGATCGCAGGGGTGTCGAGGAGGCTACGTGGGAGACGGAGCGGCATATGGTGCAGCACTACCCGGAACTATTCTCTGGTATGCGATTATGTTTAGTTTCTTTTGGGGGTAAGTGCATGCGATTTCGAGGACGAAATCTTATAAGTAGGGGAGTATTGTGATATCCCCGAAATGATTAATTGCAATTTAGGCATTAATTGTGTTTATATGATTAATTATGGTGGTAATTAATTATGTGTTGGATTTATTTATCTTATGGAAATGCATGGTCATATGGAAAGGGGGACCCGGGAATGCATTTCGGGGTACATGTGTTGCATGTGGTTATTTGGGTGTTATAATGACTTGCATGTGTTGGTAGTCATTTATTGGGGAAACATGCATATATTTGAGATTGTGGAACATTATGGTGTTATGCTTTTAAATATCATGTTGGGGTGTTTTATACACCATGGTATTGTGGAATGCACTCTATTTTAAATAACCCACTTTTATACCCCAACCCCACCACACATTCACTCTTACTTTTTAACTTTCCCAAAATTACACCACCCAAACCCTCCTTTTCCCCATTTTCGAAATTGAGCTTAAGGGTAAAGGGAATCCTTCCAAAAACCTTGATTTGTGGAGTTTGTTGGGAGATTTGAGGTCCCCAAGAGGTATGGATACCTCATTGTTGATTTTGTAGTGTTTTATTTGAGTTTGATATGGTTTTGAAGGGTTTTGTAATGAGTTTGTTTGAGTTGGTGTTATTTTTGGATGAGTGTTAGATTTATGGTTGTATGAGGATGTTTATTGAAGATTTGTAGTGATTTGGTATGGTTGGTGTTTGAATATTTGAGTTTGTTTGAGTTTGGGAAGAAGAAGGGTGAATAGTGCCCGAATATCGCGTGTGCAGAACTCGGCGATCGATCGGCGCCTTCAGCGATCGATCGCGAGCTGCAAGGGCTGAAGGCAGTAGCCTTCAGCGATCGATCGCGAGTTTGGCGCGATCGATCGGCGAGGCCGCGATCGATCGGCGCGAACTCGGCGATCGATCGTGAATTGTAAAATTTTGTTGGGCGAGGCAGTGTAGTCTCGCGATCGATCGAGGCTATATGGCGATCGATCGCGAGACACCAAAATTGGTGTTTTTGGATATTTTTGTGGGATTTCTGGTATCGGACTATTATTGGGTTCTAATATTGATTTGTGTGAATGTGTAGAACCATCCCATGTGGCGACACAGCCAAGGAATTGAAGTCCTACCACATCCTACATTTTGGAAAGGTACGTAGAGGACGTACGGGCACCCAACGGTACATGTATCTAATATACTCTTTGTTATGCATTGTGGATGCGAGTATATATGTGATTATGCATTGTGGATGCAAATACATGTTGAATTATGCATGATGATCGTATATGCATATGATGGTTATTGGTGCACATCCCATGAGTCGTGGTCATCCCTTGATGATTTTAATGCTTGCCGCTATTTGTTTTGTTGCCGCTAAATGTGAAGCGAGGGGTGGGAGCGCCGCATGTCACATTTGAGCGTGGTTATCATATAGGGCGAGGAAAGAATATTTGCCGCTCAATGTGAGGCGAGGGGTGGGAGTACCGCATGTCCATTGAAGCGAGGTTATTCTATGCCGCCTATATGTAAATAAGCGAGGGGCATTAAAATATATTGTGATGGACAGACTAGGGATTGGTGATTGATATTTGGTTTGATGAGATGGTATTGTATCATGACATGTGTAGACCATTAAATAATCTATTGATTATACTCATGAGTTATGGTACAGGGACAACCAAACGGGAAGCGTTTAAAATGCATGGGAAAAACAGGAAGTGTTTTATTATGATTATGCATTTACGCTTTATATTCATATTGTGTTGTATATGAATTATATTGTTGCTCATGTTGTCCTTGTAGGTACACTTTTGGCATGATAGAAGGGCTAAGACGGGTTGAGGTTGTGAGCTTGTGAAGAATTCTTTTGAGGAAGGAAGGACAGGATTAATTTTGTATAGTATCTACTCTAGGAGTAGTGTAAAGCTATAGTGGATAACATTCATTATTTTGATTTGGGAATGTAACTAATCCATTGATAGTCCTCATTTTGGCATGTAATTCTTAAGGCTCATAGTCTCAACACGATTATTTTACTCTGATCATTGATATTAGCTCTAATTATGCCTTTAATTCGCACTTAAGGAACTAGGGTCCTTACAAGAAGACTCGTGAATAGTGTGTTGCTCGTGAAGAGCTGTTTTACCCGGGAAGACTGTGTAGTGGCTAACTTGGAGCCCTTAAGGCCAATATCATTTTCGTTCTAGTGGAACCTCGGTTAATCGCTTTCTAACCGGGAAGAGGAGGCGTAGGCGATGCATCGCCGAACTTCTATAACAAATTCTCTTGTCATTTATCGCTTTATTTAATTTACGCATTTATTTAGTACTTCATTTTATTTATTGTTCGATTGACTTGAAGTCTTCCGCAGGGCAAAACTCGACTATTTTTGCAAATTCATTTTAAAACGCTAAAGTAGCCAAGGAACCTCATTCACCCCCCACTCTTCGGTTCCAACATTATTTTTTCATCTTGCTTAATATTAATTCATTAAGCCTCAAAATTCAACATTATTTTTGTTGCCTCGGATTTTGGTAGGGTAGACGTGTATTTCATCCGAGCACCAAACAATATACAAAAAGTAAATGAGACCAGATTTTTTACGTGGAAAACCCCAAAAGATGGGGAAAAACCACGGGACCTAGTCCGGTATAAATTTCACTATAAACAAGTGTGTGATTTAAAGTGTTCTTTACAAGAAATGAGCTAAGAAATGAAAATGGTGAAGGGGGAAGACCTCGGCTGCTGCTTGTTCTTAAGGAGGAAGGAGACATGCTCTCTTTTCCCCCCCAAGAAAGAGGTGTTGGCCTTCCCCATGCCCTCTCAACCCTCCTGCCTACTCTCTCATGGAAAATCTCCCCTTGCTTGGTGAGAGTTATCTGGTATTTATATGAGAATGGAGGAGACAACCTGTAACTACCTACCCAAGGTCTAGGGGACATTGTCTGATGCTGAAGGTAGGGGTCAGAGTCCTAGTGCTGGGGACCACAGACAACTATTGCACTCTTTGTACGATTTCTGCAGCTTTTAAGATATTATTCGTGTACGGAGATATGTTCTGTGCCTCTGATTTATGAGATCACTCCTCAGGTGTAGATCTTCCTGGAGGCCGACCTGGGGGTGGCCGAGGTGGAGGTCATCCTCGAGGCCGACCTGGGGTGGCCAGGGTGGAGATCTTCCCGAGGCCGAGCTGGAGGTCATCCTCGTGGCCGACCTGGGGTGGCCAGGGTAGAGATCTTCCCGAGGCCGAGCTGGAGGTCATCCTCGTGGCCGACCTGGGGTGGCCAGGGTGGAGATCTTCCCGAGGCCGAGCTGGAGGTCATCCTCGTGGCCGACCTGGGGTGGCCAGGGTGGAGATCTTCCTGAGGCCGACCTGGGGGTGGCTATGGTAGAGGTCTCGCCCAAGTCAGGTCTTGCACAGTCCAGACTTTTACCAGGGTAACACCAGTATCCCCCCTCTAGTCGAGCTAGTGTAACGCTGTCTCGATTGTTCGGGTATTTTGGCAAGCCCTGATCTGTTACTTGTGCAGGGATGACCTGTTATCTTTAGCAGGACTGACCTGTCTGAACTCCAAATATAATAAACCGAGCATATAATGCCCTCGCGACCTGAGCTCTATAAATAATAAACTGGACACATACATCACGTTTGTCCTGAACTCCAGAAATAATAAACTGACATAAAGTCTCTCGACCTGAGCTCCAATATAATAAATATGAGCGGATAATGCTTTCCCGACCTGAGCTCCAGAAATAATAAATGTGAGCAGATAATGTACTTCCGACCTGAGCTCAAGAAATAATAAATATGAGCCGATAATGCTCTCCCGACCTGAGCTCCGGAAATAATAAAGATGAACATATAGTGCTCTCCCGACCTGAGTTCCGGAAATAATAAATATGAGCGGATAGTGCTCTCCTGACCTGAGCTCCGAAAATAATAAATATGAGCGGATAGTGCTCTCCCGACCTGAGCTCCGGGAAAATAATAAATATGAGCCGATAACCCGACCTGAGCTCCGGAAATAATAAATATGAGCCGATAATGCTCTCCTGACCTGAGCTCCGGAGATAATAAATGTGAGCAGATAGTGCTCTCCCGACCTGAGCTCCGGAAATAATATATATGAGCCGATAATGCTCTCCTGACCTGAGCTCCGGAAATAATAAATGTGAGCAGATAATGTACTTCCGACCTGAGCTCCAGAAATAATAAATATGAGCCGATAATGCTCTCCCGACCTGAGCTCCGGAAATAATAAAGATGAACATATAGTGCTCTCCCGACCTGAGTTTCGGAAATAATAAATATGAGCCGATAATGCTCTCCTGACCTGAGCTCCGAAAATAATAAATATGAGCGGATAGTTCTCTCCCGACCTGAGCTCCGGAAAATAATAAATATGAGCCGATAACCCGACCTGAGCTCCGGAAATAATAAATATGAGCCGATAATGCTCTCCTGACCTGAGCTCCGGAGATAATAAATATGAGCAGATAGTGCTCTCCCGACCTGAGCTCCGAAAATAATAGATATGAGCCGATAATGCTCTCCTGACCTGAGCTCCGGAAATAATAAATGTGAGCGGATAATGCTTTCCCGACCTGAGCTCCAGAAATAATAATCCGAACATATGGCGGACCTGTGCTTTTTATTGGTGTCAGGGCCTCATACACCTGGGCTTAAGCATGCAGGGCGGACCTGTGTTTTTAATTGGTGCCAGGGCCTCATACACCTGGGCTTTAGTGACAGGGATGACCTGCACTTTTAATTGGTGCCAGGGCCTCATACACCTGGGCTTTAGTGACAGGGATGACCTGCACTTTTAATTGGTGCCAGGGCCTCATACACCTGGGCTTTAGTGACAAGGATGACCTGCACTTTTAATTGGTGCCAGGGCCGCATACACCTGGGCTTTAGTGACAGGGATGACCTGCACTTTTAATTGGTGCCAGGGCCTCATACACCTGGGCTTTAGTGACAGGGATGACCTGCACTTTTAATTGGTGACAGGGCCTCATACACCTGGGCTTTAGTGACAGGGATGACCTGCACTTTTAATTGGTGCTAGGGCCGCATACACCTGGGCTTTAGTGACAGGGATGACCTGCACTTTTAATTGGTGCCAGGGCCTCATACACCTGGGCTTTAGTGACAGGGATGACCTGCACTTTTAATTGGTGCCAGGGCCTCATACACCTGGGCTTTAGTGACAGGGATGACCTGCACTTTTAATTGGTGACAGGGCCTCATACACCTGGGCTTTAGTGACAGGGATGACCTGCACTTTTAATGGGTGCCAGGGCCTCATACACCTGGGCTTTAGTGACAGGGATGACCTGCACTTTTAATTGGTGCCAGGGCCTCATATACCTGGGCTTTCTTCGAATATCCCATCCGAATAAGTTCATCCAAAGTCCAAAACAAATAAAGATCCCGAGCTGACGAATAAGGCCTTATTACGAGATCGCATGCCTGAGCTGATATAAATAGGGGCTTGCTGCAAGATTGCATGCCCGAGCTGTAATAATAGGGGCTTACTGCGAGATTGCATGCCCGAGCTGAACTCCTGAATAGGGGCTTACTGCGAGGTTGCATGCCCGAGCTGATCCTCAATCCGAGCTGATGTGGGGCTTACTGCGAGATTGCATGCCCGAGCTCAATATAATAGGGCCTTACTGCTAGATTGCATGCCCGAGCTGGTGATCCTGTCCTGAAATAATAATAAAATAGCACTACGCAAATATATATGTACGAAACTCAAATATCAGTTGGACAGGAAAAACCATAATTAAGGCATAGAGATTAAGCGCCCAAGTTGAGTTTGATTGATGAGGTCTAGCTGATGGCTGAGGTGGCCGACCTGATGTGGATGAGGCCGAGCTGATGTGGATGAGGCCGAGCTGGCATGGAAGAGGCCGAACTGGGCGAGGTTTCCGAGTTGAGGCCGAGCTGATGTGGATGAGGCCGAGCTGGCATGGATGAGGCCGAACTGGCATGGAAGAGGCCGAACTGGGCGAGGTTTCCGAGTTGAGGCCGAGCTGGGCCCGAGTTGGCCGAGCTTGGGCCGATGAGGCGAGCTCACTGTTGTGGATGAGGCCGAGCTGATGTGGATGAGACCGAGCTGGCATGGATGAGGCAGAACTCATTGTTAAGGCCAAGCTGGGGCCGAGGTGGCCGAGCTGAGATGGCTCGACGTGAGGTATTTATTTGATCTGTCACTCTTAATCAGCTCCAATCCTGCAACAACAGCTCTTAACGCCCCAAAAACCAAATGCTAAAGCAGCTCCATTCTACAAAAATTGTGGTCGGCCAGGGGGAAGAGGTATCACCAGAGATCTGAGGCCAGATGTATCATCTCGAGAATCATTACACTGGCGTTTCTTCGAGTGCAACCCAATAACATAGCAACTTTCATACAAGGCTGCACCCCAATAACCGAAACATTTCCCCCTTTTATCAAACCCGTCGCCGCCGCTTACCAAAAGTTTTTTTTTTTTTCCAGAACTTAGAAAACCCATCTCCCAACAGAGATGCAACCCTCAAACCATCCTTCTCCTTCCCATATCTCAACGTCTTGAGCTCACGTTCCCACAGACGGCGCCAATTTGTTGCCTCGGATTTTGGTAGGGTAGACGTGTATTTCATCCGAGCACCAAACAATATACAAAAAGTAAATGAGACCAGATTTTTTACGTGGAAAACCCAAAAAGATGGGGAAAAACCACGGGACCTAGTCCGGTATAAATTTCACTATAAACAAGTGTGTGATTTACAATGTTCTTTACAAGAAATGAGCTAAGAAATGAAAATGGTGAAGGGGGAAGACCTCGGCTGCTGCTTGTTCTTAAGGAGGAATGAGACATGCTCTCTTTTCCCCCCCAAGAAAGAGGTGTTGGCCTTCCCCATGCCGTCTCAACCCT
Source organism: Haberlea rhodopensis (assembly GCA_907163345.1). Classification (NCBI taxonomy): domain Eukaryota; kingdom Viridiplantae; phylum Streptophyta; class Magnoliopsida; order Lamiales; family Gesneriaceae; genus Haberlea; species Haberlea rhodopensis. The sequence goes on from CAJQUN010000188.1 coordinate 974,160, forward strand.
CCTGCCTACTCTCTCATGGAAAATCTCCCCTTGCTTGGTGAGAGTTATCTGGTATTTATATGAGAATGGAGGAGACAACCTGTAACTACCTACCCAAGGTCTAGGGGACATTGTCCGATGCTGAAGGTAGGGGTCAGAGTCCTAGTGCTGGGGACCACAGACAACTATTGCACTCTTTGTACGATTTCTGCAGTTTTTAAGATATTATTCGTGTACGGAGATATGTTCTGTGCCTCTGATTTATGAGATTACTCCTCAGGTGTAGATCTTCCTGGAGGCCGACCTGGGGGTGGCCGAGGTGGAGGTCATCCTCGAGGCCGACCTGGGGTGGCCAGGGTGGAGATCTTCCCGAGGCCGAGCTGGAGGTCATCCTCGTGGCCGACCTAGGGTGGCCAGGGTTGAGATCTTCCCGAGGCCGAGCTGGAGGTCATCCTCGTGGCCGACCTGGGGTGGCCAGGGTGGAGATCTTCCTGAGGCCGACCTGGCGGTGGCTATGGTAGAGGTCTCGCCCAAGTCACAGTCCATACTTTTACCAGGGTAACAATTTTGGTTAAACAAAAGTCTTAACATGTTTTAATTTGGCTTAGTATCGATAATTTCGAATACAAGTCCAATGTTTGCTTGGAAACCGACTCGAGGCTTCTATGCATCCGCTAAAATATGTACCGTAAAGACTTATAAAATCAATTCGGGATAGCATTACCTTAAAGAAACAATGTCCAACTGTTAACCTCTAGCTTTACATTTTTAACCCACTACCCGTGCATGTGGTTGAGTGGGCGTGGTAGGGCCTTGAATTGACCTTATATATTAAATAGATTATTGTCGTCTATTATACTTATTCTTTGTGGTTCCTTCTCTCCATCGACGAGCCACGTTGGGGCAAAGTACAAAAAAAATTAAAAATTTGCGTTGTATCCTCCAAAAAGGGTAGAATCAGAGGCGGAACCATCCAGCCCCTGGGTGGGGCTCCGGGCTCTAGCCCATGCATTTTTTTTAAAAAACAAATATATATAATAGTTGAATTTTTTTAATTCTAATGCTTTAGCCCTACCCAAAATGATGGTAGGACATTTATATTCTCCCTTGCTCATGAGACCAGCCCAATGTAATTTAAGATCCTGACTCTGCCTCTGGGTAGAACCCTAGTTACCTGCAGGTCATAAGTTCGCAACCAGTGGAAGAACAAAAACTGAAGGCTTACGAACTACAAAACTCCTTAAAATTATATTTTGACTCTTTAAATCTTTTTTCCCACCATTTTTATATAAAATATATTTTGCCACCTAAACATAATCCTCCATCCGTAGCTGCTTTTTTATAGCTTCGATCTATATAGATACTAATCAAACAACTTTTTTCCAATTCTCCATAGCTAACACTTCTTCTCTCTCTCAAAAAAAAAAAAAAACAAAACAAATATGGTAGAAATAGAAAAAAGCCCAAAAGAAATAGGCAAGAAATATTGGAACATGATGAGAAAAGGCGTGTCCAAGAGCAAGCTAATGCTCGACTTCCACATGCTTCTGAGCCAAGGGAAACTAGCAAGAAAGGCCATAAACAAGCTCATCCTCCACAACTACTTCGCCGCCCTCACCTGCCGACCAAACGACGTGCGCATGTCGTTCATCTCCCCCAGAGAGTACGAGTTCAGCTGCAGCAGCACTCCCGTCTACACTTCTTACCACTCCAAGCGCATGAATCACCACCTTCACCTCCGCCACCTACCACAAGAGAGTAATGTCGTGCAAAAGGTGTTTGATATTTTGAATGGTGACGACGACTCCCCGGAGGCATCTCCGCCGCCAGCAGCCGTCCGTGGAACTATGCCGGCGGACTCGCTGGCGGCCCAACTCAAAGATTCAGACAAAAACCACCAAGTGGACAAGGATGCGGAGGCGTTTATCAAGAAGTTCTACAAAGATTTGAGGAACCAAAAGAGAATAGCTGCATTGGAATCTCCATCGCCATATCATAAATGGGCTCGATAGATCCATAATAATTCAGAACATCTTGTTATTTTGTTTATTTCTCATTGTTCTTTCAACGGCTTGTGGTCCTGTAAGACAGCTTTAATTGTTATTTTTACCACGATTTTCATGCAAACGAGCTAGCTGGCAGACGTATTCTAGGTACATAATTATTATATTTCAAAATAATTTTATTACAAAATCCATTTAAATAATAATAATAATAATAATAATTAGCTTAAAATAAATGAGTAGCAAGATTAAATTTTGTTCGAATTCATGGGTTCCTACTCATAACCAATTGGTTATGAGTGGAGTAGCCCAGAATCAAACATGTGGACTACTCTTCTTATAACCAATTGGTTATGAGTGGAGTAGCCCAGAATTAAACATGTGGATTGATAACACGGGGACGTTGAACATATATGTTGAATAACCAATCATATATATGGACTACTCTTCTTATAACCAATTGGTTATGAGTGGAATAGCCCAGAATCAAACATGTGGATTGATAACACGGGGACGTTGAGCATATGTGTGGAATAACCAATCACATGAAAATCCTGCTCTGATATAATTGTTAGAATTTATGGGGTTCCTACTCATAACCAAATGGTTATAAGAAGAGTAGTCCATAATCATTTATAAAATACAAATTATCATTTAAATTCCCAATATGGACAATAACTTCTCAACAAATTTACATAAATTATGGATAACAATGAATTCAGAAAGGAAAATATTTAGCTGAGAAAGATAATTAAATAAATTGATCTAATTGAAATAATATTGTTATATATATTTCGGTAAATTTTATATTTAAAAATATTCTCCACACTATTAAAATATCACTTTTATAAATTCGTATAAGAGTCCATATTACATGCATTTAGAGTATATTTTTTCTATATAGTAACTATTTATATAAAATGAATATATTTTTAAACATGGTTTTGTTTTTATTTTAGTTAATTGAATAGATTTTCTGTTTTTTAATTTTCAATACAATTTATCTTTTTGTCTTATGTTTTAATATTTGTCTTTCCCACTTTAGTGGTCAGCCTTAATGAACTCTTGGATTGGGGGTTTATTCCTTAGTTTTAAATATTTAGTTTCTGTTTCTTGGACAAAAAAAAAAACAAAAAATGCTATAATTTGAGTAAAAGGACTTGATATATTTCCATTAAATATGACCGTGTTTACTTCGAATGATATAATGTGATTATTATTATTATTAAAAGGTTAGAAATAGTGATAGATAAATAACAATATATTTACTTCGAATACTTATGATTAGTAATAATACTCCCAGACTTCCTAATATAAGACTTGATCCCAAAAAAACTAAAAGAAAATCATGCATTGGTGCAGGTAAATCCACACATTGTAAATCTTATTAGATAATGAATTAAAATTTTGCCCAATCCTTATTAACGATATTTTTATTATTATTATAAATTTCATTATTTAATCTTATTAATCTGATTAAAATTATGATAATTATAATTTTCATTATTTTTAGCATGATTAATTAAATTCATTATTCCTAATATTATAATTAAAATTAATTATTTTTTTAAAAAAAGTAATTAAAATTCATTCAATACATCATTTATCGATTCGCTTTTTTGATACTTAATTTAATTTTTTCAATCCATCAATTTTTTTAAAAAACAAATTTTTTTTATTAATCAAGGGAGGGGGAGGAATCGAACATGAGTCCTCTTATATTGGAAAATAGATGACAACCATTAGGCTAACAAAGCCTTGTTGTCAAACCATCCATTAACTTGACTATCGAACATAAAAAAATAATATCTCAAAATATTAAGAAATTTACAAATTAAATTGTGAATACCAAAAATAATATAAAACGTAAAAGGATAGAGAATTATTTTCTATCTTTCCGTCAAACAACCGCAAACCAAAGATTAATTGTCTCACATAAAATTGGGATTTTTTATCCATTGAGAATAATATTTTATCATATAATTGATCGAGCTCATTTTAAAATAAATAATAAATAAACATCGCCTATATGTATACACATTTGATATGTAATTTGCATTATCTATTAGTGGACATTGAAGGTGGTGGCTCAAAGGCTAGCAATAAATACTACAAATAAGGCCACTCGAACTTTGCGACTCAACGTGTTTCAGTCCCCAAAATGGTTGATACGTCAATTTTCATGCACGACATATGGAATTAAGGGTCCAAGTTGGATGGGTATCCTACTCGAATTCGACTCATTAATGGTGAATTTGACAAAATCCTAATATCAAAATACCCATTATCAAAAAACGGCAATGTTATTTAACATTCTTTTGTTGAGTTACGAGAAAACAGCATCAGAATTTTTATTATATTAAGAAAAGTCATATATGAGATTCAATGTGATGTCACTTTAAACAAATAACGAATGACAATATAGTCATTTGTTTTACGAAGGCTTAATAGATAATAGTAAATTTACAACATATTAAGGAACTATTAATTTATATATGGAATGGGATCTATATGTGTAAGGCCCTCATACCGTATTATCGGAAATCGGGTTTAGCTTCTCAACAATTATGTGATTTAGTTTATGTTAATCAAATGGTTGAGAACAAACTGAGGAATATTATCTTTGATAACAGCTCGATATCGTAAACATTTTATAAATGTGATGTCCCGATATTTGATAATGAGAATTAAGAGCAATTTGTACATTATTTTGTTAATTAGTTAGAAAATAATTAATGAGAATATAATCTAATTAATGAGAGTGAAAATTGACCTTGTACATGTCAATTGACAGTCGGGTCAGAACATGGTGAATGACAAATATTTTTTTGGAATATTCGGATTAACACCGAAATTTGGGAATCATGACTATTTCACAGTATAAAATGATTCGACTTGAATGAGTCGAAATTATTATGATATTTTGTATGACTATGAATTGCAGTTCTTTACGTATGCTAATGGATCTGCACTCTGAGTAGTATCAGGTGTCAATCCAAATGCTCGATATATGGTTAAGTCAAACGAGTCTTCTAATTTTTGATATTTTTATGGACTCGATGAGTCAAGTGTTTATAAAAAAAAATAAAATTTTGATTTGATTGTGATTGTTCCTATTAATGATCTATTGGTTATTCCAAGATGAAAATATGATGTGTTGAATATCTGAAAGTTGATATTTCAGATTATGTGTACAAAATGCTTCTGACCAGCTGTCCAATCTGAATTTGGACTGCAATGAATGGTAACATTTTAATCATGTTATAAAGAAACTGGTACTTGTAGGATATCTGGAATTAAACTTTCAGTTTCCTATGAACAAGTGATGAGATATGCCAAACTATCCAAATGAAAATTTTGGATGAACAAAGTAATACTCTCGTGCCACGTCATTGCTTGACATGGTATTCTTGTTGCTCAAACTAAGGTTAAAGGAGTGTTAAACTGGCGGAGACCTACTAATGTTCTTGAGGTCCGATTATTCATGGGTTTAGCAGGATTTTTAAAGTTGTTTTATCGAAAAGTTTGTTTAAAATTGCTAAACCTAGTACTCAGCTGACACAGAAAAATTTAAACCCGTATTTGGTAAGATGAGTATAACCCAAGTTTTCTTAAATTGAAAACGAGACTAACAACTACACCTTCATTTATTATTCCTTCCGGCCGGAGGATAATGGTTTGCACATCTGCGTTTTTAAAAGGTTTGGGTTACGTCTCGCCAACTTAAATCTTATGAGATTCGATACCTTGTACGTGATTTAGAATTGGCCGCAATTGTTTTGCTTTAAAGATTTGAATTTGTACGGGGAAACATTTGCTATTCGGACCACGAGAGCTTGAAATACTTGTTCTGTCAATCTGATCTCAATATAAGGCAACACAGGTGGATAGATTTCCGAAAGAATTTATTTTCTGTTGTTCGAATCACCAAGGTACACGTGAATATTTATCCATTGGATTAAATTTGTTATTTCTGAATTTTGTTAATGTTTTAATATGACTATTCAACCTAAATTGATCTCTTGTATCAAAGGCTCAACGAGACACTACTGTGATTGTAGAATCATATGAATTATTATCTTCAAGATATTTATCTGATTCTAGATTTTATTAAAAAGTCATCAATTGATGGTCATGAGACTCTAGAATTGTAATATACTTATTTTTGTTTCTAATGTATGACCTATAAACAGTAAAAATGGATCGTTTATATATTAATGGACCAAGATTGGTGAAATCACTTGTCTTGATTTTATTTGTTTAGTACCCAGAGTTTATTTTCAAACTTTGGCAACATTGTAGGATACAAAACGGATATTCTAGACTGCAAGGACTACATAGTATTCGTAGACTGACAATCACACTGCGTATACTATTTAACGTAATGTAGACTGTTGAGAGTATTTTATGTTCTCGATTATGTCTGATTAAAAGTTTGGTTTTATTTTGGAATTCTGGTATTCATTTCAGAATACATTTGAGTTGAATATATGCTTGATTATATGTTGTATATATATATTTTTCGAATCCTTAAAACAGTGCAATAAGATTCGGTGGATGCTCAAAGGATGGAAAGCTGCCCAGACTCAGTAAGCTAGTTATAAGAATAAGTGTGTGTTGAGCCTTAAACACATGGGTGTGTTTAATGCGTTAATTTATCCCCGGGTTATCTTTGAGTTTTGATGATCAACAAAACTTGTGTTTGTTATACTAATGTGTGTACTTAGTGTGCAGATTAAGTGATTAAAAGTGGATTGGAATGAAGAAAATCATGTGTGCACATTCTGGCCTGGATCGCCCCAGGCGATGGTGACCATTGGTGCGAACAATTATCGGAAATCAGGTTTAGCTTCTCAACAATTATGTGATTTAGTTTATGTTAATCAAATGGTTGAGAACAAACTGAGGAATATTATCTTTGATAACAGCTCGATATCTTAAACATTTTATAAATGTGATGTCCCGATATTTGATAATGAGAATTAAGAGCAATTTGTACATTATTTCGTTAATTAGTTAGAAAATATTTAATGAGAATATAATCTAATTAATGAGAGTGAAAATTGACCTTGTACATGTCAATTGACAGTCGGGTCAGAACATGGTGAATGACAAATATAGTTTTGTAATATTCGGATTAACACCGAAATTTTATTAAAATGATTTAATAAATATAAAATTTGCATTAAATCGAAAGATTTAATTTTTGTGATTCAAATAAGGACATAAAGTTAGGTGTGGGTTGTACATGTGATGCACATGCACCAGTACACCGGTGACATCCCGATGTTCATAATTGGTCGGGAATTAATATATATAGATGTAGGACGTAAAACATAGCAAACGTGTAAAACACACAGATCGCGGACACACACTAAAAGGTGCGAAAACACGCACTTCTCGCGCGATTCATCGACCACCGTGTACTTATCCGCTCCGTTCGCCGTCGTCCGACCACATCTAGATGAAACCGACCTACCACCGTGTTCAAAACTCAGAGGCACATCTTTCCATACCAAATAATCAAATTTTGGTGTTCGAAAAGTTGTTCGATTTGGTCTGAAAAGAACGAAATCGCACAGACTAGGGTTTGAGGAACTTTGGTTCGATTTCTTCGAATCTACTACGAATTGGACGAAGCCAAGGCACCGTATCTCTTCCTCGCATCTGGACGAACCTTTGTACACCGGTCGCCGCCTCTACCGCCGTCGGAGCTCGCTGGAATCGTACAAAATGCGTGTGTGAACTGTGTGCGAAATTTGGTAAAATTCGATATCCGATTTTTCCGACTTTGCTTCGATAATTACCAGTTAATCTGGACTATAATTATTGAATAATAATTTGAATTGGTGAAAATAATTTAGTAAATTAAATTATGATGTAATCGCATCAATTTAATTACCCTACATTTGTTAAGCTGTGACTAAAATTGATAACCCATTTTTAATGATTGGTTTATTGAATTGTGAATTTATATTGATATACAGTGACTATTCGACCCTACAAGCTCAAGTACCCTTGTAGATCGAGAAAGAAAGGTATGTTGCGATCGGGTAACATATGACAGGTATCTGTATCATTTGATATATGATTTGTTGATTTCGGTGAATTACGTGAGATTATGTGGCTACGTGATTTTATTTAAATGATGTGGCATTCATATCATTCATAAATTGGCACATCGGTGTATGAAATTAAATGTTTTGTTAACACACATCATTTTTAGACATACATCGATGCATGACATTGCACGTTGAGCTATGATCCTTAAATACCCTGTTTATTTCTGGATTCTGGGATAATCATTGGAGATTGGTACCGCGATACTATGACCGGCATTAAATAGCCCGAAAGGTATAGGGAATCGTGGTCTACTCTGATTACCATGATTTGTTGAGACGAGGGATTGGTGGCACCTTGCTGATGTCATCCCGTGTATGTCCCTGACTATGTCAAGACTTGGATGTGATGACGCTTTGACGACGCATCACTGATGATCCCTTATACTTGGCAGGCTCGAGCTACTATGTGATTTGATAGCAATTTGATTGATTCTGATATACCCAGCGGATGGGTGATTGACCTGATACCGACACGACATGCATTGCATTGCATTGCATTGCAGACATTACATCATTTATCACATTTTATAGATACATGTTGTATATTCCATGATAATTCCATATTTGGCTTTTGCTCACCCCCAAGGGGGGCTGTTGTTGTCTTTGTGTGTGGACAATGACAGGTTATACAGGTGGCTAGGACCCAGAGATGGCATGTCTAGTGGAAGCCACACTTGAGAGGTTTATTCTTTTGTTTATCCCAGTATTATATGTATATGTTTACCAGGGGTTTATCCCTGTGGTGTGTGAGGAGTTTATGTATTTTAGTTTATTCCCAGTGTGGATATCTGTTTAGCAATTTGATTGGTGTATGATGGATATGAAACTGGTGGTATTTATATATTTTCAGTAGATGTTGATTTGGGTTGGTGGTATGTTCATCGTGCGATGAGGTCATGCCGAAATTTTTAGGGCCACATGTTAAGAAATATTAAACAAATCTTCCGCTGTTTACGCTATAATTATCATTGTGTGATCATTAATCACATGATTATGATTGAGCCCTCACAATATGAATGCTTTTAAATGTATTATCTTATATATTTAGTGAATTATTAATTTAGCATGTTATCCCCAAGTCGGGAGCCAGAAATATTATTTAAACGAGAAGGCGTTATTACTTTATCGAGTATTAAACTAATGATGTTGAGTTCAAGTTGTGATCCAAAAAAATATTATTTTTAAAAAAATTATTAATTAATCGATTATTAATTATCAAGGTTTTCCGAAATATGACAAAACGAATGTGCTTTAATTGGCATTCCATTCTGCACAGATATCTCCAAGACAGAAAAGCTATAGCAAAGAAACATACAACTAACTAACTATAATGCCTAATAAATACTAAGGTTGAATAGCTTGTGGCCATAATTTCCCATTATTAAACCAAAGTCTCTCTCGCATTTAAAAAGGGCGATGATATAATTTGTTTTCTTCCACCCTTCATTCTCTCTTTGATAGCTCTCTTCATTGTGAAATCATTCTTATCCAGCCATGCATCATATTTCGTGGTGGTGCCCTTAAAAATTTTGATATTTGAATTTAATATGCTCTAAGCCCTTGATGATTTAGTATATTTTAGCAACGCTTCTAATAAGCATTTAGCTGTTTTTCAGACCAAAACAGATATTTTGTGTTTGATTTCCTTACTTTTGCTAATTAAAAAAAAAAGGTAAAAACAGAAACAAAAAAAAACAAGTCATGAGATACTTTTGGCTGCTTTAAGTTGTGAAACTTTTGTAATTAACAGATCTTCATTAAACTGGCTTTTTCGTTTGTTTTCATAGCGACCACTCAATATTTTTGCTTAAAAGCAATTTTTTCTAAGCAATTACAAACACATCCTTAGTTTACTTGCAACTAGCAATGGGTAAATCTTCATTTAATTTCACGTGTCATAGATTCAGTAAATGGATAAAAAGAGACATACTGACAGTTTAAGTTTTAATTAAACTAAAATTCGAAGAAACAAGTGTATTTTTGAAATGAACAGAGATATCAATCATGTTTAACTTGCAGTCAAGGTTTTGAAATCATCAGACCAATTTCGAAGTTCTATGGGACATCTTGTTAAGGGGTAATCAAAGAAATGAAGTTTCTGGGTCTAGGCTATATGCTTCTACCACTGGGACATCTGCCGTTACCTATTTCTCGAGGTAGCTAAAGCCACATTATGTGCAAATACCAATTCCTAACTTGGAAATTAGAACCAGCAACCCTCGTATTTGCCCCGAAAATATGGAGGCACCACCCAAATGATAATCTTGGACAATACTTTGAACGAATGAAGTACTTTTTTTCAAATAAGGGTGTGGATGGATCCGTTTAAGGACGATGATTGTGAAATTTTATGAATTCAAAACCAGGGAAAAGAGAACTTGATGCCACACGAAACTGAGCCGAAATGTTTTGTTCGTTTAACTAATGAGATAACCAGCTTGATTATCGACTGTTGCACCTCAAGATTCAATATCGAGGAGATAATAACCAGCTTGATTATCGACCGTTGCACCTCAAGATTCAATATTGAGGTCAAGTATTAACATGCCTGAATATCTACTGTATATGCAGAGTCAGAATTATACCAACAAACACGACTTAAAAGGTTCGGTTGCCAAAATCCAGAAGATGATGATACACAGCTTAAAATGTACAAAATACGATGAGGCAGTTAATGTCAAATTGTGGATATAATGTGTTTTCAGTTATGGTAATTTCACCATCATTGACTAGCAATCACATATTGAATATCAGTTTAGAATCAAAAGAAACTGCAATTCTACAACACAACATATTGAATAGGAATCTTAGATACAAATAGGCCTTCATAAGTTAAGAGATTCCTAATGCTAGATGCAAAATACTTCCTGTGGGTACTAGGGTTCAGTTAACAGAGCATAATTTTTAGAACATTGACATGAAAACTCAAACCCTGTATGCACAAATTCGTTAAGACACAATTCAACTTATTTATGGCTTCACAGGCCAGTGTGATACCTTATTTTTCAGTCGAGGGTGATTTGGGTACACAATGATACTGTTTTTAGTAATATTGAAGTGAACAATTTTCATGTTATATACTTTGAATGTGCAACATGTAAGCCCTTTAACATTGACTTCCATGCGCAAGCACACCAGAGAATCTACCATTGGAAAGATTTGATTACATAAATCAATGTGTCTTACTAGACGAAACACTTGCTCGGTCTATGCATATTCAAATTCCTCAGGTGGCATCACCTTCCACATTAGTAACTCCATTTAGAAACTTGGTAGGAGTAGCATGAGTATCTTTGTACCTCATCAGTACGTAATCTTGGCATTTGATTGGAGGAAACCTAAAAAAGCATCGTGTTGCATTACATAAAATAGAAATCTAGAAAATTAACATGCAAAATGGCTAGCACTATCGATGTACTCACATTGGAGGATTCTTCTCTGATTGGCATGTTGGCAGGCATTCTACAATGCAATCGTGATTAGGTTCAACAAAGTAAGCTATCTGTAGAAGAACATTAATCAAGATTCATTGCCATCCAGTCTTGCAGTACCAAACAAAATAGAATTAAGGTGGATGCAGAACAAACACTGACAATACCCATTCCTATCTATAGTGAAATATCACTAGAACTTGGAATTGAGCTCACATTCGGGTTCTCCAAAATAGCCACCTTTTTTCCATTACAAAAGAAGCTACCTCACTTTATTTACACTCCGTGGTATCTAACGACGGTAGGGAAGATGAGCCGATAACTTGAGACCATTCTCTAATGTAATCTTGATTCAAAGGATTGTGTTCCAATCCCAAACTGAATAGTTGTAAGTTAACTTCAACTCATGACCTACTCCGACAAGATCAGATCAATGGGTTGTTCATGGCTAGAATAGGTACAGCACTCTTTGCCACAAGTGCTGCACGATTACCTGGTCTAGACAAGAAAAATCCCATTGCGGTTTATCTCACCCACTGCTGGAGTAGGTACATGAATTTTCTTCATCTCTGCTGAGTTGCATGGATGGTCAGTGATGAACAAAACAAAAATAAGAAACAATAATGACAAATTAAACATAAGAGATATTGCATGACAAAGGGGCACTCCCCAAGTGAGAGTACAAGCAGAGAAATTTCAAAAGTTTTGGAAAGCCCTACAGAATATCTTTCTTGACCAGTACACACTACCCGGTGTAAGGTAGACCTGTGAAGAGAAATAAAAGCACACACTTTTATAACCTAGCACATCATATGCAAAGTATTCATACATTTCCTACAATAGGTAAGTCGATGGAGATTCTATTGACAATTTAACAAAGATTAACATGTAATGCATTCAAATATATGAATTGTGAAGTACAAAATCAAGTTTCTAATCGCACAAATTGCCTTAATTTGCATAGTGTATAATATGGTCAGCAAATAAGCACATTGAGGCCAAAGGTCAGAACGGTTGCTCCAAATGAAAGAATCAAATAACTACATCATGATTGCTGGCATTTCTAAAACTTATATTTCTAAATCTTACAGAACATGTCCATAATTTGCGCTCAAGTCGACAAGGGGCCAACACTTAAAGAGAATGTCAGCTCCAAATCACGGAAAAAAAAACACTGCTAACTGAAAATACTTCTATACACTTGCACATTACCTGAAAGTGCAGTTGCTCCATCTTTCCAGCATATCGCCAAGATTTACAATAAATGCCCTGAAAATCAAGTATCAACAATAAGATATTGGGAAACCATCATTACTAATTGACAACATCTAAATATGCATTTGAGGTTCAGATGGCCAAATTTTTCAATACTGTCTAAAGGTTAAACATACATGCATGGCTTGTTCAATTTATATGACTCAGTACATCACTAATCCTTTGCAACTGGCAATCCCAGTATCAGAAAATACATTTGGGTACTGCTCCAATCACTCCAGTATTGTGAACAATGAAATAGACAATTTCTTGGCATCATATTTCAAACTTGAATATCACAGAATGTTTTCAGACAAAATAAAATGTTTTAGGTGACAAACTGTATGTTTCAGATCATGCATGGACAATAATTGACTAGAAAACCACGAGATAAGGAACAGAAAATTCTTCCTGAGAAGATAACAAACAGAACATAAACCTACCCTTTTAGTGGCGGAACATATTCCCATATCTGAGGATTAGCATCCTTGTCTCTACATATCTGTGTATATTACGAGGTTCAAGAACATATTTGAGAAAAATTACATGAAAAGTATTTTTAAGTTTTTGTCTTAAATTGTACCTGAAGACCAAAGACATCATCTGTAGCCAAAAGGGTAATCAAACCAAAATCAGAATGTGCCCCAGCTCCAAATATTCCTTTTGAAGGCTCAGAAACTTGATCTAAAGCATAGTAAAAAAACTTAAATAGTGTCAATCGAGAAAATATGCCGCTCTTCATTAAATTTCATTTTCCCATCACCTCCATAGTGTAGCAGCCGCAAGACTGGAATCGGTTTTCCAAGCTTTTCAGTTTGGTCAAAAAAGTCAAAGTTTAAATCAAGTGCCTGGGCTATCAACCGTGCAACAGCTTTTGCTACTTCACTATGGACAAAAGAAATTGAAAGGGCAATAAGAAAGAAGAAAATTGATCGCATGGAATACTGTATCAAGGATTGGAAAATTCTTGTAATCTGAAAGAAGAAAACATAGTATATTTTCAAAATATATACAACTAAGTATTTACTACTAATGGATTGTGGTATGCTACACGAATGATAAAGAAATCAAGTCGAGTCGCGCCGCATGTGCGTCAATTTTCTCCAAGTGCTTCTTTCTGTCAGTATATCATCGTTGATCATTTTGGACTCCAAATATTTGTATATAACTTCGATCCATGTCTTCTTCGATCGTCCCCTTGCTCGCGTGAAAAGGGCCGATTCCACGTACCTACGACGTACGTGACCAAACAATCATAAACGACTTGCTTGCATATTATCTTCTATACAAGCCACACATACTTCAGCTCGAATGTCTTCATTCCTTATTTTATCTTTATCAGCGTTTCACATGAGAAATTCAAGGCAAGAGATCAGATCATTCTAGGATGCTGCTGGATTGGAATAAAGGTCTCAATAGATTTGGATAAGAGATAAATTGTTATCTTCCTTGCTGCTGAATTGGAATAAAGATCTCAACAGATTTTGGATAAGAGATAAATTGTTATCTTCATTTTAATTTGATTAGATTAGGATTTACTTTTCAAAATTAGGTTTTCTTATCACTTTGTTGTTGCACTAGGATTTCAGATTTTGTTCGTATTTAAAGGGAGGAAAAATGAATAAAAACGATAGACTAAAATTTTGCAGAAACCTTGTGTTTCAAGATCGAAGGTTCTCTTCAACGAGCCTTAAAAATTAATAGATCGAGAGTTTCTTTCATCATTAAGCCTCGAACCCAATTGCACCGTGTCGCGATCCATAATACGGGATCATAGCACACTCCTTAACCGACATCAATTACCGTCTCCCGGAGCTTCATTGAGTGACACATGAGTTTTATACCATAATAGTTCAAGCAACTCTTAATCTCGCCCTTGTTCTTATAGAGAGGGACAAGAGTACTCTTTCTCCGTTCATTTGAGATCTAATTACTCCTCCAAATCTTGTTAAATAGATCCGTGAGCCATTTTATTACCGTCAGTCTTAACCATCTCCATACTTCAATAATGATTCCATTGGGACTAACTGTTCTCGTGCTTTCATGTTTTATTTTAGCAATATCCACAATTTACAGATATAAGAAAAAATCATAAATAATTCAAAAAACATATAGAGATGGACTATACATCACAAATGATTATTAAGCCTCCACCAACGAAGAGATTCACCTGATTGGAATTGCATGGAGGTGTTGTTTATATGATAATAAATAGCGCTTATCACAAAACTGAGGACACGAGGAACTCACAGTGCCTTCTGATGATATTTCTCCATAGTTTCCCTCCATGCAGGTAAGATATCTATACGAGACAAAAATGATCGATAGTCAACGCATGCACATTAAAAGCACAACCTATACGAACTTGTTTTGAATTGGTATTTTTCAAAAAAGGACATTAGTTTATGTAAAAGTAAACCTAAAAGAAAGATCAAATTTAGTTATCGTTTTTCTAATCTCAGCCTTGGTCCTTCTATCCCATACTTGCTGAAGATTATTGGAGTTCCTATGATATGCTTAAAAGGGGGTGCATGTATGGTCTGTGATTCACTTTGTCAACATGCACACCTTACCTTGATGTGACTTCAACATTCGACAACTAGATTCTGAACCAGTTTCTATGCAAAAGATCATTCCTTCCTAAAATATTTACCTGCATGCGGCCACATGTTTGGCCCGTAGAATGGTTTCTGTGCATCAGGATCATCTTCAGAAAACTCAATACCAATGTAATATCCCTCTTTATAATCTCCTGCAACGTGTTGAAACAAGAAGATTTAAACCCAATTAAAAACAAGAACCACAACAAATTCCAGATGGTTGTGACCAATGGAATAGCAATCATGCAAATGCCTCATTCATTATGCATTTTTTGAATATAGCGTGAGAAACTGGACCAGAATACTGTAGCTAGAAGAGGTTCATCTGCACCAATTTTAGGTCGCAGGAAAAGTCAAGAAAGAGAAACGAAGTCCTCTTTGCGCAAGTTCTATGGCGAGCCAACCTTAGGCGACTCTTTGGCTTTAGATTTTCCAGATTCAACATCCATTATCTTATAATAATGACAATTTGCTATGACATATGAATTATTGGACATAGACATAAGTTCTTTTGCACTAGTTGAAGGGGCACACATAATACATGAGCATAAAAACTGAAATAATTGTTTTCCAAATGATTTTGTATCAAAATAGACAAAAGCTAGACAATCAAGGTATTAATAAAATAATATTGAATAGGAAGTGATACTTTTGAAAACCAAAAGAGCCATATTAAAGATACCACAATGATTCTCGAAAGGGCACTTCCTTAATGTATAGTATAAATACAATATCATAACCTAAAAAATACAAAAGCCATAGGGTATAGCACAAACCATGTATCTGATTGACAGGATCCAATCGTGAATCAAAAACAGGTGTATAGCCTCGATATTTTTCATTCCTTAAAACCTTCATCTTTTCTTCCATGGGCAAACTGAAAAATCTTTTGCTTTGCAAGAAAACCTCCTCCATGAATTCATTATCAATTCCATGATTGATAACATAGAAGAACCCAGTATCTAAGCAAGCCTAAAAAATTCATTCATAAGCTAATGTGTGAGGATATGGAATCAGCTTTTGACATACAAGAGAGAGAAAAACAAGATAAACGAACTCCACATCAAGATTATTACTATCACCTCAGGTAGCAGTTCTCCAACATTGACATAAAATGTGAATAAAACAGTACCATGAAAATTCTTCTATGAAAATCAAGCCAAATGGCACATTTTTGGCTCGCATGTTGAACCAGACAAAGATAGAATTCAATATTATCGTGATTATCATAAATCTACATAAGATTATGAAAACTGTGATAGATATTATTATAAGTGTTTATTTGTATAATATTTCCCACCGATAACGAGGTCGATGATTATAATAAAACTACGAGAAACAAGAATTAGCAATTTCTAAAAATATTGAAATTCAATCATGCAAAACCCAATCAATTACAAAACTTAAAATCCAATTACCATCCTCCATAATCTCTCTCACTCACCCGAACGAATCCATACACCAAATAACAACAGAAACACACGTGCAAAGCTTTTACATGAAGCAGAAAGCAGAGCAAAATGAGCGATGGAAAAAGTAATCGTTGGATACAATTTCTTTTGCAAAAAAAACTAATATTCAGATGGAGTGATCAAAGAGTGGGGAAAAATCCACTAAGAACACAAGGCTTCTAATAAAGCCCATCACTATTTTCGTTCAGTCTGACGTTAAACAGGATTATACATACAGAAGATGACTAAATTGTGTGAACACTGAAATAGCATAATTTGAGCTATGGATTTGCCTGTTTGAGGAGTGAAACGGAGGACTGAATATCAGGGCTAGAAAGATCGACGCAGTTCAGAGCTGAAACGCTGGCCGATTCCGGAAGTTGCGTCCTTGATTTCACCGACATAACTGCAGATAATGTTTCTTTTTTTCCTTTTTTTCCCCCACAGAATCCAAGACAAGATATCTTTAAAAATGAAATAGAGTATCTAATAATAACAAATTCCAGTAGATTGCATTTGAGGGTCAAATAGGGGTGCTTACCGGGCCGGGTCAAACCAGACCCGGCCCGGATTCGGACTGTTAAGTCCGGTCCGAAATCGGAACCGGACTTAACGGTTCCGGTTCGCCCCGGAACCGGTTAGAAACCGGTCCGGGGCGGTCCCGAAGAACCAAACCGGTAGCACCGTCGGTTCCGGTGCTACCGGTTTGGTTCCGGTTCTGGAACCGGAACCGGTAGATTTAAAAAAAAAAAAAAATTAAAAAAAACGTTGCCCTCAACGTTAACATTTGTTAACGTTGGCAACGGCTCTTAGCCGTTGCCAACGTTAACTTTTTATTTTTTTATTTTTAAAATTTTTTTAATCAAAAAAAAAAAACTATAAATAGGGGATGTTGTGTTGTGTATTGTTTCATAACAATTCTTGTAACGAAAATTACTTCACTCTCATATTTTTCTCTCAATTGTGATATCTACAATTTACTTATAGTCTTATATCATAATGGCATCTTCATCTAGCAGTGGTGCTGGTCGTAGCCGGGTCGTAGTCGGGGTCTCGTTCCGGGTCGTCTATCACTGAGTTCATCTTCTGCAATGAATTTACCTGTGCCAATTCCTGAGTTAAATGAAAGTTATGATTTTTTTGCTGACCTCAATGTTGGTGGTTCTTCTATGAATGTCGAACCACAACAATCCCAACAACCTGCCGAACCTGTTGCTGCCCAAGCCCAAGAAAGACAACATGTGGAGTCATCCGGAGCCACTACAGCAGCGAGTAGACAACCTACTCGTGCCAAAAGAAGTAAGATATGTGATCACTTTGAACTCGCTCAAAAAGAAGGTACGAATGAATCTGTTGCAATATGTAAATTATGTAAGATCCAGTATTCATATAAAGCTGGTGGTTCCAGTGGAGGCACCGGAACATTTAAAAAACACTTAGTAAAAAAACATAATTTTGATGAGACAACATTACAACCATTAAGTCGAGAAGCAACACAAGCACAAATTCTTACTGGCACGAATTTTATTTTAACTGCTTGAATTAATCGTAGGTCACTTGTTAGATATGTGATCAGATGTGAACTACCTTTACAAGCTGAACGTGCTGGTTTTATTGAATTTGCTTCGTCTATACAACCCATGTTTAAACATATTTCCAGGCACACACTAAAAAGAAATTGTATGGACGTATTTGTTGAATATAGAAATACATTGTTTCAACATCTTTCTAGTTTGCCTTGTAGGGTTAGTTTAACATCTGATATTTGGACAAATGTAAATTCTGATTCATATCTTGTTGTCACTTGTCATTGGATTGATGATAATTGGTGTATGCAAAAAAGGATTTTGTCTTTAGATGAGTTAGATTGTGCACATACTGGTTATGTAATTGCTAAATATGTATTCAATACTTGTAGACATTATGAAATTCAGGATAAGGTATTTTCAATCACATTAGACAATGCTGCGAATAACAATGCTGCGATGCGTGATTTAAAGACCTATCTTAAACCAATGCTTGATGGTATTTTTTTCATGTTAGATGTGCATGTCATGTGATTAATTTGGCTGTTAAAGTTGGTTATGAGGACAATCACTCAGCATGTATTGACAAAATGAAATACTGCGCTAAATGGTTACGCACGAGCCGTGTTAAGCGTGATTGGAAACAATTATGTTTATCTAATGGTTTAAGGCATCTTCTTTTTCCATCACCAATAGAAACTAGGTGGAATTCGTTGTACAATTTGTTGAATGCTATGTTACCTTACAAAGATATTTTAACTCCATTTTATAATTCATATCAAATGCCTGATAGCGATGAAAGTATTTATTTGACTAATGAGGATTGGGAATTTGTTGAAAATTGTGTATCATTGTTAGGTACTTTCAAATAAGCGATGAAACGTTTCTCTGGTGTTACTTATCCAACTTCCGTTTATTTTCTTCCTTTAGTATTTAACATGCTTGATAAATTTATAGAATTTAGAGATGACTATGACTTGTATGCTTTTGTTAATGCAATGGAAACTAAATTTATAAAGTATTGGGAACAAATCCCACCCGTGCACTGCATCGCAACATTGCTAGATCCTAGTCAATGTTTATCTTTATTTGAGATATTTTTTGAATATTATGCTAAGTTTTTGGGGAAGGTTGTTGACGATCAAAAGACGTCTACAATGCAATCTCTCCAAAATATGTTTCAATTGTATTATAATCAACAGGCAAGTGAATCATCGCAACAAAGGCCTGTTGAAGAACAACCCCAAGCTCAATCTAAAGGTGGGGGCATCAATTTGCTTAGAATGCTGGGCAGGAAAAAACTTAAGGGAAAAGGACCTTCTACTAGCACGTCGACTGAGTTGCAAATTTATCTGAATTATCAATTTCTAACCGAAGACAACTTCGACGTCTTACAATGGTGGAAGTCCAATGCAGCACAATTCCCTATCTTAGCCAAAATGGCTAGAGACGTGTATGTTGTACAAGCTTCAAGCGTCGCTTCTGAATCGGCATTCTCAACATGCGGCCGTATTATTGGAGACTACAGAAGTAGTCTATCAGCTGATTCGTTATCCATGCTCACGTTACTTAAAGATTGGTTTGAAGCAGAATGCAAAAATAGAAGAGATGGGACGGTTGACGAATTCGTAAATCATTATGACGAGCAAGAAGAAGAGAACGCCAAAACAATACTTATCAATTATGAAGACTGCTAAGTACTAAATTGTAATATTTTTTTATTTAGATTTTCAATTGTCATGTCTTTACAATTATTTGTATGCATCTATATTATGAAATGAAGAAGAAATATATTGAATTTGTGATGAACATCATTGAAGAAACATTTACAACATTTAAAAAAAAAAACGAAAAACCGATAAGGATCCGAACCAAACCGGAACCGGTTGGAACTGGAACCGGTTCGATACGGATCCTCAATGGACCGGACCGGTTCCGCCCATAACGGGTTCGGAACCGGCCGGTTCTGGTCCGGACCGGACCGGTTCCAACCGGTAAGCAGCCCTAGGGTCAAATATGAAAATGACCTTAAAAGAATTTTAAAGTCATAGACCTCTACAAAATTATTTTTGGTCAACTAACCTTCAAAATAAAAAATAACCAATTTATTCCAATTATATCCTTACAAATTTTAAAACTAACTTTTTATGAACATGAAATCCCTCAGTTTCTATCATCTTGAGACAAACCCAAGAGCATACTTTTGCAAGGGACTCAATGTTCATAAATCGATACAAAGAAAATAAAATCGGCCCATCATGCTTCCGAATTACAATAAAATTTTATTAAACAGATAATACCATTTTGACCATAACGGCACCGGGTGAGGTGGGTCGCAACGCCACCAGTCGAAAGCTTACTGCCTCCAGACTGTTTTACGAATGGCTCCTCACCATCCAACCTCAGCTCACGGGCGAGGTTAGTCTGCCAGTTATCCGACTCCTTCAGAAACCACACAGCACAGCCCTAATTCGTTTCCTACCTTAGGGCGTAAGGTATAATCAAGATATAAAAAGATTTAAAGGAATCTGGGAGATAGATGGGCAAAAGCCTTATTTTTATTCTGGAATACTTATAACATCTCTTACATTAAAACTTCTCCTTTTGGGAGAAGACGGACTTGTTTAGCCTCTCATATAGATGAGGCTTGACTCAAGAACACATAAACATATAACAAACAGAACAATATTACAGACACTTATGAAATTCAAGAAAGAAAAGAAATATTACCAAGCTAAGAAAGCTGAAGATTACAAAGCTCGGAGACTACAATATTTATTTTTCAGAAAACTATGGAGAATTTTCGATGTCCTTAGCTTCCTGAATGCCTTGGTATTTATAGAAGTCTGGAGGTAGATGTGAAATCCGGACTTCAAATCTTGTTGATAATCAGACGTCATTGCATGCGTCTTCTCTCTTGTTAGGTATCTTGTGGTCCCTTCGACTTTCGGCCGAAGCGTGGTCCTACCATTTTGTTTTCTTTTTTAAATGGTAGTGGTCCTCGTCAGAGTCAAATGTCTCTTGTCTCCCTGTGGTCCCTAAAAATGTGGCTTTTGCAGTCCGCGTGGGAATCTTCCACGTTTGCCCGGTCCTGCTTTGTCATCTTTCTTTTGGTCCCGTTTGACAGGGAACCCTTTCCCGAACAGTGGCTCTTTCTGTTCTGGGCAGCTCGGGCAGATGTAGTCCAGCCATCTTCCCACATGAGCCATGTTACAGAACCTCCGGCTAGTTTCTTTGGTTGCCGGAATCTTGTTTTCCCATAATATTTGCCTCTTCTTTTCAAAGATATCCTCGGCAAATTTTGTAGTATGGCTTGTCATGGAGTTAACCATGAATGATCCGTTCGCTGTTTTCGGGAAGATTTTGAACGGATACTTGACTTTGTACATCTCAGTAAGACAGACCCATAATCCCCATGCTCTTCTGGTGGTAATGTCATCTTCTGTGAGCGGGGAAACTAGTGTTGTTCCTTCAGGCGGTGGTTTTATTTGATCCATCGCCTTCCAGTTAGGTCTCTATAACTTTACAAAATGAAAGCTAAGGTGAAGACCTTTTTCTGTAATTTCTGGGGCTGCAGTAATGAATTTCAGCTCCAGAACATCTCCTCGTCCAAGTGTATGATTATTTTGCCATGAGTCATACACTCCTTCATAGATCCAATCCGGTAATTTTATGATTTCCGGAAAACTTGGTGCTGTGGTAAAGACTGAGCTAGGCAGCCAAAATCAAACCACTCACGAACACTTTCTGGTTTGACACCAGGATGCATCCACATTCTTGGGTATTTTCCTGACCAGTCTGCAGTAATTTTTCCATGAATTATACCCACTCTTGTACAAAGTGTCTCCCATGATCTTTGGTATTCCTGAAAAGGGGAATTTGGGGAAACAATATTCTCGTTAGTATTAACCTTAGATTTGCCCGCCGATGGCCTAAGATTAATCTCTCCATCTTTAACCCCTGAGGTGTTGGGTTGGATTGATTCTTCGGATATCCCAGATACCTTGGAATCAATTTTTCCTTCGGTATCTTCCCCGAAAGGATCAATACTAGGACATGTAGTGGTGGTACTTGAATCCTCCACACCGGTTGATGAGCCCGGCTCTCTGAAACACGACTTTAGCTTCACTGCTGAAGCATCCCGTCGGAGGGGAATATAAAGACTGTCCCATAAACAGGTGTGAGCCTGCATGGTAGCCTTCATAGCCTGTTGGACCTTCGTGAGATCCAGTTCCTGTACTTGACCCGCAACCTGAGAATTAATCACCAGGCCGTTGATCTTCTTGTCTAGCTCCTCCAGATTTTCATGGAGGTGCTTTGATCTCGTGATGATGGAATTAGCTTCACTCGCTTCCATCTCTCGTCAAAAAATCTGCAAGAATATTTTTATCAGATTTAATAATGACAATATCATAATCATAATATTGGCATTCAGCTTGCCATCTTAGAAGTCTAGCCTTTTCTGGTTTTGATTCAATTTTATTTTTTAAAAAGGCTTTGACACTTGTATAAATTTCTTTGCAAGCAGGAAAAGTGGCCATTCTTAAAAGCCTTTCGAACAGCAAAGAACTCCTTCTCGTTGATGTGCCATCTGATAACTCCGTTGTTATCAAATAGACCACTACAATATCTGCAAGACACTTCTCCTTCTAGTGTAATTTTTATGAGAACTGTCGCCCAGCAATGATCACTGACATCTGTGTACAATACTAGTTCATCCTCATCGTTTGGTATTGCAAGCTTTGGTAGTTGCCTGCAAACCTTCTTCAGTTGTTTGACAGCTTGTCTAAGATCGTCATTCCACTCAAACTTAACATCCTTTTTGAGTAGTGGACTGAACACCTTCCTGTGGTTTGCTAGATTGTTGATAAACATCCATCGAAATTAACAACTCATAAAAAACTCTGAAGTTGTTTTAAATCCTTGAGGTCATCCGGATATCCTTGTACTTTTTCAACAATATGATTCTGCAGGATAATCCCAGATTCGTTGATCTCAACTCCAAGGAACTCGATTTGTCTTGTAGCGAATACTGCTTTCTTCTCGGAAAGTACTAATACTTCTGTCAGGATCGATTCCGGGGGTGGGTTGCCATTCCACACCGGAGTTCAACCAACTTGAGCTTCAATAGCTCGTGTTCTTGAATAATTGCACAGAGAGATTATATCGAGTTCGGTTACAAAACCGAGCGGAATACACTCGACATAACCCGCTCTATAACCGATTAAACATTTGAAAGACATTTTAAAGATATGCGAGAAAGTAAATAAACAAGCATTTGTTTATGGAAGTTCTAAGGTGGTGTAATCCTTCTACGTCTCCCCTTCTTCCACCTCATGGAAGGATTCCACTAGAAGACTTTGATTTATACAACCCCGTTGTACAAACCCAATCCAGTTGGGAATTCCCCATCCAACTAGAACTCCTAGCAACTCAATTATGTATGTTCTTTAATGTCTCACATACAAAGACCTCTCATCGGTTGTGATAAATCATCAACCGTTACAATGATATTCACTCATCTATTAAGCTCTCATATACATTGAATAGAGTGAATACATACGGCACAAATGATCTCTAACTAGATCTGATATAGCAAGGTAAGTGGTGCCAAAGGTTTGGGGAGTGCTCTTCATTTAGCAACTTTTGTCTTTGAAGTTCCCAAATTGAATCCCAAATGGGTTTGCTTTGTAAGGCTTGGATTGATCTTCAATCCGCTGTTATTGAGCTTCCAAATCATGTATATATAGCCCCAAGTAATGATATATACGTTAGACACAAGAATATGCCCGTTGGAGAAGGTTCTGCACCATTCCCGAGCTTGCAACGGTCATATTCTGGTTTCTGGGCTCTTTGTATTTCGGATCGGACTGGCCGGATCAGTTTGGGCAGATCATTCTGGCCGGATCAGCATGGGTAGATCAGTCTGGCCAGATCAGCTTGGGAAGATCATTCTGGTCCGGATCAGTCTGGGCAGTTCAGTCTGGTCCGGATCAGTCTGGACAATCAGCTTGATACAAAAGAGATTGATAAACTTGCTCTTTTGATCTGTTGCGTGTAGCTCTTGATTCTTTGATTTATGGGCAAAGTGATACACATGCAAGTTGTAGCCCTTTCTCTTAGCTTTCCACGGAATCAAGAATCGCTCGATTTCGAGTTCGTATGAGAGAGTTATGCTCGAAATACGAGGCGATACTCCTGCTGTCTGTTTGCTGGATGCAGCAGCACATGGCGTGACTTGCAGAAACTTTTTGGCCATCTTAACATCTGATTCAGTATTTGACTTTCAAATATGACTTGTAGATCTTTGTCTTAGATTTCCAACCCATACTGAATAGTTTCATTACAATAAGCGAGCTGCGAGTTATGGCCAATAGACTGACAGCCGCTTGCTGAAACAGCTTGCTGTTTTTTCGTGGTACAGCTCGATCTTGCAGGCGTCTTTTATCCTTGATAACATTCGAACTAGCCGATCTGTTGTGAAATATGACTTTTAGTATTTTGAGTTGGCTGTTCAACCTCTTTATAATCACGTCATTTCGATATCCGAGCTATTAGATATGATCGAAACAATCCGCTCTGCCAGAATTTCAATCTTGGTCCAGCTTGATATTTTCAAGCTACTTCTTTGTAATTCATCAAGCTTCTAATCATGATCTATGAACTGCACACTTGATGAATTATGTTAGCAACACAATAACAAGTTTTGTTAACATCAAAACCAAGATTATCCGGGTTCCCAAAACCCAACAATCTCCCCCTTTTTGATGATCACAAAACTTAAATAAAAATATGAACATTAAAGCACAATGTTGCATAACAAGAAAAAACCATATTTTTAAACAACATATTTCTCTCCCTTTTTGTGTGAATCAAAAGGAAGACAAATAAAATTTACTCCCCCTTAAGGATTGAGATTAAACTCTCCCCCTTAATTTTAAAATGTTTGAAAATTTGAGCAAGTGAGAGGCAAATGGGGTAGGCTAAAAAAAATTAAAAAAATGCAATGCACATTAATTTTTGAACAAAAATAACCTCTTTTGATGATGGATGAATCATACTTGGCAATAAATTTGAATTTCTTGACAAAACTCAACAATGTCCATTTCATCTTTCAGCGGTGACAGCACATGAGTCAACTTTGCAGAATAAATTGCTTTTGCTCGTGAAGAATTAGGCTGCAAGACCTATACCGCTGTGATCCTCTATGAGTCTAGTTTGCAACGCAAAACACGGTTTGTCATTTGGACATCTCAGCAAGAAGTTATGCCAATTTTCCCAAAGTCGCTGCAAGCTGCCAGAAAAACTAAAATGCATCGAAAATTGTTAGAAAAAATCTCAAAATAAAAATTTTAAACTTAAAATGAGTTTAGAACAGATTGAACGAGAATTTGAACATTTAAAATAGATTTTAAAATTATTCGTGCAAAATGAATGCAATGAAATTGATTTTTATTCTAAAAATTTTCATACACCAAATTTTGAAAAAATATGCTATGAAAATATTTCATGCTCATGAGAAAATTTTTGTTAGTTCCGGACCTTATCGATGAGATTTTAAAGATGACAAAACATATCAGACCGGATCGAGAGAAATCAGACTGACCAGATCGATCTCTCAAAACAGATCAAGCTGATGAGGCATATCGCATATCAGACCGGATCGATAGAAATCAGACTGACTAGATCGAACCTTCAGATCGATCTCAATCTTTATCAGATCAGAGCAGTCAAGGATGAATATAGATTGGTTCTTCAGTCCGAATCATTAACAGCTATTTATTGAAGCATTTAATGTCGCAATTAATGCTGAAAAAGACCATAGACTGAAGATTACCATAAAAGGTAAGAAGACAAAGAAGAGCTTACCTGACAGTCGCCAAAAGCATGAACCAGAATGGCAAGTACCTTAAAGAAGAAGACTGTAGCTTACTCAAAGCTTAAGCAGAGTCAAAAGTTGCACATTAAGGGAATAATATCGTTGGTACATGCAACTATAAAAGGATGCAACAGAAGATCTCAAAAAAAGGGAGTCTGATCAATCGAAAAACGCACAAGAAAGGAAAACAGCACAAATAAAAAAAACAAATAAATTCAAACTATTTTGTTAGTTCCGGACCTTATCGATGAGATTTTAAAGATGACAAAACATATCAGACCGGATCGAGAGAAATCAGACTGACCAGATCGATCGCTCAAAACAGATCAAGCTGATGAGGCATATCGCATATCAGACCGGATCGATAGAAAACAGACTGACTAGATTGAAGCTTCAGATCGATCTCAACCTATATCAGATCAGAGCAGTCAAGGATGTATAAATATTGGTTCTTCAGTCCGAATCATTAACGGCTATTTATTGAAGCATTTAATGTCGCAATTAATGCTGAAAAAGACCTTAGACTGAAGATTACCATAAAAGGTAAGAAGACAAAGAAGAGCTTACCTGACAGTCGCCGAAAGCATGAACCAGAATGGCAAGTACCTTAAAGAAGAAGACTGTAGCTTACTCAGAGTATAAGCAGAGTCAAAAGTTGCACATTAAGGGAATAATGTCGTTGGTACATGCAACTATAAAAGGATGCATCAGAAGATCTCAAGTTGACTCTCGCTGATCAATCAAAAAACGCACAAGAAAGCAAAACAGCACAAGCTTACAAGCTCAGAAGCTCTCGAGCTGAAATTCTTCTTAAGCACGATTACATTGTAATATTTGATCATTTTAGGATCACTGTGTGCATAGACAGAAGTCTATCTTGTGTATTCTGTATTGAAAGATAGAAGTGAGAAATTATTGTAACTGTCAGATAGAGTGTGTCTGAACAGATCGAGTGACTAGGAGTTTCAGTCTGGTAGTGAGGTAAATCCAGCTGAATCGGGTTTGTACAACAGGATTGTATAAATCAAAGTCTTCTAGTGGAAACCTTCCTTAATTGGAAGAAGGGGAGACGTAGAAGGATTACACCACCTTCGAACTTCCAGAAACATATTCTGTGTCTTATCATTCTATACTCCTTCTGTTATTCAAAGCCATCGAGCCGTTCTTACTAATTTGAGAACAGACCGTTCCGCACTAAAACATTCAGTGGTCTGTTCTGCAAAAGAGTTGATTAAGAAACAGATTTCGTCTCACTAATCCGAACGAAATCACAAGTGATTAATTTTTTAATAGGAGTGTTCATTCACCCCCCCTCTAAACACTCCGGAACGATCCTAACAAGTGGTATCAGAGCAGGTCATCTTAATCAGCACAAAGACACTTGAGCTGATGGCATCATTCAACAAAATTCCTATGTTCTCAAAAGAAGACTATGATAATTGGAGAATCAGAATGCAAGCTCATCTGGCAGCACAGGATGACGATATGTGGTTCTTCATCACTGATGGACCAATGAAGATTCTGAAAGTCAATATAGCAGTATCCATTACTGGTGGTGAACCCCAAATGGTCGAGAAGGATAGATCCCTCTGGACGAACGAAGAAAGAAAGAAAGCAAACCTCGACAACGTTGCCAAAGACATCTTGTTCAAGACATTGGACAAGAACATGTTCAGTAAAATCAAAATGTGCTCAACTGCCAAAGAAATTTGGGAGAAGATAGCACAGCTATGTGAAGGGAACGACCAGACCAAGGAAAACAAGCTGACTGTTGCTCTTCAAAGATTTTAGAGCATAAAAATGAAGATTGGAGAAACTCTAAATGAGTTTGATGAAAGAGTTACTGGTATTATCAATGAACTGAACGGTCTGGGCAAGGAATACTCAAACAGAGAGATCACTCTGAAAGTTATGAGAGCCCTGCCAAAAGAATGAGATGTTAAGACCATTGCAATGAGGGAATCCAAAGATCTGAAC
This sequence comes from Haberlea rhodopensis, assembly GCA_907163345.1. Classification (NCBI taxonomy): domain Eukaryota; kingdom Viridiplantae; phylum Streptophyta; class Magnoliopsida; order Lamiales; family Gesneriaceae; genus Haberlea; species Haberlea rhodopensis. The sequence goes on from CAJQUN010000188.1 coordinate 1,002,382, forward strand.
AAAGTTAAACTTCATGATCTGTTCGCAGATCTTAAAGCATATGAGTTCGAACTGATCTGCAGAGGTGAAGCAGAGCCATTCATCTCTCAACCAAACAAAGCACTGGCAGCCATTCCAGACCAGACCGCCCCCACAACAGATCGATCTATCGAACAGATAAGTAATGATGCTATGTCATTATTTATCAAGAAATTTGGTAAATTCATGTCTAAAAATTAGAGGAACTTTAAACCCTCTCATCATTATAAATCAAGAAAGGACGATGCTGTTAATGATCAGGCTTGCTACAATTGTGGTAAGATCGGACATTTTATTGCAGATTGCACCAGACCGAAGAAAGAAGAACGTAAAGAGAAGCATCGTGATGACAGGAAAAAGAAGCACTACAAAGACCGCAAAAATCATGGAAAGTCCCAAAATGTCCTAGTAGCAGAAGAAGGAAACAACAAATGGGCTCAGACTGATTCAGACTCAGAAAGCTCTGAATATTCTTCCAGCGAAAGCGAAGAAGATATTCAATGTCTAATGGCAGACGAGACTATGAGTCAAACAGACGAGGTATTCGATCTTGACTCAAATGAATTTACACATGAAGAGCTCATGTCCGCACTGCAAGACATGGCTAATGATTATAGACTCTTAGCTGAATCATTTGAGAAAAGTAAAGCTAAAGCCAATGATCAAATGGATGAGCACAACAAACCAAGCTACTCTGAGCAGGGTGAGTGCAATAATCTAAAGATCGAGCCGAATAAGCTGAAAAACTCTTATGATCAGCTCCATGAAGAAAATAAGAGAATTAGCACACAAAATGCTAAGCTTTCTCATATCTTCAAAACATGGACAAAATCCAGAACATCCTTGGAAGAATTGCAAGAGGTACAAAGAAATGTCGGTGATGTTACAGGCATAGGCTTTGATATCAAAGACTGCACCAAAGATGAATCTGAACTGTTGCTGGTAAAGAACAAAATCAAACAAATGACATTTGTTAAATCCAGCACAGTATATGAGACTGAAGCACCTATAATTCAAACGGGAGTCTCTTTTGAGAATCAAGGTTTGAGAAAAGGGATTGGATATGTCAACCAAGCTAAAGAAAAGGCACCAGCAAGCTTTGCGTCTTTCAGACCAAATCTAAATGTGCAAGATCTAAGGCAAGGAAGACAATACAATTACTATAATTCAAAACCAGTTCAACGAAGATATAGACTACCCTATGAGAATAAAAGGTTTCCATATCGCACACATTATCAAACACAACATCGAAATAGATCAGCTCACATCACACCAGACACACACAAGCCATTAAAGCTGATACAGGTGTGGGTTCCCAAAGGGCTAATCCGTTCTGGACCCAAGTAGGATTGGGTACCAACAATAATTATGTTTGATGACAGGTACCAAAGAAACTTGCATCAGACTAGTACTTGGACAGTGGGTGTTCTCGTCACATGACTGGAAACATCGAGCTGCTGTCTGAAGTCACAGAATGTACTGGACCAAAGATCATCTTCGGAGATAACTCAAAGGGTAAGACCGTGGCAAGGGTAAGATTGTCCATGGTAATATTATTATCAATGATGTGCTGTTAGTTGAAAATCTATGCTATAATCTGATTAGTATAAGTCAACTATGTGATAATAGTTATACTGTAGAATTTCACAAACACACTTGCACTGTTAAATCGTCAGACGGTATGACCATGCTTGTAGGAATCAGAAATGGAAATACATATAAGATTAACTCGAACTTTGCTCAACCTGATAATCCTACTTGCTTCATCGCTAATAATGATAATAAACACTGGCTATGGCATAAACGCTTGAATCATCTTAATTTTAGGACTATATCTAGCCTGTGTAAACATGATTTAGTTGTCGGTCTGCCCAAGATCGACTTGCTAAGGATAAGATCTGTGAAGCATGCCAAATGGGCAAACAGATCAGATCATCCTTCAAAAACAAGAATGCAAAATCCTCCTCACGCTGCTTAGAACTACTGCATATGGACTTGTTTGGTCCTATACCAATAACAAGTTTAGGGGGAATGCGGTATACTCTTGTTGTTATTGATGATTACTCACGTTTTACTTGGACTATATTTTTGAGCAGTAAAGATCGGAACGGTCCGAAATTGATCAAGCTGTTGAAACGCACTCAGAATGAGAAATCATCCAGCATAGAAAGGATTTGAAGTGACAAAGGCACTGAGTTTTCAAATCAGAATCTTGAATCCTTTCTAGAAGATCATGGAATTAAGCATGAATTTTCAGCCGCCCGAACTCCCCAACAAAATGGAGTTGCATAACGAAGGAACAGAACGCTTAAACAGGCAGCAAGAACAATGCTTGCTGATTCTGGAATTTCGCAAAAGTTCTGGGCAGAAGCTGTAAATACTGCATGCTACACTCAAAATCGGTCTATGATTAACAAGAAGTTGAATCTCACTCCATATGAGATATGGACTGGTAACAGACCGTCTATCTCTCACCTTCATGTATTTGGTTGCAAATGCTTCGTTCACAACAATGGTAAGAATCATCTTACAGCATTTGAAGCTAAATCAGATAACGGGATATTCTTAGGATATTCATCTATTAGCAAAGCTTTTAGAGTTTTCAATAATCGCACTTTAACTGTAGAAGAATCTGTCCATGTGGTTTTTGATGAATCTTTATGTATTGAGGGTAGCAAGGAATCAATTCAAAATCAGATGGAAAACATCCATCTCGAAGCTAACAGTGATGATGAGATTGTAGATAACAGGTCAAGAGACAATCCACCAGAACCTGAAGTACCAGACAGACCAGATCATGGCAATGAAGCTCCTTCAGATCGAGCCGATCTGGATGTTCCTCACTCTAATGTTAAAACAGATGCTGACAATGCCACTATTACTCATCCGTCTGGACCAGACAATCCAGAATCGAGTTATCGATGGACAAAGAGGCATCCACCTGATCTAGTAATTGGAAGTCCTTCTGCACCAATTAGAACCAGAGGACAGATGATGGATGAATTCACTCATGCTGCTTTCATATCAAATCTGGAACCTAAAAAGATTGATGAAGCGTTGACTGATTTCAATTGGATTAAGGCCATGCAAGAAGAGCTTAATCAGTTTGAACAAAATCAAGTTTGGAGTCTAACCCCCACGCCAAGCGATCTGCCTGTTATTGGAACCAGATGGGTGTTCAGAAACAAGCTAGACGTAGATGGAGTTGTGGTTAGAAACAAAGCCAGACTGGTAGCACAAGGATTCCGACAAGAAGAAGGAATTGACTTCGATGAATCTTTTGCACCAGTCGCCAGACTTGAAGCAATCCGAATATTTCTTGCTTATGCTGCTTTTAAAGACTTCAAGGTATATCAAATGGACGTTCAGAGTGCCTTTCTTAATGGTAAGCTTCAGGAGGAAGTCTACATTGAGCAACCTCCAGGATTTCAGAACCACTCCTTTCCTAATCATGTATATCTACTGAATAAAGCAGTATATGATCTGAAACAAGCACCAAGAGCCTGGTATGATACTCTGTCTCAATTTCTGCTGAACCATGATTTTCAGATCGGCTCAGTAGATAAAACTCTATTTAAATTTATTAAGGGGGAACATACTTTGTTAGTTCAAATTTATGTTGACGATATCATTTTTGGGTCAACTAACCCCAAATTATGCGAGAAATTTTCTAAGTTAATGCAGGGACAGTTTGAGATGAGTATGATGGGCGAACTTTCATTCTTTCTGGGTCTCCAAGTCAAACAGCTCAGCAATGGCATTTTCATCAATCAAACCAAGTATACCAAGGAGCTACTCAAGAGATTCGGAATGGAAACATGTTCAACTGCATCAACTCCAATGAGTCCTACAATCAAGTTAGATAAAGACGAAGGGGGAACAGCAGTTGAAGTGTCTATGTATCGCGGACTGGTCGGATTGCTCTTGTATCTTACAGCGAGCCGGCCTGATATTATGTTTTCAGTCTGTATGTGTGCTAGATTTCAGTCAGAACCAAAGCAATCACATTTCATTGCTGCTAAGCGTATTCTGAAATATTTGAAGGGATCTCAGAACGTTGGTCTTTGGTATTCCAAAGATTCAAATTTCAGCTTAATAGGATATTCAGACGCTGATTATGCTGGCTGTAAGATTGATCGCAAAAGCACCAGTGGAACATGTCAATTCCTAGGTGAAAGATTGATCTCTTGGTTTAGCAAGAAGCAAACATCTATTGCCACATCTACAGCTGAAGCAGAATATCTTGCCGATGGAAGCTGTTGTGCTCAAATGCTTTGGATTCAACACCAGCTCAAAGACTATGGCATTCAAGCTGTTGAATCTCCGATATTTTGTGACAACACAAGTGCAATTGCCATAACGTATAATCCAGTTTTGCACTCTCGAACAAAACACATTGATATACGACATCATTTTATTCGAGATCATGTTGGCAAAAAGGAGATTCGGATCGAGCATATTTCAACAGATCAGCAGGCAACAGATATCTTCACCAAACCACTCCTGAGGCTAAGTTTAATTACTTTCGTCAAATTCTTGGTTTAATAGATTTATCTTAATGTTTTTAGAAGTATCTTTCTTTTAGTTATCATTTAAAGGTTGTATGCTGGCACAGATTGATAATACAATTATCAGAACGACACAGACCGGTCCGAACTTTCAGACCAATCTATGTCAAATCTGATGTTATCCCATGATCTGTCTGGTCAACAAATCGTTAAATAAAATAATTGTTTAAAACAGCCCGGACTGATCGCAAATTTTAACCGCCTTATCTCTCTTTTATCCTAACCGTTTTATTTTGAATTATTTAATGATCAGTCATCGAGATAAAGACACGTGTCTTCTCTCTCTAATTTAGCGGGATGAACATTTCATTTCTCATTCACTTTTTACAATTTATCGTTGTCTGCTCTCTAACTCTCTCATATTATTTTTCAAACTCTTCGTATTTCTCCATTACACTACAATGGTCACTATCACTCACAACTCTCTCTCCGTTGAGTTCGATGATATCTACAGGGCTGAAGATACAGAGATGGTCTCTATTTTCCGAGCTTTGGAATCGTCTGGTTTAAGGAATTTTCTGGAGTGTGGCAAAGTGGTTTACGAATCCGAGATTCGCGAACTGTTCGCCAATGCTGTATCACAGAGGTCTTTCATCTCCACCACCGTAAAGGGAAAATCCTTTGAAATCTCTCAGTCGACGCTGGCAAAGACCTTTGGTCTTCCCAACTCCGGACTGACTGAGTTTGGCCAGATTCCTCAAGCTTCTCTCACAGCTCTTCAGGGGAAGGTATCTATCTTTGGCCACCGCCTGCAGCCTTCATTCAAGAAGAAGGAAATGCTCTTTCATTTCCAGGTGTTATGCGAGATCGTTGGTAAGCCATTATTGGGCAAAGCCGGAAGCTTTGACGCCGTCACTGCCGAGAAATTCAGGGCCATGGCTGCTATTGTTTCTGGACAGAAGATGAACTGGTCCGTTATTCTATTTGGAGTCCTGTTGGAAACAGTGATTGCCTCCAAACAGGCCGTCTACTTTGTTGTTCCTCTCAGCAAGCTACTGGAGACTTTGGACATCGAGCTAGGGAAGCAGTCTGCTCTAAGTCCCTTCAAAATTCTCAACTCCAAAGGGCTAGCACTAATGAAGTCCAAGAGTGCTCCACCTACTCCTTCCGATCTGGTGGCTGTCAAGATTGAGAAATGAGCAGAACAGACTGCCACTAAAAAAACTCGGGTCAAGCGCAAATTGACCATTCAGACAGACTCCGAGGAAACTCAGTCTGCTCCGTCATCACCAGCCAAGCCCCTTCCCAAAAAGCCAAGAACCCAGATCACCAAGCCACACAAAACCTTACCTCTCAATACCCTACCCATATTGCCTCCCACAAAAGCCACCCCTGCACCTCAACCTACAACCCAACTTTCAACCGCTTCAACCACTGCACCCAAAGTAACCATCCGAGTCCCCTCTGCCATCCCCGTGGTCAAATGGATTGTTATCACTGAGTTGGGAGACTACACCCAATCAGGGATCAAATATCCATCTTCCACAGGCAAGGGCAAAGCCACTCTCACTGAACCCCTCTCTTCCAAACCCAAATCTGCCGCGTAAACAGCCATCGACATCACTATGGAGGATGTTGAAGAGAAGGTGAAGGCGCTCGTTGTAGTCTTTGATGAATATGTTGAGTACAGAACAATCAACCACATTGAGATGTTCTTCGGCAAACTGAAACGCCTACAGAAAATGGAAGAAGAAGTCCTTAAGGGGACAGAGACAGATGATGTTCGAATTGCTGTACAGCGCAAAGATCTCTTTAAGGCCAACCAGCGATTCAGACTGGCGAATGCGCTTTTGGATGCTAAGAAAGTAAATTTCGATCCGCACACTCCAACTGCCAAAGATGATGATGCTATTATCGCTCAATTGGAAATGGATATCCATGCTCTTCACTTAGCTGTCCGATTTCAACGACAGAAACTCAGCATATCCACTCCAGTACCCAGCCCGGATCATCCATCTGCGAGCAAGACTCTGGCAGAACCTTTCATAGAGGTTGTTCCCTCTGGAGCACCAGAACAGATAGCAGACCAGACAGCAGAACGCATAGCGGATCAGACAGCGGAGCAGCCAATGACTAATGCTCCGTCTACTACAGAAGATGAACCCTTGAACGTTTTGTTGGACTCTCCAACAACGTCTATTCCTCTGGGATCATCAGTCTCCCATGTTCAACTCAGTCCAACCGCCGCACTTACAACAGTTGGCGCACCAGAGTTCGTCGATCCGGATTTGTTGGTGTCCACCGTTGTTGCAGCTCTGCAGATTGAGGAGCCTTCCAGACCCAGCACTCCTCCAGTCCAATCAGATGAAGATATGGCCTTCATAGAAGAATTCTCTTCGGACTTGGTCACCTTGATCAGGTCCGAAAGTCGCCAAGCTGCTATGTCTTCAATCATACCAATTGCTGTAGACGCTGATCAAGCCTTGTCATCATCGGATCACTCTCCAAGCCAGCTATCTGATGCAGCTCCGTCCCTGGCAAGGACCCTTCAGCACCTATCTAACAACTGTCTGTCTCTTTCCCAACGAGTTATAGAGGTTTATCAAAGTCAGAGGACTACATCTTTGGACTTTGATTCATTTAAAGAGAAGATGGCAGCCAGTATTAGCAGCATTCAATGAGGACTGAACGACTTGTTCTCTCAGCAAGCTACTTATAAAAACAGCCTGAGAAAATAGCAGATCGAGCTGGCCACTGAAGTCAGAGCATCCGTCGCCAATCCCTTCGCGCTCAAGACACTCGTCTTGACGCTATCAGCGCTCAGCTAGCACAAGTTGTCGATTTTTTTCAAGAGATTGCTGCTGACAAAAAGGGGGAAAAGAGAAAATACTTCAAGCCGCATCCATCTCAGTCTTCAAGAAAATAGAATAATCAGACTGTCTGTATATAGGATTTTTGGTGATATAAAAATCCTTCTTTGTTAAGTCCTTGTTCATTTATTTTGAAATAAAAAAAAAAGGCTTAATCGATCCGAAATTCAACTTAATAATGTTCATTTATTTTGAACAAGAAGAAGTAATCGATCCGAAAGTATACGCTTCAGAGTTCTTAAAAGACTGGATAAAAAGATTTAGAAGCTAGGTTTTGTCATCATCAAAAAGGGGGAATTTGTTAGTTCCGGACCTTATCGATGAGATTTTAAAGATGACAAAACATATCAGACCGGATCGAGAGAAATCCGACTGACCAGATCGATCGCTCAAAACAGATCAAGTTGATGAGACATATCGCATATCAGACCGGATCGATAGAAATCAGACTAACTAGATCGAACCTTCAGATCGATCTCAATCTTTATCAGATCAGAGCAGTCAAGGATGAATATAGATTGGTTCTTCGTCCGAATCATTAACGGCTATTTATTGAAGCATTTAATGTCGCAATTAATGCTGAAAAAGACCATAGACTGAAGATTACCATAAAAGGTAAGAAGACAAAGAAGAGCTTACCTGACAGTCGTCGAAAGCATGAACCAGAATGGCAAGTACCTTAAAGAAGAAGACTGTAGCTTACTCAGAGTATAAGTAGAGTCAAAAGTTGCACATTAAGGGAATAATGTCGTTGGCACATGCAACTATAAAAGGATGCAACAGAAGATCTCACAAAAAGGGAGTCTAATCAATCGAAAAACGCACAAGAAAGTAAAACAGCACAAGCTTACAAGCTCAGAAGCTCTCGAGCTTAAGCACGAGTACATTGCAATATTTGATCATTTAGGATCACTGTGTGCATAGACTAAAGTCTATCTTGTGTATTCTGTATTGAAATATAGAAGTAAGAAACTATTGTAACTGTCAGACAGAGTGTGTCTGAACAGATCGCGTGATTAGGAGTTTCAGTCTGTTAGTGAGGTAAATACAACTGAATCGGGTTTGTACAACAGGATTGTATAAATCAAAGTCTTCTAGTGGAATCCTTCCTTAATTGGAAGAAGGGGAGACGTAGAAGGATTACACCACCTTCGAACTTCCAGAAACATATTCTGTGTTTTTTATCATTCTGCACTCGTTCTATTATTCAAGCCATCGAGCCGTTCTTACTAATTTAAGAACAGACCGTTCCGCACTAAAAATATTCAGTGGTCTGTTCTGCAACAGAGTTGATTAAGAAACAGATTTCTTTCACTAATCCGAAAGAAATCACAAGGGATTAATTTTTTATAGGAGTGTTCATTCACCCCCCTCTAAACACTCCGGACCGATCCTAACAATTTTGAAAATGATTTTAAAAGATATCCGCTACAAAATCGATTTCTTTCCAAGAACAACCCGCTCTGATACCACTTGTCAGGATCGATTCCGGGGGTGGGTTGCCATTCCACACCCGAGTTCAACCAACTTGAGCTTCAATAGCTCGTGTTCTTGAAATAATTGCACCGAGAGATTATATCGAGTTCGGTTACAAAACCGAGCGGAAGACATTTGACATAACCCGCTCTATAACCGATTAAACATTTGAAAGACATTTTAAAGATATGCAAGAAAGTAAATAAACAAACATTTGTTTATGGAAGTTCTAAGGTGATGTAATCCTTCTACGTCTCCCATTCTTCCACCTCATGGAAGGATTCCACTAGAAGACTTTGATTTATACAACCCTGTTGTACAAACCCGATCCAGTTGGGAATTCCCCATCCAACTAGAACTCCTAGCAACTCAATTATGTATGTTCTTTAATGTCTCACATACAAAGACCTCGAATCGGTTGTGATAAATCATCAACCGTTACAATGATATTCACTCATCTATTAAGCTCTCATATACATTGAATAGAGTGAATATATATGGCACAAATGATCTCTAACTAGATCTGATATAGCAAGGTAAGTGGTGCCAAAGATTTGGGGAGTGCTCTTCATTTAGCAACTTTTATCTTTGAAGTTCCCCAATTGAATCTCAAGTAGGTTTGCTTTGGAAGGCTTGGATTGATCTTCAATCCGCTGTTATTGAGCTTCCAAATTATGTATATATAGCCCCAAGTAATGATATATACGTTAGACACAAGAATATGCCCGTTGGAGAAGGTTCTGCACCATTCCCGAGCTTGCAACGGTCATATTCTGGTTTCTGGGCTCTTTGTATTTCGGACCGGACTGGCCGGATCAGCTTGGGCAGATCAGTCTGGCCGGATCAGCATGGGTAGATCAGTCTGGCCAGATCAGCTTGGGAAGATCAGTCTGGTCCGGATCAGTCTGGGCAGTTCAGTCTGGTCCGGATCAGTCTGGACAATCAGCTTGATACAAAACAGATTGATAAACTTGCTCTTCTGATCTGTTGCTTGTAGCTCTTGATTCTTTGGATTCTGGGCAAACTGATGTAAGTAATCCATCATGCATAGCAACGCAGCGGAATAAAATTTTTATGGATTACAAGACACCGGATCTATACATAGGTTATCATATCGGATAAAGGATTTACAAAAGTCTCACCCTTGTAGCGTGTTTGAGCCGATTCCACGAAGCACCACGTCCAACGAACTTCGAGTCACGAGCAACACCTCCAAATTCTTGCCTCTACGGTATCCACACTATCAAATCGAACAAAGGGATAGTTTAAGAACAAAGTGCTAGATTTGTTCTTAAACCATATAAACAAAGCACACTCGATTCAAATCGAAAAGATGGCCTTCAACTCACTCTTCCTCACGTCGACTATGAAGAAGTCGAGAGAGAGAAGAGAGATGGCGGCCGAGAGCTTCACCAGCAATGTGGCTAGGTATATTTGATATCAAGGAATGAAATTAACAATTAATCACCTTGTTATTATTATATATGATTTAATTAAAGGCTTTCTTAAAGCCTCATGGGCCCAAACCCATGATTTAATTAAATCCTTATAATCTTTTAATTAAGACTCTTCTTAATTAATTAATTCATCCAATGAATTTAATTCCCTTTATCGATTTAATCTTTTGTGCGACCCGATAGGATCTTGTAATGTTGGCAGTGACATAAAATCTCATTTTACGTTACAAGCAAAGAGCGGTGTCTAGCAACACATCAAGGCTACCCAAATTACAAGAATGTCAATGACTCGACATAACCTTTAGAACTTGTGATAATATTAACCATGTAACTTAATCCCTTTGTCCTTTGTGTTTAGATTGAACACGAGTCATGGAATAGTCATACTCGTATATTCAATCTCTATTTCTTGATCCCCAAGTAGAACTAGAATAAACGAATAAGCTCGATATCTCATATCGACTCATTCGAGCATGGCCATGCATTTTAGTTCTCACTTGATTAAGGGCCAAACACATCTCCTGTTATATAGGAGGGACAAATCCTATCTCGATCAGTCAACATCCCTCTACATAATTCGTAGTGTATATAGTCACCTTTATAGTTTACCCTGTTACGGGTAACGTTTGACAATATCAAGATACATAACTCCTTATGTTGGGATTTTGATGATCACAAGTCGTAAGGATTACATACATTATTATCACTATGAGAATTGCTTATGACACTCATATAACTATCCTTGTAGCATTCTCATGGTGGGTCTGTCCAGTACATCGTTCTCTAACATGTACCCATGTGTTGATTTGATATCTCATATCAATGAACAATTCATCAATCAACACATACTAGTCTCTACGTATTATCATTTTCCCTATTCATGATAATACTTGACTAGGGACAATTTTTAAGAATAATACAATATTATTCTAAGGACATTAACATATATATTAATTCACATTGCACAGTTAAACGAATAATATATATAATAATGAATTGCCATTCATAAAATTCATAAACATTGTATGTCAAAACAATCATCCAATGACATGTCTTAGGGCATATCCCAACAAATCTCACACTTGCACTAAGATCACTCAGACATATACCTAATGCCTAGAGATCTAGTATGACGACCATGCTTCTACTGTGACAGTGGCTTCGTCAATGGGTCAGATACGTTATCATCTGTAGGTACTTTGCATATTTTAACATCTCCCCTTTCAACGATTTCTCGAATGAAATGGAAACGCCTTAGTATGTGCTTGGATCTTTGGTGAGATCTAGGTTCCTTAGCCAATGCGATCGCTCCATTGTTGTCACACTAGAGTTCTATCGGATCTTTAATGCTAGGCCCACTCCAAGTTCAGAAATGAACTTCCTGATCCAAACAGCTTCCTTTGCTGCATCCGAGGCAGCAACATACTCAGCTTCCGTTGTAGAATCGGCTACTGTTTCTTGCTTTGAACTCTTCCAGCTTACAACACCTCCATTTAGGCAATACACATATCCGGATTGCGATCGATAATCATCTTTGTCGGTTTGGAAGCTTGCATCAGTGTAACCCATTACATTGAGCTCTTCCTCACCTCCATAAATCAAGAATGTATCCTTAGTCCTTCTCAAGTACTTCAGGATGTTCTTGACTGCAATCCAGTGACCTTCACCTGGATCAACTTGATATCTGCTCGTCATGCTCAAAGCATACGATACATCGGGACGAGTACATATCATGGCAGACATTATAGATCCAATAGCTGACGCATATGGAATCTTACTCATGCGTTGTCTCTCATCTGGTGTTGAAGGACACTGTTCCTTCGAGAGATAAATTCCATGTGTCATAGGCACGAATCCTTTCTTTGATTATTGCATGCTAAACCGTTTTAGCACTTTGTCTATGTATGTACTTTGACTTAGGCCAAGAAGTCTTCTCGATCTATCTCTATAGATCTTGATTCCTAATACATAGGTGGCTTTACCCAAGTCTTTCATCGAAAAGCAATTCCCTAGCCAAATCTCTACAGATTGTAAGGTAGGGATATCATTCCCAATGAGAAGTATGTCATCTACATACAACACTAGGAAAATGATTATGCTCCCACTGACCTTCTTGTAGACACAAGGTTCATCTACGTTTTTGATAAAACCAAACTCTTTGATTGCATCATCAAAACGAAGATTCCAACTCCGAGAAGCTTGCTTCAATCCATAAATGGATCGTTGTAGCTTGCATATCTTTCCAGCATCCTTTGGATCGACAAAACCCTCGGGCTGTGTCATGTACACATCCTCGAGCAGATTTCATTAAGGAAAGCTGTTTTGACACCCATCTGCCAGATTTCATAATCATGAAATGCAGCTATTGTAAGTAAGATCCTTATGGATTTAACCATGGCCACTGGTGAAAAGGTTTCATCATAGTCAATACCATGAATTTGTTTGAATCCTTTTGCAACCAGCCGACCTTTATAGGTTTGTACATTACCATCCATATCGGTCTTTTTCTTGAAAATCCATTTGCACCCTATGGGTCGTCCCCTTCAGGTGGATCAACCAAAGTCCATACTTGGTTTGCATACATGGATTCCATCTCAGATTTCATAGCCTCTTGCAATTTCTCAGAATCAGTGCCCATTATAGCTTGTTGATAAGATGACGGCTCATCCTCATCAATAAGTAGTAAGTCACCTTGTTGAGTCACAAGAAATCCATATCTCTGTGGCCCCCGGTGTTCTCTTACAGACCTACGCTGGGCTTGTGTCTCTTGAGCAGGTATTTCTTCCACAACAGCTTGCGGTGCCTGCTCTGTTTCCATCTCAATCTCAGGTTCAGTGTTTTCTTGTGGTTGAACTTCACTAAGTTCTATTTTTCTCCCACTGGTTTTTCTAGAAATAAATTCTCTTTCAAGAAATACACCAGTCCGAGCAACAACTACTTTGTTCTCGGTGGGATAATAGAAATAGTATCCTTTCGTTTCCTTAGGATACCCCACAATAAACACTTATCAGATTTGGGTCCAAGTTTGTTAGTGGCATGACGTCTAACGTAAGCCTCACAACCCCAAATCTTCATAAAAGACATACTAGGACGCTTCCCAGTCCATATCTCATATAGTGTCTTTTCCACTGATTTAGATGGAACACGGTTCAGTAAGAAAATCGCTGTTTCTAGAGCATGTCCCCAAAATGATATCGGAAGATCTGCAGACTCATCATTGATCTAACCATGTCTAACAAGGTTCGATTTCTCCTCTCGGATACACCATTCCATTGTGGAGTATACGGAGGAGTGAGTTGTGGGACTATCCCACACTCCTTTAGATAGTCATGAAACTCTTGGCTTAAGTATTCACCTCCTCGATCTGATCGAAGGATTTTGATACTTTTGCCAAGTTGGTTTTGTACTTCATTCTTGAAATCTTTGAAATTTTCAAAGGTTTCATGCTTATGCTTCATTAGGTACATATACCCATATCTACTGAGGTCATCAGTAAATGTAACGAAGTATTGAAAACACCTCTAGCTTGTGTACTTATTGGTCCACATACATCACTATGTATTAGTCCCAATAAAACATTTGCCCTTTCAACATGTCCCTTGAAAGGGGCTTTAGTCATCTTGCCCATTAAACAAGATTCGCATGTTTCATATGATTCAAAATCAAATGAATCTAATACTCCATCCTTATGAAGTTTAGATATGCGGTTCTCGTTTATGTGGCCCAAGCGACAATGCCAGAGATAATTCGGATTACAATCATTATTTTTAATCCTTTTAGTATTTATGTTATAGATAGGCATATCAAGATTTAATAAATAAAGACCATTCACCATTTGTGCACTAGCATATCATTTAAATAAATAGAACAACAGTTGTTCTTTATCATAAATGAAAATCCACACTTGTCTAAACAAGAAATAGAAATAATGTTTTTGGTAGTGGATGGCACAAAATAACAGTCTTTTAAAATCAACGATAAACCAGAAGGCAAAGATAATAATAATCTCCTATAGCTAATGCAGCAACTCTTGCTCCATTTCCAACTCGGAGATCAACTTCGCCTTTCGCCAACAATCTACTCTTTTTGAGGTCCTGCGCATTTACACAAATGTGAGATCCACAGTTCAGTATCTAATACCCATGATGAAGAAGTAGATAAATTGACTTCTATAACAAAAATACCTGAAGTGGAAGTCACACTTCCCTTCTTGAGATCCTCCAGATATACTTTGCAGTTCCTTTTCCAATGACCGGTCTCACCGCAATGGAAACAGTTCCCTTCCTTTGCTATCCCTCCCTTTGGCTTCAGTGCATAAGACTTTGGCTTAGATTTAACAAAGACCTTCTTTTCTTTCTTATTGCCTTTAGCTTTGGCCTTTCCTTTGCCCTTATTCACAATAAGAACATTTGTGGCCTTAGTCTTCTTTGTATTCGCTTCATATGTTCTCAACATACCAAGTAATTGTGGTAGAGTCTTTTCCATGTCAGTCATATTATAATTTACTACAAATTGACTGAAGCTCTCAGGCAACGATTGCAAGATCACATCGGTGGCCAACTCTTGGTCCAATGGAAAACCCAGCTTCTCCAGATTCTCAATGTACCCAATCATCTTTAGTACATGAGTTTCAACTAGGCTTCCCTCTACCATCCTGCACTGGAACAACGCTTTAGAGACGTCATACCTCTCTTGTCTAGCTTGCTGTTGGTATAATTGCTTTAAGTGTTCGATCATATCGAACGCCTCCATTTCCTCATGTTGCTTCTGAAGCTCAGAGTTCATGGTGGCAAACATAAGGCAGCCAACATCAAGTGCGTCATTCTGATGCTTCTTGTAAGCATCTTTATCGGCTCTCGTAGCCGTCAGGGGAGGTTCCTCAACAGGTAAGGGTTCCTCTAGGACATATTGTTTCTTTTCTTGCTTGAGGACTATCCTCAGCTTCCTATACCAGTCTAGGAAGTTTGTCCCATTTAATTTGTCCTTCTCAAGGACCGATCGCAGTGATAATGTGCTTGTTGTACAATATAAATATGCAAAATAAGTTTATGATTTAATCATTTAAGATGGTCTTATATTAAATGATACTCCCACTATTTTGTTTAAAAAATATCAACCCTCGAAACCTTTAGTGGGCCATGATCCATATTTCGCCTAATCTTGAGTTAGCTTTGGCTAATCGCCCAAGACTCGGTTATTTAGGTAGACAACACTTTGTCAAATTATATCACATGTAATTCTTGGATAGTTGGACGAACAATGCTTTGTTCAATTCATCAAATGAATTATTATCCAACCCATGCATCTAGGTTCCCAATCCTATTGAGATAACCTAGTTAAGTCGTACCCAATTTAAAGTATAACGGATATCACTTTTATCCTTTCGCGCCTTACTAAGATTGCCACGGTGCTTTGCTTTGGCAAACCCACACATGTACAATCGAAGTTTTTGACGAGTACTTTTAATTTTGGAAGGCATCTAAAACTTAATATTTTAGAGGGATTTATTGATCTCATGATTAGTTTGATAATTTAAAATATGTCTATTACATATAGGTGTATACATATCTACATATATGTGTAATACAATTATCAATCTAAAACATAAGATAAACCATGCATCAACATACATAATTAAAACGTGACATGGTTATAGCCCCTACTAGCGATTTTCTCAAGCCAATGAGAAAATCCTAAGAGTCAACCTAAGGTAACTTCACAAGCTCCTTCCTTTGGCTCCTGTTTGTGAATGGCCTCCTCATCCCGGCATCATGCTCCATCTTCATTGATCACCATCAACAAATAAACTATACTTTTTACAAGATATAGAATTCATCGATTCACATTCGAGGGGAACATAGGGGAGGGACAACATTAAGAGAAAAATAGAGAAGGCACGACACGCAGGCCGTATTAAATATTACAAACATTCACAAATCCTATCTAATAGGTCAAAGGGCTATAACCATGCACCATGCTCATACAACACATAAAACATGCTATAACATTTAATTAATTAAATTCTAAACATTTTAAAATTTAATTCTAATTAAAACTGTAAAATAAAGTTTTGAAAAATTATCGTACGCTTGGGACATCACATGCCACGAACTTAATGCGACTCAAACCATGAACCAAATGGGTCTGACCCATCTAACCACACGGCTGGACCATGCATGGGCCTAGGGTTCGAAACCCTAGCCCAAGCCATGGTTCGAGCACGTGCGGCGCCGCTAGGGTTCCAAACCCTAGCCGCCGCCGTGTGGTTTTTCATGTTCTTCGAGCCTAATGGTTCGAAGTTCTTAGCCACGAGCCACAGTCCAACCATGCACGGTTCATGATGGTGATGGCTCAACCATCTCGAGCCAAGGGTTCGAAAACCCTAGCCCTCATGTGGTGTAGCCGTCGACCCTCATAATTCTGTGGACCATGATCGAACCAACTTGCACCGCCTCAATACTTTATCGAGCCAATAGAGTTCAAAACCCTAGATAGTGCGACGGCTCGGCCCATGCTCGAGCCAAGGGTTCGAAACCCTAGCGTCATGCGTCGGCTGCTCGGCCATGCACGAGCCAAGGGTTCGAAACCCTAGCATCATGCGGCGGCTGTGAGCTTCTATGTGAGCCAATGGCTCGGTTTTGATCACCAATTATCATATATTTCGATCCATCAATTATATCATATATAATATTATACGATGATTTTCACAAACTCGATTTATTCCATATCATATATGAATATACAGTTTTAAAGCATGCAATATTAATCCTAATATGATTAAAACAATTTAACCACATAAATCTGATATGAGCCTTGTACACGGCTCTGATACCACTGTAAGTAATCCATCATGCATAGCAACGCAGCGGAATAAAATTTTTATGGATTACAAGATACCAGATCTATACATAGGTTATCATATCGGATAAAGGATTTACAAAAGTCTCACCCTTGTAGCGTGTTTGAGCCGATTCCACGAAGCACCACGTCCAACGAACTTCGAGTCACGAGCAACACCTCCAAAGTCTTGCCTCTACGGTATCCACACGATCAAATCGAACAAAGGGATAGTTTAAGAACAAAGTGCTAGATTTGTTCTTAAACCATATAAACAAAGCACACTCGATTCAAATCGAAAAGATGGCCTTCAACTCACTCTTCCTCACGTCGAATATGAAGAAGTCGAGAGAGAGAAGAGAGATGGCGGCCGAGAGCTTCACCAGCAATGTGGCTAGGTATATTTGATATCAAGGAATGAAATTAACAATTAATCACCTTGTTATTATTATATATGATTTAATTAAAGGCTTTCTTAAAGCCTCATGGGCCCAAACCCATGATTTAATTAAATCCTTATAATCTTTTAATGAAGACTCTTCTTAATTAATTAATTAATTCATCCAATGAATTTAATTCCCTTTATCGATTTAATCTTTTGTGCGACCCGATAGGATCTTGTAATGTTGGCAGTGACATAAAATCTCATTTTACGTTACAAGAAAAGAGCGGTGTCTAGCAACACATCAAGGCTACCCAAATTACAAGAATGTCAATGACTCGACATAACCTTTAGAACTTTTGATAATATTAACCATGTAACTTAATCCCTTTGTCCTTTGTGTTTAGATTGAACACGAGTCATGGAATAGTCATACTCGTATATTCAATCTCTATTTCTTGATCCCCAAGTAGAACTAGAATAAACGAATAAGCTCGATATCTCATATCGACTCATTCGAGCATGGCCATGCATTTTAGTTCTCACTTTATCAAGGGCCAAACACATCTCCTGTTATATAGGATGGACAAATCCTATCTCGATCAGTCAACATCCCTCTACATAATTCGTAGTGTATCCAATAGTCGCCTTTATAGTTTACCCTGTTACGGGTAACGTTTGACAATATCAAGATACATAACTCCTTATGTTGGGATCTCCGATGATCACAAGTCGTAAGGATTATGGTAGCGCTTATCGCGTACGCCCAAATTAACCCTTCTTCAGTTAATAGCAAAAATATGTAGTAGCGGAAGTACGATCGATCCCACAGGGAAGGTAAATTTATTTCGTGCCAATTATCAAACAAATAGTAACAATGGGAGTTTTGGATTTGATTACTACTACTTAGCGAATATCAAACTAATAAACGAGTTTAACTAAAACGATTAAAACTTATGGGATTAAAGTGATTCTTGGTTTTCAGGTAACCATACTTTTGGAAAATTATCTTTTAGTCATCAAATCAAAATATTCGAATTCTTTCGATTATCTATCGATTGGAAATTCAATTCCTACTCATCTTATTCATAGTCAAAGAGAAAACAGCATTCAATTCAACCATTACCAAATCTCTAATCACCACTACAGCCGTTAATGATTAAATCAATGATAATTTTCAAAACTAATGAGTTTGACAAATCTAATCAATAAAAACTACAGCCGTTAGAATTGATTACTCAATCGTTTCTCCTAAGAATTCAATAACACCTACAGCCGGTTACTTATTAATCTCAGTTGTTTCTTAATAAACTATAGATTATGCAATTGAATATTAGGTGATCGGTCTAATACACAAACACAACAATCATGGAATTCGAAATCTGAGAAACAAATTGAAATCGAAATCTAATTCAACAATCAAACCGAATTCTCATAAAAGATTCAAATCCAAAAGTAGGTATCCCTTCAACCAAGAATCAAAGGGTTTTAGCCTAGCATAATTGAATCTAAAATCAACAAAATATCATTCGAAAACATTAAATAAATAAAGGGAAAGAAATTACTAAGACGAATCACGATTCCGACTTGTCGATTCCGGTCCCATTCTTCGTTGTTCTTGACAAAACTTCAGAGAAAATTAATCTAAAATCTCAAATTATTCTAAATTGGAAAAACTATCAAACATTGCTGCTAATGAGGCTTAGTATCGAGTTTTAGGGTCTGGGAGTGATAAATATGGGATACAATCTTTTAAACATGGTAAAAGACTCAATTTCCTAATTTCCGGACTCTGCGGCGATCGATCGCCTGATGTGTGGCGATCGATCGCTAGTTTATTTTTTTTCAGCGAAAATCTTGAGGCGATCGATCGCCACTTTATCGCAATCGATCGCTAGGCTCCAGTGGACTTTGGCGATCGATCGCCTGGTACTCGCGATCGATCGCTGATCCGTGAATTTTGTTGCAAAAGTTTCTGTCCATAGGCGATCGATTTCCTCTTCCAGGCGATCGATTGCCACCTCCAAAATTACATTTTTTCCCTTTTCTTGATCAACTTTGAGTCCTTGTCATGTCCATGTCTCTTCTTGGTCTTTACACATCATTTTTAGCTCGTTTTCTTCGATTGTACCTACAATTACACAAATATACGATTAGGTAGCATATGTATCAAATTATCTATCAAAACCTACCGAATCGTAGACAATTAAGCACTAAAGATGTGTCTATTTCTAGTCACATCAGATTACATACATTATTATCACTATGAGAATTGCTTATGACACTCATATAACTATCCATGTAGCATTCTCATGGTGGGTCTGTCCACTACATCGTTCTCTAACATGTACCCATGTGTTGATTTGATATCTCATATTAAATGAACAATTCATCAATCAACACATACTAGTCTCTACGTATTATCATTATCCCTATTCATGATAATACTAGACTAGGGACAATTTTTAAGAATAATACAATATTATTCTAAGGACATTAACATATATATTAATTCACATTGCACAGTTAAACGAATAATATATATAATAATGAATTGCCATTCATAAAATTCATAAACATTGTATGTCAAAACAATCATCCAATAACATGTCTTAGGGCATATCCCAACAAGTGATACACATGAAAGTTGTATCCCTTTCTCTTAGCTTTCCACGGAATCAAGAATCGCTCGATTTCGAGTTTGTATGAGAGAGTTATGCTCGAAATACGAGGCGATACTCCTGCTGTATGTTTGCTGGATGCAGCAGCACATTGCGTGACTTGCAGAAGCGTTTTGGCCATCTTAACATCTGATTCTGTCTTTGACTTTCAAAGATGACTTGTAGATCTTTGTCTTAGCTTTCCAACCTATACTGAATCGTCTCATTCCGATAATCGAGCTGAGAGTTATTGCCAACATACTGACAGTCTCTTGCTGAAACAGCTTGCTGTTTCTTCGCGGTACAGCTCGATCTTGCAGGCGTCTTTTCTCCTTGATAACATTCGAACTAGCCGATCTGTTGTGAAATATGACTTTTAGTATTTTGAGTTGGCTGTTCAACCTCTTTAGAAGCACGCCATTTCGATATCCGAGCTATTAGATATGATCGAAACAATCCGCTCTGCCAGAATTTCAATCTTGGTCCAGCTTGATATTTTCAAGCTACTTCTTTGTAATTCATCAAGCTTCTAATCATGATCTATGAACTGCACACTTGATGAATTATGTTAGCAACACAATAACAAGTTTTGTTAACATCAAAACCAAGATTATTCGGGTTCCCAAAACCCAACACCTTCCTTGTAACAAACATCTGAAAAGATTTCCAAATGTTTAAGATGTTCTTTCATGTTTTTTGATGCTACAAGAATGTCATCAATATACACAAATATAAAGCTGAAGTAATCCTTGAAAAGATTATCCATCTTTCTCTGGTATATCTGGGGAGCATTCGCCAATCCCATTGGCATGACATTCCAGATATAATGTCCTTGTGGTGTGGAGAATGCTGTAAACTTTCTGCTAGCTTCCTCCATTTTAATTTGGTAAAACCCAGACTTGCAATCGAATTTAGAAAATTCTTTGGCATTCTTGATGCTATTTACCAAATGTTCTCTACTTGGGATAAAATATCCATCGAACTCCAAGATTTCATTGATCCCTTTATAGTTGATCACCAATCTCAGGCTTTCCTCGTTTAATTTCTCCATGATTCCGAACAAGAAATCCTGGGCTACTGTATAGAGAAATACCTGCTGAGATTAACTTAAGGTCAAGATGTTCCTTAAGTATGAACTGCATATCCTTCCGATCTTCCTGGTTCATGGGGATCGGCCTGTACCTAACAAACTCATTTTCTTTTCCAGTTTTCACCTTCAAAGTAGCTCTGAGCTCATTTTTGTTCCACCATGCTAGTGGATCTTCGTTGTAGTTCCTACGAATCTTCCTTTTCACATCCTCTAGAGTGATTCGCTCTTCGAGGGTAGTTTCAGGATGTGGAACTTCTTCTCGTAAATCATTTTTCAGTAGCAACAGCGTTTCTGGAGTTACCCTTTCCTCATCCTGCTCTCTGAAAGACATGATATTAACCCAGTCAAAAGTTTGAGAATCCTTTTCACTAGGACCTTGTTGTCGGAACTGAAGAATTGCTTCTCCAAATTTCCGCTGATCTTTCATCTTTGGGTGTCAAAGTTTTCCTTCATCACCACGCTTCTTGTGAAAACTAATAGGGAATTTTCTGTGGAACGCCTCCCGTAGTCTCTGCACAATAATCTTATGATCACAAAGGGTTGTGAAGATAAGTCTCCTTGTCTCGTTCTCCTAGGGTGAACTGCTTGAATGTCTGTAGGAAACTGTTTCATAACAGCATGTCTGCGCCGATATCATGAAAATATATAGGTGGAGTTTTGACTTTGTACCATGGGGTACCGCCTGCTCCGTCGATAATTAATTCCGCGCCCCGGACTCCTTCATTCAGAATAAAGATCCGTTTGGAAAAGTCTCTTCCGGCAATGACTGGTAATTTCTCACCAACGTCTTTGGGGAAGATTTCTCGCCTGTCAGTGCGTATTCCAGCTTCTGAGTCAATGTAGGCTGCAAAATATTATGCCCGGTACTTCTCATATAACATCCCAACGGAGATGTATATTGAGAATAGACTAGTGGTCATCGAATTCGATATCTCTTTCCGTCGACCGTGAATTCCATTCCATCTTGCAATCTTTCCCAAGGTTTATGTTCCTCGAGAAATTCAATCCCTAGAATAAGCTGTTCTGGGATCCTTCCGGCCATTCCTTCAATTGTGAGATCAATTTCACCAATTTGAAGGTTTCCTTGAAACTTGCCAACTGTAGGTTGTTGCAAATAATATAGGACATCACATGGGAATATATTGTTATTCTCGGTGATGTCGAAAACTATCTACTTCTCTCCAGCCTTCTGGACATTTCAGTTTTCCTATTGTTTGGAATACATCAGGAACTTTCCGAATTCTGCTTGAGGCTGCCTTCTGTTTTCCCCCTGGATAGTTGCTGATTAACCTATCCTGTTGGAAAGACATCCTTCTTGGCTCGATCATGATGCTCCTACTTCTGTTTAGAACAGGTTGATCTTGTATCCTCATGTCGATCTCTCCTATTGTCGGAGTATCAATGATGTCCAGCAATACTACTTTGGCAAAGTCTTCGAAGATTCTAGGGACTTCGATGAATTCATTTCTCAAGAATACCTCGGAATGATGAGTATTCGAGAGTGCGTATGACACCTTGTACGTGATCGAGTAAGGCCTGTTCCCTTCTTTCATCAAATCTTCTCTTTTAAAATCTTGATGAAGAGTGAGAAATTTGTTGAAGTCTCGATCTTCCTAAATTGTATGCAATCCTCGGATAGATGTTGAAGGACATCTTTCCTGCATACAGATTTCCTGCCACTGCTCCCAAACAAGAATCTTTGAGGTTCGAGATTCTCTTGTCAAAGATCGCCAGGTTGAGGGGGAATCAATTCATTCCTTGAATGTTGCTTTGATGATAACTCTTATGGCTCCGATATGAATCCATGAGAGTGTATTAGCAATCTCTCTTTTGACCTTGTTCTTAATCTCCTGGATTTCTCTGTAGGGGATTAACTGCATCTCGATTTGGTTTCCTGTGAATTCTATTGGGATCGCAAATTCACCTGTCGTCACCCTATGGATAATCTGATGCTTCCTACTACGAAGACCAATCATATCCATGGTTTTTTTCATTGCTCCAATTGTAAATCCATCATACATTTGAAGCTTTGGCTCTTCTTTCATGATCCTCAGAAGGGTTTTGTTAGTTCCGGATTTTAAAGATGACAAAACGAATCAGACCGATCAAGACGTTAAACCATGTCAAATTAGATCACACCGATATGGTCTATCGCAAAATCAGAACGGATCGATGTAAACCAGTCTGACCAGATCGAAGCATGAGAGCATCTCAATAAAGATCAGATCAGAGCTGACAAGGTTGGATAAGCTTCGTTCTTCAGTCCGAATCATCAACGGCTATTTATTGAAGCATTGAATGATGCAATTAATGATGAAAAAGACCAAGGACTGAAGATTACCTTAAAAGGAAAGAAGACAAAAAGAGCCTACCTGACAGACGTCGAAAGCACAGACCAGAATGGCAAGTGCCTAAAAGAATAAGACTGAAGTTTGCTTAGAGATTGAACAGAGTCTAGCGTTGCACAGAAAAAGAAATAATGTCGTTGATATAAGCAACTATATAAGGATGCAACTATATAGCTCAAAGTGCGGACTGATCTATCAAGAAACGAAAAGAAAACAAAAACAGCACAAGCTTACAAGTCCAGATATTCTTGAGCCGAACTACTAAAAGTCTTCATAAGCACAGCATATTGTAATACTTGATCGTCATAGGATTATTGTGTGCATAGACAAAATCAGTCCATCTTTTGTATTGTTACTAAGATAGAGGAGTGAGATTCAACAAGATTCCCATGTTCTCAAAAGAAGACTATGATGATTGGAGAATCAGAATGCAAGCTCATCTGGCAGCACAAGATGACGATATGTGGTTCGTCATCACTGATGGACCAATGAAGACTTGAAAGTCAATACAGCAGCTACCATTACTGGTGGTGAACCCCAAATGGTCGAGAAGGACAGATCTCTCTGGACAAATGAAGAAAGGAAGAAAGCAAATCTAGACAACGTAGCCAAAGACATCTTGTTCAAAACGTTGGACAAGAATATGTTCAGTAAGATCAAAATGTGCTCAACTGCCAAGGAAATTTGGGAGAAGATAGCGCAGCTATGTGAAGGGAACGACCAGACTAAGGAAAACAAGCTGACTGTTGCTCTACAAAGATTTGAGAGTATAAAAATGAAGCTTGGAGAAACTCTAAACGAGTTTGATGAAAGAGTCACTGGTATTATCAATGAACTAAATGGTCTGGGCAAGGAATACTCTAACAGAGAGATCGCTCTGAAGGTAATGAGAGCATTGCCAAAGGAATGGGATGTCAAGACAATTGCAATGAGGGAGTCTAAAGATCTGAACAAAGTTGAACTCCATGATCTGTTCGCAGATCTTAAGGCGTATGAGTTTGAACTGATCACCAGAGGTGAAGCGGAGCCATTCATCTCTCAACCAAACAAAGCACTGGCAGCCATTCCAGACCAAACAACTCCTTCAACAGACCGATCTATCGAACAGATAAGTAATGATGCTATGTCATTATTTATCAAGAAATTTGGTAAATTCATGTCTAAGAACAAACGGAATTTTAAACATTCTCATCACTATAAATCGAGAAAAGACGATGCTGTTAATGATCAGGCTTGCTACAATTGTGGTAAGACCGGACATTTTATTGCAGACTGCACTAGACCGAAGAAAGATGAAAGAAAAGAAAGGCATCGTGATGACAAGAAGAAGCACTACAAAGATCATAAAAATCATCATGGGAAGTCCCAAAAGGTTCTGGTAGCAGAGGAAGGTAACAGCAAGTGGGCTCAGACTGACTCAGAATCAGAAAGCTCAGAATGTTCATCCAGCGAAAGCGAAGAGGAAATCCAATGTCTAATGGCAGACGAAGAAATGAGTCAAATTGACGAGGTATTCGATCTTGATTCAACTGAATTCACACGAGAAGAGCTCATGTCTGCACTGCAAGACATGACTAATGATTATAGAATATTAGCTGAATCACTTGAGAAAACTAAAGCTAAAGCCAATGATCAAATAGATGAGCATATCAAACCAAGCTGCTCTGAGCTAGGTGAATGCAATAATCTAAAGATCGAGTTGAATAAGCTGAAAATCTCTTACGAAC
The DNA here is from genome assembly GCA_907163345.1 of Haberlea rhodopensis. Taxonomy (NCBI): domain Eukaryota; kingdom Viridiplantae; phylum Streptophyta; class Magnoliopsida; order Lamiales; family Gesneriaceae; genus Haberlea; species Haberlea rhodopensis. The sequence continues at coordinate 1,027,755 of CAJQUN010000188.1, forward strand.
AGCTCTGTAGGGTCTTCCTACCTTAACATCATTATAATCACGTATTATGGACTAAACATGCATTAATAACATCTTAGGGTTCCGGTTGTAGCTTTGAGCTAATAGAATTACAGGCCAAAAATAAAATTCCATGAGCTAATTAATTACATTCTCGATAATGAATGTTAAAGCTATAGATTTACACTACTCCTAGAGTAGAGACTATCAAAATCATGTATCCTATATTCTTTCATGCTCCTTTTAGCTCACTGCCTCAACCCGACCCTTAGCCCTTCAGTCCAAAAGTGTACCTACAGGAACAACCCATCATGAGCATGTACATCATTACTTAACATCATAAAAATAATGGCATATAAATCAATGCATGAAAATAATCGTAACATATACTTCATGGTTAATCGCATTAACCCACTTTGGTTGTCCATGTTTCATAGTCATGTATGTAATCATTAGTTCTTGACATAAATGATTAAAATCATACTTCACATATGTTCATAATCAACAATGTTAATTAAAAATGTGACTGTCCTGGTCTTGTTATGACAGCGGCACAATTGGCCCCCTCGCTTCGACATATAGCGGTACTGTGATACCCCTCGCTACACCTTGATAGCGGATGTAATCTCCTCGCTAGCTATGTCAGCGGTAAGTACCTTCCTCGCTTGCCCATAACAACCACCGAACATTCAACCATTTCTAGTAACATAGTTTAACATACATCATAACATCATAGCATCTTTAATCATCATAAACATCATCATCACTTATCATAAACGTCCTCATAAACATCATATCATCTTCACTCATCATAAACATCATCATCATAAACTTACTTGTCATAATCATCATCATAAACATCATATCATCTTTACTCATCATAAACATCATCATCATAAACTTACTTATCATAATCATCATCATAAACATCATATCATCTTTACTCATCATAAACATCATCATCATAAACTTACTTATCATAATCATCATCATAAACATCATATATACTTATGCAATCATTGCGTAGTCTTAGTATAGGAGTGTGTTTTACCGTCCGATGCCCGTACGTCTCTTACGTACCTTGATTCCCAAAAGTGGAGAAGTTGAAGAACTTTATCTCCTTGATGTTGTTGGTACCTGGGGTGGTTCTACACAACCATACAAATCAATATTAGAAGCTAAATAATAGCCAAATACCAAAAATTCAACAAAAAATATCATTTGCCATTTTTAAGATGATGGCGATCGATCGCTGCATCGAGGCGATCGATCGCCTGACTTTTTGTCTCGCGGCGACCGATCGCTTCAAATATGGCGATCGATCGCCTGTAGCATTTTTTTGCTACTGGCCTTCGGCGATCGATCGCCTCATATATGGCGATCGATCGCCACCTGCTGGTGAGCGATTCTTCACCATTTTTGAGCATTTTTCCAAGCTCAATCTCATACCCTTCAAACCCAAACTTTCCAACATAACAAATACCATCATAACTCACTAAAACCCACATAAAACACTTCAAAAATCATACCCCAACCACATACAACATATACCCAAAAACAAATATACAAAAATCCCAAAATGCTAACCCATTTCTAAACCAAACATCATTAAAACGTTAGGAAGGGTTTCATACCTCTTGAGGACTCCAAATCTTAACAAAAATCCCACAAACAAAAGTTTTGTGAAGATTTCTCCTTCCTTCCTTGCCAAGTTTCGAAAATGGGAAATGGGTAGGGTTTGAGAGTGAAATTGGGGATTTAAAAGTGAGGGTAAAGTGAGGTGGGTATAGTGGGGAAAATGGGTTATAAAGTTAATTAAAATTGAACCCCAAAATTAACATGATGTATAAAATACCCAACATGGTATTTTAAAAACATTTTTACAAAAATGCAACAAACTTCCACTAAATCCATATTTTCCTCATAATTATCAATCGATAAAATTAAATCATGTTAACACCTTATTTCCCAACATGTATAACATGCACCCTGAAATGCAACCCTCGGGTCACACCTATCATATGACTAAGCATTTCAACAAGATAATTCATTTCAACACATAAATCACTTATCACCATAATTAATCATATAAACATCATTAATGCCCAAATTGCATATAATTAATTTCGGGGCATCACAAGCTCCATGAAGAAAACAAGAGAATTAGCACAAAAAATGCTAAACTTTCTCATATTTTCAAAACATAGACAAAATCAAGAGCATCACTGGAAGAATTGCAAGATGTACAAAGAAATGCCGGTGCCATCACTGGCATAGGCTTTGGCATCAATGATTGCACCAAAGATGAATCTGAGTTGTTGCTGGAAAAGAACAAAATCAAACAAGTGACATTTGTTAGATCTAGCACAATATATGAATCCGAAGTACCTACAATTCAAACAGGAGTCTCCTTTGGGGATCAAGGTTTGAGAAAAGGAATTGGGTACGTTAACCAAGCCAAGGAGAAGGCACCAACAAGCTTTGTGTCTATCAGACCAAACCTAAAGGTGCAAGATCTAAGGCAAGGAAGACCATCCAACTACTATAACTCAAAATCAGTTCAACGAAGATATAAATTACCTTATAAGAATCAAAGGCTTCCATATCGCACACATCGTCACACACAACATCGAAACAGATCAGCTCACATCACACCAGACACACACAAGCCATTAAAGCTGATTCAGGTTTGGGTTCCCAAAGGGCTAATCCATTCTGGACCCAAGTAGGATTGGGTACCAACAGTAATTATGCTTGATGACAGGTACTGAAGAAACAAGTATCGGACTGGTACTTAGATAGTGGGTGTTCTCGACACATGACAGGAAACGTCGAGCTGATGTCTGAAGTCACAGAATGTACTGGACCAAAGATTATCTTCGGGGATAACTCAAAGGGTAAGACCGTGGGCAAGGGTAAGATTGTCCATGGTAATATCACTATCAATGATGTGTTATTAGTTGAAAATCTATGCTATAATCTGATTAGCATAAGTCAACTATGTGATAATGGTTATGCTGTAGAATTTCACAAACACACCTGTACTGTCAAATCATCAGATGGTATGACCATGCTTGTAGGAATCAGAAATGGAAACACATATAAGATTAACTGGAATTTAGCTCAACCTGATAATCCTACTTGCATCATCGAGAATAATGATAATAAACACTGTCTGTGGCATAAATTCTTGAATCATCTCAACTTTAAGACTATCTCTAGCCTGTGTAAACATGATTTAGTTGTCGGTCTGCCAAAGATCGACTTTACCAAGGATAAGATCTGTGAAGCTTGCCAAATGGGCAAACAGATCAGACCATCCTTCAAAAACAAGAATGCCAAATCCTCATCACGTTGCTTAGAACTATTACATATGGACTTGTTTGGTCATATACCAATAACAAGTTTAGGGGGAATGCGGTATACCCTTGTTGTTATTGATGATTACTCATGTTTTACATGGTCTATATTTTTAAGCAGTAAAGATCAGACCGGTCCGAAGTTGATCAAGCTGATGAAACGCACTCAGAATGAGAGATCATCAAGTATAGATAGAATTCGAAGTGACAAAGGCACTGAATTCTCAAATCAGAATCTTGAATCCTTTCTAGAAGACCAAGGAATTAAGCATGAATTCTCAGCCGCTCAAACTCCTCAACAAAATGGAGTTGCAGAATGAAGGAACAGAACACTTAAGGAGGCAGCAAGCACAATGCTTGCAGATTCTGGAATTTCCCAAAAGTTCTGGGCAGAAGCTGTAAATACTGCATGTTATACTCAAAAACGATCCATGATTAACAAGAAGTTAAATCTAACTCCATATGAAGTATGTACAGGTAACAGACCGTCTATCTCTCACTTTCATGTATTTGGTTGCAAATGTTTCATTCACAATAATGGTAAGAATCATCTTACAGCATTTGAAGCTAAGTCAGATAATGGAATATTCTTAGGATATTCATCTAATAGTAAAGCTTTTCGCATCTTCAATAATCGAACCTTGACTGTAGAAGAATCAGTTCATGTAGTGTTTGATGAATCCTTGTGTATTATGGGCAACAAGGAATTAATTCAAAATCATATGGAAAATATCCATCTCGAAGCTAACAGTGATGATGAGATTGTAGCTAATAGATCAAGAGACAATCCACCGGAACCTGAAGTACCAGATAGACCGGATCAAGGCACTGAAGTTCTTCCAGATCGAGCCGATCCGGAGGTTTTGAACCCTAATATTAAAGCAGATGCTGATAATGTCACTACTCTGGACCAGATTATCCAGAGTCAAGCTATCGACGGACAAAGAGGCATCCACCTGATTTAGTAATTGAAAGTCCTTCTGCACCCATAAGAACCAGAGGACAGATGATGGATGAATTCACTCACGCGGCGTTTATATCTAATCTGGAACCCAAATAGACTAATGAAGGTTTGACTGATGATAACTGGATAAAGGTCATGCAAGAAGAGCTTAACCAATTTGAACAAAATCAAGTCTGGAGACTAACTCCCAGGCCAAGTGGTCTGCCTGTTATTGGAACCAGATGGGTTTACAGAATCAAGCTAGACGCAGATGGAGTAGTGGTTAGAAACAAGGCCAGACTGGTGGCACAAGGCTTCAGACAAGAAGAAGGAATCGACTTTGATGAATCTTTTGCACCAGTCGCCAGACTTGAAGCCATCCGAATATTTCTCACATTTGCTGCTTTAAAAACTTCATAGTATATCAAATGGACGTAAAGAGTGCTTTTCTAAATGGTAAGCTTCAGGAGGAAGTCTACATTGAGCAACCTCCTGGATTTTAGAACCACTCACTTCAGATCATGTATATCTACTGAATAAAGCAGTATATGGACTGAAACAAGCTCCAAGAGCATGGTATGATACTCTGTCTCAATTTCTTCTGAACCACGATTTTCAGATATGCTCAGTGGAAAACTTTATTTAAATTTATTAAGGGGGAACATACCTTATTAGTTCAAATCTATGTTGACGATATCATCTTTGGGTCAACTAACCCCAAACTCTACGAGAAATTCTCTAAGTTAATATAGGGGCAGTTTGAAATGAGTATGATTGGAGAATTGTCATTCTTCCTGGGTCTCCAAGTCAAACAGCTCAGCAATGGTATTTTTATCAATCAAACCAAGTATACCAAAGAGCTACTCAAAAGATTCAGAATGTAGACTTGTTCAACTGTGTCAACTCCAATGAGTCCTTCAATCAAGCTAGATAAAGACGAAGGGGGAACAGCAGTTGAGGTAACCATGTATCGAGGTCTGATCGGATCGCTACTATATCTTACAGCGAGCTGGCTTGATATCATGTTTTCAGTTTGCATATGCGCTAGATTTCAGTCTGATCCAAAGTAACCCCATTTTATTGCTGCTAAACACATTCTTAAATACCTAAAAGGGTCTCAGAACGTTGGTCTTTGGTATCCCAAAGATTCTAATTTTAGTTTAATTGGATATTCAGACGCTGACTATGCAGGGTGTAAGATTGATCGCAAAAGCACCAGTGGAACCTGTCAATTTCTAGGTGAAAGATTGATCTCATGGTTTAGCAAGAAGCAAACATCAATTGCCACATCTACAGCTGAGGCGGAATATCTTGCCGCTGGAAGCTGTTGTGCCCAAATGCTCTGGATTCAACATCAGCTCAGAGACTATGGCATTCAAGCTGCTGAGTCTACGATATTTTGTGACAACACTAGTGCCATTGCTATAACTTATAATCCATTGTTGCACTCTCGAACAAAGCATATTGATATCAGACATCATTTTATTCTAGATCACGTTGGCAAAAAGGAAATTCGGATTGAGCATATTTCAACAGACCAGCAAGCAGCAGACATTTTCACCAAACCACTCCCTGAGGCTAAGTTTAATTATTTTCGTCAAATTCTTGGCTTAATAGATTTATCTTGATATCTTAGAAGTATCTTTAATTTTGTTTAAGATTGTATACTAGCACATATCGATAATACAACGATCAGACAGACACAGACCGGTCCGAACTTTCAGACCGATCTATGTCAAATCTGATATTATCCTATGATCTGTCTGCTCAATAACAACCAGTCTTTAACATAGTAATAGTTTAAACAGTCCGGACTGATCGAATTTTAACCACCTTATCTCTCTCTCATCCTGTCCGTTTATTTTAAATTGCTTAAATATCAGTCATTGAGATACAGACACGTGTCATATCTCTCATATTTAGCGGGCTGTACATCTCCTTAACATTTCACTTTTTACGACTTACTGCTGTCTGTTTCTAACTTTCAAATCTTACAATTCTCTCTGCATTCTTCATACATACTCAAATGGCCACTATCACTCACAACTCTCTATCTGTTGAGTTTGATGAAATTTACAAGGCTGAAGATCCAGAAATGGTTTCTATGTTCAAATCCTTGGAATCCTCAGGATTACGGAACTTTCTGGAATGTGGGACGGTGGTTTACGAGTCAGAGATTCGAGAGTTGTTCGCCAATGCTGTTTCTCAAAAGACGTTCATCTCCACCTCGTCAAGGGCAAATCCTTCGATATCTCTCAGACAAAGCTGTCAAAGACCTTTGGTCTTCCCAACACCGGACTGACTGAATTTGGCCACATCCCTCAGGCCACTCTCACCAATCTTCAGGTCAAAGTATCCATTTTTTGCCAGAAATTACAGCCATCCTTCAAGAAGAAAGAAATGTTGTTCCATTTTCAAGTCCTATGTGACATTGTTGGCAAGCCACTGTTGGGTAAAGCTGGAAGCTATGACGCCGTAAATGCCAAAAAAATTCCAGGGCCATGGCAGCTATCCACTCCGGACAGAAAATGAACTGGTCCGCTATCTTGTTTGGAGTCCTGCTAGAAACAGTCATTCCATCCAAACAGGCTGTTTGCTTTGCTGTTCCTCTCAGCAAGCTCTTGGAGACACTGGACATCGAGATGGGGAAGCCGTCTGCTCTCAACCCCTTCAAGATTCTCAACCCCAAGGGTCTGGCCTTACTTAAATCCAAAGGTGCTCCACCCACTCCCTCTGATCTGGTGACTGTAAAGATTGAACGGGGACAGAAATAGGCTGCTGCTAGAAAATCTAGAGTCAAGCGCAAACTGATAGTCCAGACTGACTCAGAGGAAACTCAGTCTGCCTCTGCTCCTTCATCCCCAGCCAAACCTCCTCCAAAGAAGCCAAGAACCCAGACCGCCAAGCCTCTGTCAACCATAAATATCAAACCCATACCTACCTTGCTCTCAACAAAAGCCACCCCTGCAACCCAAACTCAAACTCAACCTTCAACAGTTCCACCCACTGTGTCCAGGGTCACCATCCGAGTCCCTTCCACTACCCCTATGGTCAAGGGAATTGTTATCAAAGAATTAGGGGACTACACCCAATCAGGGATTAAGCCATCGTCTCCCATCAGCAAAGGCAAGGTAGTCCTAGATGAGCCCCTCTCTTCAAAACCCAAGTCAGCCGCTCAAACTGCAATTGACATCGCCATGGAAGATGTTGAAGACAAAGTCAAGGAGCTTACTGTGGTGTTCGATGAATGGGTTGCATACAGAACGATCAACCACTTTGATCTGTTCTTCGACAAGCTCAAGAGGCTCCACAAAATGGAACAAGAAGTCCTTAAAGGGACAGAAACTGATGACGTGCGGATTGCGGTGCATCACAAAGAATTGTTTCAGGCTAATCACAGGCTCGGACTGGCAAACCTACTCATTACCGCCAAAAAGGCGAACTTTGATGCCACCAATCCGACTGCCAAAGATGACGGTGCTGTCATTGCTCAGTTGGAGATGGATATTCGTACTCTTCACATGGCTGTTCGCTTTCAACGACAGAAGCTCAACATATCCACTCCCGTTCCCAGCCCAGATCACCCCTCTGCGAGCAAGACTCCGGCAGAACCACTCTTTGAGCCAGTTACTTCTGATACAGCGGAGCAGCCACTGACTAATGCTCCGTCTGTAGCAGAGACTGATGCCATGGATGTCTTGCTGGACTCTCCCACAACTTCCATCCCTCTGGCGTCCTCAGTCTCCCATATTCAGCATAGTCCAAAAGACGCGCCTCCGAAAGTTGTCTTACCAGACTCCGTCGATCCGGATCTCATGGTGTCAACAATTGTTGCAGCTTTACAGGATGAGGAGCCTACCAGACCTATCACTCCTCCAGATCAGTCTGCTGAAGATTTGGCGTTTTTGGAAGAATTTTCTACGGACTTAGTTACTTTGATCCAGTCTGATACACACCAATCTGATGTCTCTTCTCTCGTACCAATTGAAGCAGCAGTTGATCCGACTGAGTCACCTTCTGATCACTCTCTGGATCACTTACCTGCTGACGCCTCATCTCTGGACAAGTCTCTTCAACAGCTCTCTGAAAACTGTCTCTTTCTCTCTCAACGAGTCCCAGAAGTTCATCAGAGTCAAATGTCTACACACTTGGATTTTGAATCCTTCAGAGATAAGATGTCGGCTAGCATAAGCGGTATTTAGCACGGACTAAATGACATGTTTTCTCAGCAAGCTTCATATAAAAATAGCCTGAGAAAAGAGCAGATCGAGCTGGCAACTGAAGTTCGGACTTCAGTAGCCAAATCCCTGATTGCTCAAGACACTCATCTGGATGCTATTTGCGCTCAGCTCACGCAGATCATAGATTTCCTTCAGGAGATTGCTGATGACAAAAAGGGGGAAAAGAAAAAGGACTTCAAGCCAGCTCAGCAGTCCTCAGCGAAGAAGTAGATGTCTATATGAGTTAGACAAGTAAATGTATCTATCAGATTTTTCTTCAATAAAAATCAGAGTTCTTCAGTTACTTATCTAAGTCTTAGTTCATTTATTGTCATGAGTTAATCGATCTGAACTACAACTTAACAGTGTTCATTTATTTTGAACAAGAAGACTTAATTAATCCACAATTATATGCTTCAGAACTTTTAAAAGACTGAATAAGAAGACATAGAAGCTAGGTTTTGTCATCATCAAAAAGGGGGAATTTGTTAGTTCCGGATTTTAAAGATGACAAAACGGATCAGACCGATCAAGACGTTAAACCATGTCAAATCAGATCACACCGATATGGTCTATCGCAAAATCAGAACGGATCGATGTAAACCAGTCTGACCAGATCGAAGCATGAGAGCAGCTCAATAAAGATCAGATCAGAGTATACAAGGTTGGATAAGCTTTGTTCTTCAGTCCGAATCATCAACGACTATTTATTGAAGCATTTAATGATGCAATTAATGATGAAAAAGACCAAGGACTGAAGATTACCTTAAAAGGAAAGAAGACAAAGAAGAGCCTACCTGACAGACGCCGAAAGCACAGACCAGAATGGCAAGTGCCTAAAAGAATAAGACTGAAGTTTGTTCAGAGATTGAACAGAGTCTAGCGTTGCACAGAAAAGGAAATAATGTCGTTGATATAAGCAACTATATAAGGATGCAACTATAGAGCTCAAAGTGCTGACTGATCTATCAAGAAACGAAAAGAAAACAAAAACAGCACAAGCTTACAAGTCCAGATATTCTTGAGCCAAACTGCTAAAAGTCTTCATAAGCACAGCATATTGTAATACTTGATCGTCATAGGATCATTGTGTGCATAGACAAAATCAGTCTATCTTTTGTATTGTTACTAAGATAGAGGAGTGAGATTCAATTGTAACTGTCAGACAGTCTGTGTCTGAACAGATCGAGAGACTAGGAGTTTCAGTCTGGTAGTGGGATAAATCCAGCTGAATCGTGGTTGTATTACTCAAAGTCTTCTAGTGTTACCTTCCTTAATTGGAAGAAGGGGAGACGTAGAAGGATTACACCACCTTCGAACTTCCAGAATCATATCCTGTCTATTCTCATTTCGTACTGATTTACATTCATTAAGCCAGCAAGTCGTTCTTACTAATCAAGAACAGACCGTTCCACACTTTTATATTCAGTGGTCTGTTCTGCTCAGAAGTTGATTAAGAAATAGATTTCACTCACTAATCCAAGAGAAATCAATAAGGATTAATTTTAAAGGAGTGTTCATTCACCCCCCCTCTAAACACTCCGGACCGATCCTAATAGGTTTTATGAGAAACCGTGGTATGCGAGAAAACCCCGATGGCTCTTCTCTAATCACGTGCTGAAGGGACTCTCCTTCACTCTGATTCTGAGCTAGATTCACCTCCATCCTCAGAATAGATCTCTTCTTCATAGATGCTTTCATCTGAGGGAATATCCTCAAATTGATACACTGCACCAAATCCTGAAAATAGACAGCATCATCAAATTCCTTGGTATGCTCGAACTGTCTTACTCATCGGCTTTGGTTTTCTGGACAATCTGTAGAGATATGTCCTCTTGCTCCGCATGTCCAGCAGTTACAATCTCTGAAACTCTCATTTGCATGAGTAGGTGTGCGTCTGAAAGTTCTCTTTGTTGGTGCTCTGCTAGAACTTGCTTGATTAGAACATGTCGACGAGATTCTACTCCTAGTTGGTCCTGATCTTTGTCCCGATCTGTAGCTTCGGGCTTTCTGTTTTGACCAGAACTTTCTAGGTCTCCATGAAGACCTACTTCATTTCGAACCACCTCCTCGGGCATATGGATGACTTTTGTGCTTCTTCATCTTTCACCTTTGTGGGTAGTTTCCGATGATTGTAGGGATATCATTTCTCGTACAACAAAGAGGAGCCATTTTGTTGATTCCTCTGAGTTTCTTGAAATTTTTCTGGAGCTTTGCTTGGTAGCACCACTCCGCCAGCTTTACTTTGAGAAATGACATTCTCCTGGACACCGTCTCGATTGCATGCAGTGTATACTCCTGGATAAGCATTTTTCTCCATGGGCTCGGAATTTTGGCAAAGAATAGCTCTGCTGCATCCTTCTCCGCTATCTTTGACTTCCATCGATACTCTGTAAAGAGTTTGATGTATTCGTCTATATAGCAGATGTCATGTAATTCCAGGCTAATCAGAGCTTGTCTGTATTTCTTAGCCTTCTCTTCCTCCATTCCTTCGAAGTAGCTTATTCCGATGAAACAGATTTTGAAGAATCTCGCCATCTTGTCCACGATCGCTTTCAGGGACTCTCCGGCTAAGACTTCTTCCTTGGTTCCTGGGTCTCCAAGATCCCATGCAATCTTGACTGATCCTTCCAGACTCATTTTTAGAAGTAAAATGAATCCTTCTTTGCTTAAGTCAAGTGTTCCTGCTGCTATTCTCATTGCTGAAGCCCATTCATCAATAAGAATTTCTCTGTTTTTGAAATCCAAAATATCCATATTGAGCATAAGTCCATATGGATGGATTGGATCTAGCTGCGATTTCTCGTAGGGCGTCCGATGAATATCTGGCCTTCGGGAACGGTTCCTTGTTCCGACTAGGGGATCCAAAGTTGCTGAGGTGAAATCTTCCCTATGTGGCATACTTTGATCTCCTTCGGGTGGATTGTGTGACCCGAAGTTCTCTTGTGGTGGAGGTCTTTGTACAAGCTCTCCTGTCTTGATTTCTACGAGATTTAATCCCGCAAATGAATCAGCAAGATCATGTAGATCTTCCAAGTTAATTCTTTCCATTACTTTGTGGGATGTAATGGTTCTCCTCGTAGGACTGCAATCATTTTTTCGGTCTCCGTCAAAGGCCTCCGGACCTCTTCTGCTTTCCCTTTTTGGTGTAAAAGGGGTTCTGTACCGTAAGATGGTGGCAACCATCCTCCGTTCCTTCTTCCTGTCGGACTTGGCCTTAACTCCAATTCCTTCACTCGGGATTGAACATCTTGAAGGTTTTCAAGAATCTCCTTCTGATGTTTAATCATAATTTCCATCTGACTCTGAATCTGATGGATCTGGGCAGGGACATGGTATTGAAGGTAACCATAGCGCTGCACTGCTTTCTGGATTTCTCTAAGATCTTGGGAAATCTTAGAAGAATCTGGCTCGATTTCTCGAAAGGTTGGTTCTCCCATCCTAATCATCTGGTCCAGACCCTGTTGGATCATTGGTGGCTGGAACCACATCTTCATGTTCAGGATGATCGTCGTCCTGAAGTTCAGCTAACTCGAACTGTAGTTTGAGGTTCACCTTATGGAGCCTCTTAGCCATCCTTTCGAGTTTCTTGTAATGGTTTATACCGGGTGTGTCTAAACCTGTTCCTTGTAAAAGTTTCCACTTATGGCTGAAGCGTTGAGCTTCTGCCATATGCTTCTGATTTAGTTTTTCCAATTTCTGAAAATACCACCTGTAAGAATGACACTTCGAACATTCGTTCGGGTCCATTTTTTCTTGAATCGTCTCCTCCGTATAGGTTACAAATTAATATTAAAGATATTATTATAGTATTTTCAGAATAAACCTAGGCTCTGATACCATTTTGGGTGGATCGTTGTTAAGAACGTTAGTTTCAAAAAAAATTTATGGATATATATGGAATTTAGACATAAAAGATATTAAGGGTAAAACTATCTTTTCAGGAGTGAGGGTTAGTTTTTTAAAATGGGTTTGCAGGAGGGTTATTTGCCAAATTATCTCTTGCATTTGAACCAAATGATTTTGAATTTGGACCCAAGGACTTGGGTTATTTATTTAAATAATTTATTTTTTAAAAAATATTTAACAAAATAACCTAAAATATAAAAATTTAGTGACCCAAAACGATAATTAGATTGGCGTCTTCTCCTGAAGACGCCAACTGGGTTGACGTGTCCACACTAACTTCAACCAATCTGTTTTGTTTTGTTTTTTTTAAAAAAAAAAAACTTCAACCTATTTGTTCTATTTTTTTTAATAAAAATAAAATAAATTAAAAAACAATGCATAAATAATTATAAAATTGATAATATACAAATAAAATAAATTTAACATTTTTCATAGCATGACAAATAAAATTAATTTATTTATTAAATAATCAAATTAATTATTGTAATATTTAATTCAATTTATTATAATAAATAATTAATAAAACAAATAAGGATTATAACAATGTTTTGGAGTTGATGAATGAGTAGCAATCTTTCTGGAGTCACCCAGTGGGCCTAGTGCGGGGAAATACTTGTATGGACTTGGTTTGCACACAACTCAATATGATTAGTAGAACCATCTAGAAGACGATAGAGTCATAGACATGATTGTGGAACTGAAAGACATATTTAATGGTTAATATAAATATAAATTCAGTTTGTACTATTTATATCAAAATAAAAATTTGCTTTTAAATATTATTTCAACTGTTTCAATCATTTATTTTTCTTTCAGTTGTATATGTCTATAAATTTTAATTTTAATATTCAAACTTATCCAAAAAAACCCAAACACTACTAAACCCTGAACCAAATTTAAAACCAGAATTTGACGGAAAAGAAATGAAAATCAACAAATGCACGACTAACATGCGTTTCTCCAATATTTTTTTAAATTTTTTTTTCTAAATTCACCAAGAAACGCAATTTGATTTTGAGTTACTTAAATATAATTTTAAAAAATTTATAACTATTGTATTGTTGTGATTTATTTAAAAAATAATAATGATTAAATAACTAAGCCCCAAATATCATGAAAAAAATAAGAATGTGTCATTTTCTTGAAGGTATAATATATATCACATGTGTTGTTTTATATTTACTAGTGTTGATTTAGAAAATGACAGCTCATAGGGTACACTCATGCACAACTCAATATGTTATGAAAACTTGAGATGAACTTTTGCAGATGGAATTGCTTCTACATTGGTAAGGAATTTCTTACTTTTTACAGTAAGTGAACATTTAATCAATGTGCAGAAGTAGTAGTTGTTTTCTATATTACATGCTCTAAATTTACAAAACAATTGTGCTGTCTTTTGCTTTATACTTTTTGTCCTTGCATCTTTGAACTTATTTGTTTCATATCCTGAAATTTTCTAATCTTAATTTTAATTTTATTTTATTAAAAAATAAAAGAACAAATAGTTTGAATTTATTTGTTTTTTTTATAAAAAAAACAAATTGGTTGAAGTTGGCGTGTCTTTGGACCCGCCAACTTGACCAACTTTCCAAATTGGTCCCGCCAATTGGATTGGCGTCTTCTTCTGAAGACGCCAACCCAGTTGCATTTTGGGTCTTTTTATTACATTTTTATATTTTAGGTTATTTTGTTAAATAGTTTTTAAAAGTGGATTATTTAAATAAATAACCCGAAGGATTTTGACTTAAAAATAATAATTTAATTTATAATATAATAATTCTTCAAAAATGTAAGGAAGAAAACATTATAACAAAGATGATAAATTTGAAATACTCATACCAATTCTTTATCCAAAAAAATATGGATTTGAATGCGGATTTTGAAATTGACTTATTCCAAATCCTTTAATCCAAACACAATATTATTAAATTTTAGTTGATTTTTTATTATTTAAACCACAATCCACATTTAGGCTCAATTACTTAAACTTGTGTTAACAAATTGGCCAAAACTAATCTTTGTTTTGTCCACATGTTTTGCATGGACTTGGATACAATTACAGACACTTATATCCAAGATTGAGATGTCGATTGCTTTTCACGTATATTTGGACATCTAAACTAAGAATTGGAAATACCTCAAACCAACCCAAAAACTTATATGTGGGTTTGAGTAATCCATGACCCATTTCATCCCAAACCGAAACGACCAATAAATGATGTCCAAAATTAAGATGGACCCGCAAAAGCCTCGTGGTTTTATGACATCTACCCTCCCATTTTGATAGTAGTCTTGGTTTGCATTAGTTATCCCATTATGCTTGTCGTAAAAAAATTAAGATGGACCCTGGATAAGATAACTAGGGCATGGCTTGTCTTAAACTATTAGGGATAAGTTCAATTTCTCTTCAATATAAGTTTTTCAAATTTCAAAAATAGTTATGTAGAGGGATTCATCAATAGTAGATCAGACCCAACATGATTTTCGATTAATTTGAGTCATTTAGCCGCCAGGAAACGAAGTACTTACACTAATAATAATTAAACTCAAATTAATAGACCTTAATCCCAAGTCAAAAAATATAAATGTGCGTTTGGAAATTGAAATCATACATTTCAAATCTATAATTTGCAATTTATTCGAATTCTTTAAGGTTGTGCTTGAATTGAAGGATTTGAAATGAGTAGATTTCAAATTTCTCACATAAATCCATCATTTACATTTGGATAAGAAATTAAATTATATATTTCTCGTTCTTTTTCAATACATCTTACTTACCATTTTCGAATGATTTGAAATGACAATATACATACATTCATTCAAATCCATGAATTTTAAATGATTGGTTCTTAAATTCTTTACTCCAAATGAAATTCTTACATCCAAATGCATCATAGAGGAATTCAATTCATGTAAATTTCAAATTTACTTATCAATTAAGCAAATTATTGTAATTAGTATATTTTTAATATCAATGTATAGATTGCTATTAACACACACATAAATCATAAATGGAATGAGCCCATCTGTCATCAGGTGTATCTATTGTATTGGATGAGTGCTAATAATCTAGTTGATTTAGAACAGTAAAACAGAATCAACGTGCTTTAATTGGCATTCCCATACTGCACAGATATTTCCAAAACAGAACAGCCATAACAAAGAAACTAAGGAAAATTCTGACCGGGTGAGAGTCACCGTTCATACACCAATACACATATATATATGCTGATACATGAACTAAGACTCACACTCGATCCATGTAAGAATTCTCGCAAAGAAACATACAACCAACCAACTAACTATCTTCATTTGATTATTGTAAGTAAGGTTTCACGTGTCATAGGTTCACTGATTGGATAAAAAAGACATTTTGACATTTTAATTGAACTAAAATTTGAAGAAAAAATAATTTTCGAAATGAATAGGTATATCAACCGAGCATTTGCAATCATATTTAACCCGCAGTCAAGGTTTTGAAATTAATGTTGTGAAAATAACGTCATATTTTTTCTTGTTAGATATGTGAGAGCAAAAATAAATATGGAATAAAAACACACAAGGTTTACGTGGTTCAGAAAAAAATAAGCCTACGTCCACGAGGTTACTGCAGATCTTTTATTGAAGAAAAATACACAAGTGTTTACAAACACTGACAATACTCAATCTGAAAAACACTCAGAAAATTATACAGCAATTTTCTCTCATTAGTATTTTTACTATGATTGCACTCCGTGTTGTATTTTTCTCTCTACAATATTCGGGTGTTATTTTACTAAATGAATTACACATCTATTTATAGAAAATTCTTCACGAAAAATTAGCCAATTTTTTCTTCACAAATCAGATTTTCTTTTGACAATCTGGCCAGATTTGTTTTTGACAAATCTTGGCCAAAATTTCTTCGGTGCTCTTTTTCAAAAGAAGTGGGCTGCCAACTTTGACTAACAATCTCTAACTTGAAGACTGATATCAATCTGTCTTCACACCTCGATCAATGCAACAATCTTTCTGGTCTGTTAATCGAACAAGCCAACTGAAGTTGAGCGCAACGTCAGTTTATCAATGGTCACCATCTTTGTTTACATATCTGCTGGATTTTTACTTCCTTGGATCTTCTCTAATGTTAGCACATCATCCTCAAGCAGAGACCTGATGAAGTGATAACGGAGACCAATGTGTTTTGTTCTAGAGTGGAATGCTGAATTCTTTGCCAGATGTATTGCACTCTGACTATCACTATACAAAACATTCTTCTCCTGGTTAAATCTCAGCTCTGTTAACAAACCTTGAAGCCATATCAACTCTTTATTGGCTTTTGTCACTGCAACATACTCAGCCTCTGTAATGGATAACGCTACAATCTTTTGTATCTGCGACATCCAACAAACAATTGTAGTTCCAACAGTGAATACATAACTTGTGGTGCTTCTCCGGTGATCGACATCACCTCCATAGTCTGTATCTACGTAACATTGTACTTTTAGTTCTCCATTTCCAAAGTACAAACACTTCTCTGCGGTGCCTAGTAGGTACCTCAAAATCCACTTAACTGCTTCCCAATGAGTCTTTCCTGGATTTGACATAAACCTGCTGACAACACCCACTGCATGGCCAATGTTTGGCCTTGTACAGGACCATCGTGTGCATCAAACTCCCAATGGCTGAAGCGTAAGGAACTTTAGCCATGGACTCTTTTCCTTCCTCCGTCTGAGGACACTGGTCCTTCGATAGACGACAATGACTAGCCAAAGGTGTGCTAACTGATTTGGCGTCGCCCATGTTGAATCTCTGCAAAGCACGATTGATGTACTCTGCCTGAGATAACTGCAAAATTCCCTTTTGCTTATCTCCTGTGATTTGTATTCCAAGAATCTTTCTTGCTGGACCAAAGTCCTTCATGTCAAATTCTTTTGACAACTGCTATTTCAAGTTTCTGATCTCGTCCATATCAGAATCGGCTACTAACATATCATCGACATAAAGTAGCAAAATGATAAAACTGGACTTATATTTCTTGAAGTAGCAACAATGGTCGGCATCACACTTATGGAAACCTTCCTTATGCATTAAGCCGTCAAACTTTAAGTACCACTGCCTTTTGTTTCAGGCCGTACAAGTTCTTTTTCAATTTGCACACCTTATTCTCCATTCATTTCTCTGTGAAACCTTCTGGTTGAAACATATAGATCTCCTTATCAATGTCTCCGTGAAGAAATGCAATCTTCACGTCCAATTGCTCAAGATGGAGGTTTTCACTGGCAGCAATACTCAATACAGTCCTAATAGTATTGAGTTTCACAACTGGAGCAAAATTTTCTGAGTAGTCAACTCCTCCTTTTTGCTGGAACCCTTTGACGACTAGTCGGGTTTTGTATCTCTTGGAACCATCATGCTCTTCCTTCACCCGATACACCATTTGTTGTGAAGTGCATTTTTGTCCATATGCAACTCTAAAAAATTCCCATGTCTGATTGGACATCAAAGACTTCATCTCATCTTTCATGGCAAGCTCCTACTTGCTGGCATCTTTGGTCTAACATGCTTCCTCGTAGCATTCAGGCTCACATGCATCAGTTAACAACGATAATTCATATACCTTCTGTTAGGTACATGAGGCCGATGAGTCCTCCTCAATTCAAGAACTGAATCAGGAGACTGTGATGCATCAGACTTCTGCTCGTTGTCTTGATCAATTGATTCCTCCAACTGAGGAATCTCAACTATCTGCTCCACATGACTTTCTGGGACATCGTCCACCTCTACATACACTGGCTCACTCTGTTCTGAGTCGCTGACAACTGTGTTATGCATGTCCTTATACATCACTCGTTCATTGAAGATTATATCTTTGCTATGGATCATCTTCTTGTTTTCATTATCCCAAAGGCGGTAGCCAAAATCATCTTCACCATAACCAATGAAAGTGCACTTCTTTGATTTGGAATCAAGTTTATTTATGTGTACATCACTGATATGCACGTATACTACACAGCCGAAAACTTTAAGATATGAGAGGTTTACCACTTTTCCGCTCAATACCTCTTCTGGTATTCTGTGCTCCAATGGTACCGATGGACCTCGGGTAATCAAGTAAGCTGTTGTGTTGACTACTTCTGCCCAGAACTGCTTTCACAGGCCTGATTGTACCCGCATACTTCTGGCTCGTTCTGTCAACGTTCGATTCAGACGCTCAGCTACACTACTGTGTTGAGGCGTACTAGGCACGGTTCTCTCCATTCTGATATCGTGCTCATAGCAGAACTTCTTGAATATGGTGTCTTCATATTCACCACCATAGTCGGTTATGAGCTTCTTTATCTTCAACCATGTCTTATTTTCGGCCATCGATTTTCAAATCTTAAAAGCCTCAAATACTTCTGACTTATATTTCAGAAAGTAAACCCATACTTTCATGTAGTGATCATCAATGAAAGTCACAAATTAGTGTTTCCCACTAATGGATGAGACAACCTTTGGTCCCCAAACACCAGTGTAAACTAGTTCAAGTTTCTCCTTCTTTGGGGTTCTGGTACTTGTCTGAAAGCTAAGCCTTTGCTGCTTTCCAAAAATACATCCTTCACATGTGGCAATATCAACTGACTGAAGACTCGATGTTTCCCCTTTGAGTGCTACACCTTCATTCCTTTCTCACTCATGTGGCCAAGTCTCTGGTGCCATAGAGTAGGATTTTCTGTGTCTGCTGCAACTGTAATTAAACAGCGTGCTTCTGCTGTCATGTAAAGATACCACTCTTATTACCTCGAGCAATTATCATTGCACCTTTTGAGATCTTCCAAGTATCACCGTGAAATACTGTTGTATAACCTTCACTGGCCAACAACTGAGATTAAGTTCTTTCTCAGATCGGGAATATGCCTGACATCCTTCAATTCCCATATAGACCCGTTCAACTTAATCTTTATAATACATTTTCCAACAATCTCGAAAGATTGTTCATTACCAAGGTAGACTTTACCTAGGTTTCCGGGGACATATTTCTCGAAGAGTTCTCTTTGCGAAGTAACATGAAATGATGCTCCGGAGTCTAACACCCAAGACTCGTCCTTGCACTCTCAAGAACATATTAATGCATCATCTCTAGAAGCAACGTTTGCTTCTGCCTTCGCCTCCTGCTTCTTCGGTGCATTTTTGCACTGATTTTTATAATGCCCGGGCTGCCCGCATTTCCAGCACTCGATAGTCTTTGAGTTCTGAGATTTGGGGGATTACTAGATTGGGACCTCCTGTCCGTTTGTGTGGCCATGTCCACCTCCTTTATTTGATTTTCTACATCTTCACTCTGTATGTAATACTGAAGAAATTGATGATTCATTTGAATCTTTCCGTCTGATTTCTTCACTGAGCACCAGATCACGAACATCGTCAAATTTCAACTTAGTACTTCCCGTTGAGCTACTCACAGCTGTGACAGTAGCATTCCAACTTTCCGGTAAGGAAGACAAAAGTATTAATGCTCGTACTTCATCATCAAAATCAATTTTAACTGAACTCAACTGGGTTGTCATTGTGTTGAGTTCATTGAGGTGTTGAGCTACAGATCCGCCATCTACCATCCGTAAATGGAACAACCGTTGTTTGAAGCTGATGGCTTCTCGTACATGCTTGAAAGAGCTGTAATAAGACCCGCCGTGGTCTTTTCTTTTGCTATGTTGAAAGCAACGTTGCGTGACAACGTCAGTCGGATAACTCCAAGGGATTTTCTATCTTAGAAGAACCCATTCTTCATCTGTCATGCCTTCGGGCTTCACACCTGAGAGAGGTTGATAAAGGCATTTTCGGTACATATAGTCTTCTATTTGCATTTTCCAAAAGCCAAAATCCGAACCATTGTACTTTTCAATATTCATTTTTCCTTCATCTGTCGCCATTACTCCCACTCGAACCTGACTCCCACTGGATTGTTGTTTCGACAATTTTCGAAAATCACCGTTGTGGACGAATTTGAGCTGACCAAATTCTACTATTCACAAAATTCACTATTCACATGAATAGTAACTCACCAAAAAAAATTGACAACATTAACAATCTGGCTCTGATACCAGTTGTTGGGAAAATAACGCCATATTTTCTCTTGTCAGATATGTGGAATCAAAAAATAAACGCGGAATAAAAATACAAAAGGTTTACGTGGTTCGGCAAAAATAAGTCTACGTTCACTGGGTTGTTGCAGATCTTTTATTGAAAAAAATATACAAGTGTTAAAAAACACTGACAACACTCAATCTGAAAAACACTCAGAAAATTATACAGTAATTTTCTCTCACTAGTATTTTTACTCTGATTGCACTCTATGTTGTATTTTTCTCTCTACAATATTTGGGTATTATTTTACTGAATAAATTACACATCTATTTATAGAAAGTTCTTCAAGAAAAATTAGCCAATTTTTTGTTCACAAATCAGATTTTCTTTTGACAATCTGGCCAGATTTGTTTGTTGACAAATCTTGGCCAAAATTTCTTAGGTGCTTTTTTTCAAAAGAAATGGGCTGCCAACTTTGACTAACAATCAACAAGACTAAATTACTAAACCCAACACTACATTGACGCGAAAAGAAGTGAAATTTCTAGGTCCTATGCTTCTGCCATATTAAGTGCAAATACCAATTCGTAACTTGGAAATTTGAACTAGAAACCACTGTATTTGCCCTCAAAATATGGGGACACCGATAAAATGTCCCGGACAATACTTTGAACGATCGAAGTATTATTTTTTTTACATATATCACAAGCATGGGGTACTATGCCGCAAATGGTATGGATGGATCCGTTTAAGGACGATGATTGTGAAATTTTACGAATTCAAAACCAGGGGAAAATAGAACTTGACGCCACAAGAACTGAGCTGAAATGTTATTTTGGTGTAACTAATGAAATAAACAGTTTGATATCGACTGGTGCACCTCAAGATTCAATATTGAGGTCAAGTATTAACATGTCTGAATAACCACTGTACAGGTGGAGTCAGAATTCTACCAGCAAATACAAGACTTTCAGCTTCCAACATCCAAAAGGTGGTTCAGTCAACAAAGCATCATTTTTTAGTACAATAACATGAAAACTCAAAACCAGTATGCGCAAATTCGTTAAGAGTTCAAATTATTTATGGCTTCACAGGCCAATGTGATACCTTATTTTTCAGTCGGTGGTGATTTGGGGACACAATGATACTGTTTTCAGTAATATTGAAGTGAATAATTTACAAGTTATATATCTTGAATATGTTACATGTAAAGTCTTTAACTTTGACTTCCATGTGCAAGCACACCAAAGAATCTAATGCATATCGAAATTCCAGAGGTGGCATTACCTTCCACGTCAGTAGCTTCATTTAGAAACTTGGTAGGAGTTCAAGTCAGCATGAGTATCTTTGTACCTCATGAGTAGGTAATCTTGGCATTTGATTGGAGGAAACCTAAAAAAGCATCGTGTTGCATTACATAAAATAAGAATCTAGAAAGTTAACATGCAAAAGGAAAAAATATATATTGGCAAAACTTGTACTGATAATAGAATTATCTGTAAGAAAAATAGCTAGCACTATCGATGTACTCACATTGGAGGATTCTTCTCTGATTGGCATGTTGGCAGGCATTCTACAATGCAATCGTGATTAGGTTCAACAAAGTAAGCTATCTGTAGAAGACCGTTATCAAGATTCATTGCCATCCAGTCTTGAAGTACCAAACAAAATAGAGGGTGGATGCAGAACAAACACTGACAATACACAGTCCTATCCATAGTGAAATTTCACTAGAACTTGGAATTGAGCTCACACATTCGGGTTCTCCAAAATAGCCACCTTTTTCCATTACAAAAGAAGCTACCTCACTTTATTTACACTCTATGTGGTATCTAACGACGACAGAGAAGATGAACCGATAACTTGTGACCATTCTAATGTACTCTTGATTTAAAGGGTTGTGTTTCAATCCCAAACTGAATAGTTGTAAGTTAACTTCAACTCATGACCTACTCCGACAAGATCAGATCAATGGGTTGTTCATGGCTAGAATAGGTACATCACTCTTTGCCTAATGCAGACCACAAGTGCTGCACTATTACATGGTCTAGCCAAGAAAAATCCAATTGCCGTTTATCTCACCCATTGCTGGAGTACGTACATGAATTTTCTTCACCTTTGCTGAGTTGCATGTATGGTCGGTGATGAACCAACCAAATAAGAAACAATAATGCACAAATTAAACATAAGAGATATTGCATTGGAAAAGGGGAACTCCCCAAGTGAGAGTACAGACAGAGAAATTTCAAAAGTTTTGGAAAGCCTTACAGAATATCTTTCTTGACCAGTACACACTACCCGGTGTAAGGTAGACCTGTGTAGAGAAATAAAAGCACACACTTTTATAACCTAGCACATCATATGCAAAATATTCATACATTTCCTACAATAGGTAAGTCGATGGAGATTCTATGGACAACATGTAACAAAGATTGACCTGCAATGCATTCAAATATATGAATTATGAAGTACAAAATCAAGTTTCTAATCACACAATGCCTTAATTTGCGTAGTGTATATTATGGTCAGCAAATAAGCACATTGAGGCCAAAGGTCAGAATGATTGCTCCAAATGAAAGAATCAAATCAAATAACTACATCATGATTGCAGGCATTTCTAAAACTTATATTGCTAAATCATCACAGAACATGTCCATAATTTGCGATCAAGTTGACAAGGGGCCAACACTTTTAAGAGAATGTCATCTCCAAATCAGGGAAAAAACACTGCTAACCGAAAATACTTCTATACACTTGCACATTACCTGAAAGTGCAGTTGCTCCATCGTTCCAGCATATCACCAAGATTTACGATAAATGCCCTGAAAATCAAGCATCATTATATCAACAATAAGATATTGGGAAAGCATCATTTGCTAATTGACAACATCTAAATATGCGTTTGAGGTTCAGACAGCCAAATTTTTCAAGATTGTCTAAAGGTTAAACATACATGCATAGCTTGTTCAATTCATAAGACTTCGTACATCACTAATCCTTTGCAATTGGCAATCCAATGCCAGCGCTAACATTTTGGTACTGCTCCAAGTACTCCAGTATTGTGAACAATGCATTAGACAATTTCTTTGCATCATATTTCAAACTTGAATATCACAGAATGTTTTCAGACACAATAAAATGTTTAACGTGACAAACTGTATGTTTCAGATCATGCATGGACAATAATTGACTAGGAAACCACGAGATAAGGAACAGAAAATTCTTCCTGAGAAGATAACAAACAGAACATGAAGCTACCCTTTAAGTGGCGGAACATCTTCCCATATCTGAGGATTAGCATCCTTGTCTTTACATATCTATGTATATTACAAGGGTCAAGAACATATTTGAGAAAAATTACACGAAAAGTATTTTGAAGTTTTTGTCTTAAACGTACCTGAAGACCAAAGACATCATCTGTAGCCAAAAGGGTCATCAAACCAAAATCAGAATGTGCCCCAGCTCCAAATATTCCTTTTTGAGGCTCAGAAACTTGATCTAAAGCATAGTAAAAAACACTTAAATAGTCTCAATCAAGAAAATATATCGCTCATCATTAAATTGTCATCACCTGCATAGTGTAGCAGTCGCAAGACTGGAATTGGATTTCCAAGCTTTTCAGTTTGGTCAAAAAAATCAAAGTTTAAATCAAGTGCCTGGGCTATCAACCGTGCAACATCTTTTGCTACTTCACTATGGACAACAAAAATTGAAAGGGAGATTAGGAAAGAAGAAAATTGATCACATGGAATATTGTCTGAAGGGTTGGAAAATTCTGGTAACCTGAAAGAAGAAAACACAGTATTTTTTTAAAATTTATACAGTAACTAAACATTTAATCCCAATGGAGTACTACATAAACCATAGAAGAAATCAAGTTGGGTCGCGCATATGCGTCAGTCTTTTCCAAGTGCTTCTTTCGGTCCGTATATCATCGTTAATCCTTTGGCCTCCAAATCTTTGTTGCTAACTTTGATACATGTCTTCTTCGGTCGTCCCCTTGCTCTCGTGAAAAGAGTTAAAATCAATGGATTCTACTCGACAAATAAGTGCATTACTGGACTTATGCCGTACGTGACCAAAGCAGTATAAACGACTTTCTTGCATCTTATCTTCTATACAAGCCACACCTACTTCAACTCGAATGACTTCATTCCTTATCTATCTTTTTTGGTCTTACTACACATCGAACGAAGCATACGCATCTCTGTCATCTTTTGGACGTTATTTCTCATGGATGCCCAGCATTTCGTCTCATAAAGCATTATAGGTCTCTAATGGCAGTTCTATAAAACTTCCCATTCAATCTCAGCGGGATATTACGATCGCATAGAAATCCGATGGCGTTTTTCCATTTCAACGAGCTCGCTTGTATTCTATGGTTAACATCGCTAACAATATCCTCACCCTTTTAGATAACAGAATCCAGGCATCGAAACTTGCTACTCATCGATACCTCTTGATCGTCGAGTGTCACAACAGCAGAATCTCGAGACATGCGACCACAAATTTGCATTCCATATATTCTATTTTAGACCTACTTAATCTAAACCCCTTTGATTATAAGATCTCTCTCCATAACTCTAACTTAGCATTAATTTGTGTATGTCTTTTGTGATCTCATCAACCATTAAGGTGAACAAGAAAAGACTCAACACAAATCCTTGGTGCAATCCAATAGTGATCGAGAACTGATTTATCACCACGTTGCACGTTCTAACATTTGATGCTACTTCGTCGTACAAATCCTTGATTATATTGAAATAATTGATTGAAACTCTTTCTTCATCAAAATCCACCACAATATCCCCTTTGGCTCTTTATCATAAGCCTTCTCCGAGTCGATAAAGATCAGATGCAGATATTTACTCCTCACGATAGCGCTCTATAAGTTGGCGAGTAAATGGATAGCTTCTGTTGTTGATGGCCCTAGCATGAACCCAAATTAGTTCTCCGAGATTTTAATCTCCCTTTACCATCTCCCATTGCTTCATTGTGTCACACATGAGTTTTATACCAGTTGGAGCAACTCTAAAGTCACCCTAGTTATTATAGAGAGGGACAAGAGTACTCTTTCTCCACTCATTTGAGATTTTATTACTCCTCCAGATCTTGATCTTGTTAAATAGATCTGTGAGCCATTTTATTCACGTCAGTCCTAACCCTATCCATACATCAATAAGGATTCCGGCGGGAATAACTGCTCTCGCGCTTTGATGTTTTATTTTAGCAATATCCACAATTTACAGATAAAAGAAAGATCAGAAATAATTCAAAAACATATAGAGATGGTTAAGCCTCCCCCAGTGAAGAGATTCACCTGATTGGAATTGCATGGAGGTGTTTATATGGTAATAAATAACTTATCACAAAATTGAGGACACGAGGAACTCACAGTGCTTTCTGATGATATTTCTCCATAATTTCCCTCCATCCAGGTAAGATATCTATACGAAACAAAAATGATCGATAGTCAACGCATGCACATTAAAAGCACAACCTATACGAACTTGTTTTGAATTGGTATTTTTCAGAAAAGGACATTAGTTTATGTAAAAGTAAACCTAAAAGAAAGATCAAACAAAGTTATCGTTTTTTCTAATCTCAGCCTTGGTCCTTTCTATGCCATACTTGATGAAGATTATTGGAGTTCCTATGATATGCTTAAAGGGTGTGCATGTGTGGTTCGTGATTCACTTTGTCAACATGCACACCTTACCTTGATGTGACTTCAACATTCGACAACTATGTTCTGAACCAGTTGCTATGCAAAAGATCATTCCTTCCTAAAACATTTACCTGCATGTGGCCACATGTTTGGTCCATAGAATGGTTTCTGTGCATCAGGATCATCTTCAGAAAATTCGATACCAATGTAATATCCCTCTTTATAATCTCCTGCAACGTGTTGAAAACAATAAGACTTAAACCCAATTAAAAACATGAACCACAACAAATTCCAGGTGGTGCATTTTTTTGAATAAAGCACGACAAACTGGACCAAAATACTGTAGCTAGAAGAGGTTCATCTGCACCAATTTTAGGTCGCAGGAAAAGTCAAGAAAGAGAAACGAAGTCCTCTTTGCACAAGTTCTATGGTCAGCCAACCTTAGGCGACTCTTTGGCTTTAGATTTTCCAGATTCAAAATCCCATTATCTTATAATAATGACCATTTGCTATGGCATGAATTATTGGACATAGACGTAAGTTCTTTTGCACTAGTTGATGGGGCACACATAATACATGTGTATAAAATCTGAAATAATTGTTTTCCAAATGAGTTTGCATAAAAATAAATAAAAGCTAGACAATCAAGGTATTAATATACTGATATTGAATAGGAAATGATATTTTTGAAAACAAAAAGAGTCACATTAAAAATATTACAATGACTCTTGAAAGGGCACTTCCTTAATGTTAAGTATAACTACAATATCATAACCTAAAAAATACAAAAGTCATAGAGTATAATACACACCATGTATCTGATTGATAGGATCCAATTGTACATCGAAAACAGGAGTATAGCCTCGATATTTTTCATTCCTTAAAAGCTTCATCTTTTCTTCCATGGGCAAATCAAAAAATCTTTTGCTTTGCAAGAAAACCTCCTCCATGAATTCATTGTCAATTCCATGATTGATAACATAGAAGAACCCAGTATCTAAGCAAGCCTAAAAAATTCATTCATAAGCTAATGTGTGAGGATATGGAATCAGCTTTTGATATACAAGAGAGAGAAAAACAAGATAAACGAACTCCACATCAAGATTATTACTATCACCTCAGGTAGCAGTTCACCTACACCGAAATGATATGTGAAATAAAACAGTACCATGAAAATTCTTCTATGAAAGTCAAGCCAAATGGCACATTTTTGGCTCGCATGTTGAACCAGACAAAGATAGAATTCTATAATTGTGATTATCATAAATCTATACACGATTATGAAGACTGTCACAGATATTATAAGTGTTTATTTGTATAATATTTCTCACCGATAACGACGTCGACGATTATAACAAAATTAAGAGAAACAAGAATAGCAATTTCTAAAAAAAATTGGAATTCAATCATGCAAAACCCAATCAATTCCGAAAGCCCAATTAACATCCTCCTGCTAATAATCAAGCAATCCATTTTGAATTCAATCACAACTTGGACAACAATTAACACAATATTTGTGTTTAGTCAAAGTTAATGGCCTTGATTATGTAACCATGATGCAATTTTTTGTTTTTTTTCCTAATCTTCACCTATAAATACTATTCATTCTTCATTTCAAAATCATCCCAAAAACACACACCTTTTCTTTTCTACAAATAAAAGTCTTTTACGTCAAAGTGAGATTGAATGTTAGAATTTCTTAAGGAGATATCCTTGGAAGGAATAGGATTAGTGGAGAGAAAAGTGAGCATTAAAATCAGAGTGTTCTGTGTGAAATACTTTGCATTCTCAATTCTCTTGTCTTCTTTATTATCACTTCTATATTATAATAAAGAAGTAATCTCCTTTAGGGTTCTTGTCTTCGTCTTGTTCAATTGTTGATTATGTGCCTCCTGATATCCGCTGCGTTGTTACCAAAATTATACGATGAATTCTCTGGTACCCTAACACCTCCCTAATCTCTCTCACTGACCGAACTAATCCATACTCGATTGGAGAAGAGAAACACACGTGCACAGCCTTTACATTGAAGCAGAAAGTAAAGGAAAATGAGCGATGAAAAATGTAATCGTTGGATATAATTTCTTTTGCAAAAAAACTAATATTCAGATGAAGTGATAAAAAAAGTACGGAAAAATCCACTAAAAACACAAGGCTTCTGATAAACCCCATCACTATTTTCGTTCAGTAAGACGTCAAACAGGATTATACATAGATAAGATAACTAAATTGTGGGAAACACTGAAATAGCATAATTGAGCTATGGATTTGCCTGTTTGAGGAGTGAAACGGAGGACTGAATATCAGGGCTAGAGAGATCGACACAGTTCAGAGCTGAAACGCTGGCCGATTCCGGAAGTTGCGTCCCAGACATAGCTGCAGATAAGGTTTTTTTCTTTTTTCCACTGAATCTAAGACAAGATAGCTTAAAAATGAAATAAGTGGCTAATAATAATAGATTATCTTATTAAATTTTAAATAAAATATTCAAATATATATATATATATATATATATATTAACACATATTTTGGGTTACTTTAATAAGTAATCCAAGTCATCATCTCTGATATCGTCTTTAATTTTTTTTAAAATAATATGATTGAAGGTGTCTTCTGAGATGACGTCTTTTATATAATTTTTTTTTATATAGAATGCGACATCTCAGATGCCGCCTTCTATATAAATTTTTTTGAATTATTATTTTTTTTTATTTATACAACTTTATTATCCATATGTATACAATCACATGATTTATTTTTCTTCAAATTAACAAAATTAGATAATTTAAACTTGAATTAGTTAAAATTTATGGTTTGAAACTGAATTCTTGTAAATTAGTATCAACAAAATAAATTTTACCACGAAATAATTTATTTCGTAAAATACGTATAAATTTTGTTTATATGTTGATATATTAAATATTTATTTTGAAATGCAATGATTTTATTTTAATATAATTAAATTAAATTATATACTATATATCTATTTATTAATAATTAGACCATTTAGTTAACAATCTTACGCTAAAACTTAAATCGATTCGATAAGAATTATTTTGGAAACAAAAATCCCACATTTTGATATTTTTGTATGAAAAATAATAGAATGAAATAATAAGACTAAAATAATATTGTTGTGCTTCAGATTTTTCATAATAGTTAATTTACATAAACATTAATTTATTTAAGTGATATATATCAGATATCATGCTTTAAAATAATGCATTTATAGTCTACATCTATTTCAATTACAAGGAGTTAGAAGGATTAGTTGTTAGTATTAGGCACCGTGTGGTACAATAGTTGAGATGAAATAATTGAATATTGAGTCACTAATAATCACGGTCGATCTCACTTTATCAATTTGTCAAGAAGATTATTTACTTACATGAGATTTACTGAAAATAGATATAGACCAAAATTATTTCCTTATGTGGGATCCAATGAAAATAGATATATGCCAAAATTACCGAGTGATGATAGTAGAACGCCATCTCAATAGATAAATAGATATAAAAAAAGTATATATGGAAGGCGCCATCTGAGATGACGCATTCTATATAAAAAAAAATTATATGGAAGTCGATATCTCAGATGGCGCCTTCTATATATATATAAAAAATTTATATTGAAGGTGTCATCTCAGATGACGTATTCAATCATATTTTAAAAAAAAATAATTAAAGACATCATCATAGATGGTGACTTGGGTTACTTTAATAAAGTAACCCAAAATCGGTTATTTTGTTAAATGTATTTTTTTCGAATAATTTATTAAAAACCCATAAATTTCGCGGTCTAATTTTTTTTAACCTCAAATTATAATTAATTTTTATATAATATATGTGAAGCATGAGTAACCAAATAAATCTAGTTATACATAAGTAACTAATAAATTTAGAGTTGAGCATGTTACACTTCCTTACGGCATAGATGATCCTAATTGACCTCAACATATTTTTTGAGTCTAGGGAAGAGGAATCGCGTTAAATGAGACTCGAACATAAATCCATCTCAATTGTAGGATAAAGGGTAACAACTATGAAGGCTAAGGTCTTGTTGTCGAACCTCAACAGTTTTACGTCGGATTACGAAATAAAATGGGAATCATCTCTAATAATAATATAGATGTCAAACAAATATGCAAATACTTAGGATCCAACACTTTGGGTTATATAAAATATGGACATAATATTAAAATTTTGTCTCTTTGATAGATAACAATTTATGGATAAAAAGTTCTATCAACAAAAATGTCAATCTCAAACTCGTCATATTGAAAAACACTACAATTTAACAAATATATGTATCTAGGGGTGCTTATCGGATCGACACGGTCAAGTCCGATCAGAAATCGGCCAGTTCCGGATCCGGTAATGCCGGAACTGGTCCGATAACCAGATCGGATCGGGTTTCGGTCCCAACCGATTCCAAGTCGATCGGGCAATTTTGCTTTCTTTTATTTATTTATTTATTTATTTTTTCGTTAAAAATTACCGATTTCGGTTCGAAATTGGAACCGAACCGGTAGCACCGGAACCGGTGGCTCTATCGGTCCCTGTTGGAATTGAAGAGGGGGGGGTGAATGAGATTCATTGGCTACTTTAGCGTTTTAAAATGAGTTTGTAAAAATAAAATATTTTGCGCTTGCGGAAGCCTTTAGTCAATCGATAAATGCACAGAATAAAATAAATAAATGCGTAAAGGAAATGAAGCAATAAATAACAAAAGGATTTGTTATAGAAGTTCGGCGATGAATCGCCTACGTCTCCTCTTCCCGGTTAGATAACCTCCAACCGAGGTTCCACTAGAACAATTGGTCTTGGCCTTGAGGGCTCCAAGTTAGCCACACAACAACTCTTCCCGAGTTTACAACGCTCTTCCCGATCACACTACTCTTCCCGAGTACACAAACTCTTCCCGAGCACAATACTCTTCCCGAGTATACAAAGCTCTTCCCGAGCTACCAACACTCTTCACGAGTCTTCTTGGCCTTAAGGGCTCCAAGGATAGCCACACACTTGCACCAACTAGACTTGTTGATGACTTTACAATTTTCCAACTTGCTTTGGTGTTGGAGGACCTTTACAAGAAATCAAACCAAAAGCACCTTCACGGTGTACTCACACGAAGAAACAAGACTCTAAGAAAGATAAGAATTACAAGCTCCAATACAACAACAATGTATGAAGATTGCAATGCAAATTCAGCCCATCGCCTCGGCAATCTCCCTGCGCGCATGCCCGTGCCATGCCTCGGCGTCGCTCCAGTCGACGCCCCAGGCGATGAGTGCCATCGCCCCAGGCGATGGGTGCCAGGCGAGGATCGCCACGCCCATCGACAGAGGCGATGGCTAGGCGAGCATGCGAGCAAGATCGCCCCAGGCGATGGTGACCAACGCCTGAGGCGATGACAACCTTTTGGCACTTCGCCCCGCACATCGACAGAGGCGACGCAGAGACAATGCGCGGTCATGCGCGCGGGGAGTTCGCCCGAGGCGATGGCACGAACGCCTGAGGCGATGGGCTGGAACGCCTGAGGCGATGTGGAGTTTGTTTGAGGCGATGCAAAATTTGGACATGCTGAAGCTACGGCCTTAATTTTTGCTCTTGATCGCCTGAGGCGATCCGTGATTTTTGCTGACCGTTGGGGCGCGGCGATGGTGATCGCCTGAGGCGATGTCCGAGGCGATCGAGGAGTGATTCAAGCCTTTTGTTTAGCAACGGCTAGTAGGAGCCTAGGGGGCCTTCTACACTATAAATATGGATGCTTTGGAGCATTTTGAAGCTAAGGAACAAGCCTACAAACTTCCACAAAGTCTTGATAATTATTATTTGAATTTGCATTGCAATCTCCATACATTGTTGTTGTATTGGAGCTTGTAATTCTTATCTTTCTTAGAGTCTTGTTTCTTCGTGTGAGTACACCGTGAAGGTGCTATTGGTTTGATTTCTTGTAAAGGTCCTCCAACACCAAAGCAAGTTGGAAAATTGTAAAGTCGTCAACAAGTCTAGTTGGTGCAAGTGTGTGGCTATCCTTGGAGCCCTTAAGGCCAAGAAGACTCGTGAAAAGTGTTGGTAGCTCGGGAAGAGCTTTGTATACTCAGGAAGAGTATTGTGCTCGGGAAGAGCTTGTGTACTCGGGAAGAGTAGTGTGCTCGGGAAGAGCGTTGTAAACTCGGGAAGAGTTGTTGTGTGGCTAACTTGGAGCCCTCAAGGCCAAGACCAATTGTTCTAGTGGAACCTCGGTTGGAGGTTATCTAACCGGGAAGAGGAGACGTAGGCGATTCATCGCCGAACTTCTATAACAAATCCTTTTGTTATTTATTGCTTTATTTCCTTTACGCATTTATTTATTTTATTCTTTTGCGTCTCTTCGAGCTTACCAAGACTCCTCGAGAGAAGATTTGTCGTATTTACGACATGAAGTGGACGCTCTTCGTTCTCAGTTTTTCAGTGCTCACATGGACGAGGATACTACTTGACCGCTTTATTTTTAAACAAAAGATATTTCAAAGAACAGTGTGAAGCGATTCTACCGCAAGTGCACGGTTGTCAAGTTTTAGTATAGTGAAAATTAAGTACGGGATGTCGAATCCACAGGGACTAACGTATAAGTACCAAATAAGATTAATAAAATTATATTTAGCCTACGATTAACAAAGGTGATTAACTAATGCTAATTTAAACTAAAGACTGAAAAATAAACAAGAAACAATAAGATGAATGTTTCCGGATATGCGAAGGCAAGTCACTCAAGAAAATTACCAAGTTCGTCGTTCAATTATGTTATCTTTAATGATTCAACTGAATTATCAAATTATCAACCAATTGATTCTAAAGGTGAAAGGTTTTCGCTATTATTCGATACACTCTCTCGAGCTGTAAAGAAACTAACACTAAATTAGAATAAGTCACTCTCGTGCACCTATTTACTAATTCAATATTGCATAAATCGTCAAAACCTTATAACTCTAAATCTCTCGAATCCAAGTTCTCACGTATGCGATCTCATCTCTCGATCTCAATCGTAACATACATCATAAATTAATGGAGCGTGTTACAACGTTATCTCTCGATCTCGGTTATAACTCTCAAATTCAATCAAAGCTAGCTAGACTTTGATCTACACAAACAATTAATTTATGAACAATAACAATCAATGCGCTCAAACACAATTGAATCAATAATCAAACACAACGAAACTAAAACTCGAATAAAATAAACTAGATTTAATTCAAATCAAATACGTAAGAGTTTAATTGTCTCTCGACCTCAAAAACATCAAATGAAATTGAAAATCAAATAAATTAAAGTTTAGAAATACGATAAACGGTGGATGAATCCGTGTGTTGCACCGTGATTTCTTCTCTTGTTCCTTCCTTGCACTCCGGAATGGATTGGCTCAACTTTGGACGAAGAACGGAGATTGAATCTCCTTTGGCGGCGTTAGGCGGCGGATAGGGCAGCTTCCCTCGACCTAATTCACGTCTGGTATGGTCTCTCTTGATTTGGAAGTGATTTACCCTTTTATAACTCAAAAAATCATTTCAAAAATGGAAGATAACATTTTCCCGATTTGCGTCTCGATCGATCGAGATTTGCGTCTGATCGATCGGGGTACTGTTCATGTCAGCCTTTGAAACTCACTGCCTCGCTCGATCGATCGAGATTTTCTTCCGATCGATCGAGACTTTGAAAAAATCAGCTCTGAAGTTACTGCCTCGCTCGATCGATCGAGATTTTCCACCGATCGATCGAGACTTGAAATTCTTTTCTTCTCAGCGCACTGTCTGGCTCGATCGATCGAGACATAATCTCGATCGATCGAGATTCCGAAAATCTCACTTCCTCAATTTCAACTCTTTCTCGCCTCGATTTCGCCCGTTCTCTTCATATTAGCTCATTTCTTCCACTTCCGATCTATTTTCCTGAAACAAACGAATAAACACAAAAAACATAATATCATCCAGGAAAAAGTACGGAAAATGGGAAGAAAGTACAGTTAAAAACACTTAAAATCTAAGCCTATCACTACTCACGGGAATGATGGTGATGGTGATGGTGGCATGAATTGAGTTGTCTTTGTTTTTTTTTAGAATTTATCCTTTTGTAATTATTTGTAAGGATTAAATGGTTAAATGATGTTGGAATGAGTTTATTGTGTATGTTGATGGATTTTAAGTTGTTGATTGGATTTTGAGTTGATTGTGTATTACTTGGATGGATTTATGGTTTATTCATTTTTTAAAGGAAACTATGTCCAATTTTCTTAAAAATCCTTTACCTTTTTTATTCTCACAAAAAGTGGGAGAATGTATGTGTAAACTTGGTGTAAACTTGATTGATGAAATCGTATTTGCAACCTAATTGTTTTTACAACTTGTGACACATTTTGTAAAGGTGATAAAAATGCACATTGGAACATTGTTTATCATTGCATTCATTAAGGGGGAGTTTAAACTCTATATGCATTGCATTGTTATAAGTTTTATTTTCTTTCAAGTTTACCGGGTTTTGTGATCATCAAAAAGGGGGAGATTGTTGCGCCTTAAAACGCTACAACTCTCATTCCTCTATTTTAAATAAAATTATCGTTTTTGTTTTGATGATTACAAAACCTATACATTTTGTACTAATGGTTTTTATTGAGTATGCAGCATAAATTATGATCAAATTTGAAGATTGTAATAGTATTGAAATGCCAAAGAAAAATTGTCTTTTGAAAGACACGGATCGCCCCAGGCGATGGGTGCCATGCGAGGATCGTCACGCCCATCGACAGAGGCGATGGCTAGGCGAGCATGCGAACAAGATCGCCCCAGGCGATGGTGACCAATGCCTGAGGCGATGGCAACCTTTTGGCACTTCGCCCCGCACATCGACAGAGGCGACGCCGAGACAATGCGCGGGCATGCGCGCGGGGAGTTCGCCCGAGGCGATGGGCTGGAACGCCTGAGGCGATGTGGAGTTCGTTTGAGGCGATGCAAAATTTGGACATGCTGAAGCTACGGCCTTAATTTTTGCTCTTGATCGCCTGAGGCGATCCGTGATTTTTGCTGACCGTTGGGGCGCGGCGATGGTGATCGCCCGAGGCGATGTCCGAGGCGATCGAGGAGTGATTCAAGCCTTTTGTTTAGCAACGGCTAGTAGGAGCCTAGGGGGCCTTCTACACTATAAATATGGATGCTTTGGAGCATTTTGAAGCTAAGGAACAAGCCTACAAACTTCCACAAAGTCTTGATAATTATTATTTGAATTTTTGCAATCTTCATACATTGTTGTTGTATTGGAGCTTGTAATTCTTATCTTTCTTAGAGTCTTGTTTCTTCGTGTGAGTACACCGTGAAGGTGCTTTTGGTTTGATTTCTTGTAAAGGTCCTCCAACACCAAAGCAAGTTGGAAAATTGTAAAGTCATCAACAAGTCTAGTTGGTGCAAGTGTGTGGCTATCCTTGGAGCCCTTAAGGCCAAGAAGACTCGTGAAGAGTGTTGGTAGCTCGGGAAGAGCTTTGTATACTCGGGAAGAGTATTGTGCTCGGGAAGAGCTTGTGTACTCGGGAAGAGTAGTGTGCTCGGGAAGAGCGTTGTAAACTCGGGAAGAGTTGTTGTGTGGCTAACTTGGAGCCCTCAAGGCCAAGACCAATTGTTCTAGTGGAACCTCGGTTGGAGGTTATCTAACCGGGAAGAGGAGACGTAGGCGATTCATCGCCGAACTTCTATAACAAATCCTTTTGTTATTTATTGCTTTATTTCCTTTACGCATTTATTTATTTTATTCTTTGCATTTATCGATTGACTAAAGGCTTCCGCAAGCGCAAAATATTTTACTTTTACAAACTCATTTTAAAACGCTAAAGTAGCCAAGGAATCTCCTTCTTTGCATTCACCTCTATATGATTTAATCTTGTTTGATGAGGAACATGTGTAATTTGAAGCTATATGTCAACATATAAATTATGCCATGTTTATTTGAATTTTAGGCTTTTTGATTATCACAAAAAGGGGGAGAATTTTGTGATAAACTTGAAACTTAATACATGCATAGTTTAAGGGGGAGAGCTTATGTATGCATGGTTTGAGGGGGAGAGTTATTTGTTTAATGATAGTTTAAGGGGGAGAGCTTATGTATGCATGGTTTGAGGGGGAGAGTTATTTGTTTAATGATTTACTTGATAACTTGTATGTGTTATGCAATTGTTAAGGGGGAATTATTTTTACTCACATTTCATGCATATTACTTATTCAAGTTTATCAAGTTTTGTTGATCATCAAAACTCAGAGATTGACCGGGGATAATTTTAACGCATTAAACGCAACCATGCGTTTAAGGCTCAACAATCTCCCCATTTTTGATGATCACAAAACTTGATAAACTTGAATAAGTAATATGCATGAAATGTGAGTAAAAATAACTCCCCCTTAACAATTGCATAACACATACAAGTTATCAAGTAAATCATTAAACAAATAACTCTCCCCCTCAAACCATGCATACATAAGCTCTCCCCCTTAAACTATCATTAAACAAATAACTCTCCCCCTCAAACCATGCATACATAAGCTCTCCTCCTTAAACTATGCATGTATTAAGTTTCAAGTTTATCACAAAATTCTCCCCCTTTTTGTGATAATCAAAAAGCCTAAAATTCAAATAAACATGGCATAATTTATATGTTGACATATAGCTTCAAATTACACATGTTCCTCATCAAACAAGATTAAATCATATAGAGGTGAATCACAACCATGTGTTTAAGGCACTCAACAATTAATTCTTAAAAGTTGCAAAGTGTGCATATGTTCATGCATTCATGCCAAAAAAAATCAAGGCATTATAACAAATCATATACTTGCACATTTTCACATAGCATATTCAAATTTGAATGCAAAGCATATCAAGCTACTTACTATAAAAAGATAAGCATACATCATGCATTTCAACAATTATGCTAAGGGGTTATGCATTTTACTCCAATGAATATTGAGCTTCAATATTTATTGATCACAATTAATTTGTGCCAATGAATTTTGAAATTGCTCTTTTAATATGAAAAATAAATAAATTTTACCCTCAATGACAAGAGTCCGTTCTTGTCATAGGTCCAACGCCTCGAGCCTCTTCTATAGTTGTGAATAATACAAACTCCTCCTTTGAGTTGCTTGGCCCTTCATCCTTCATTCCATTCTTGTCCCTACAAGACAAATTTACAATTGGAGGAACTTTGGTACCCATTTGATTTTTGGGTCCTAGGGGGTTAACTTTCAATGGCACTTTTGGAATCCATTTCCACCTCTTATTAGGTTGGTATTGGATTCTAGCAAACCTACACTTATTCTTAGTGTGGCCATTTTTGCAACAATAATTACAAGTAGGAGAATCATGCTTTGCATTGGCCAACAAGCTAGAAAAAGTTTTTGATTTGCTTGAAAAACCTAACCCGGCTTTGTCAAAGCTACAACGTTGCAAGCCAAGCAATTCATTCATCTTTTTACTACTTTCACTAAATTTGCAAAATGATATCTTTAAAGAATTTAATTCATTTTTCAATGAATTATTTTCTTCATCTTTCTTAGCAATCTCAAGTTTGAGTAATTTGTTACTCATCTTGGTTTTGCCAAGAGCATCAATAAGATCATTATAAGACTCTAAGAGTTCAACAAATGAAGGTACCTCATTGTCACTTTCATCTCCTTCATCTCCAAGAGCCATTAGACATAGATTGATGGCTTCTTCTTCATCGGAGTCGCTATAACTCCATGTGGCTATAAACGCCTTCTTCTTCCCTTTTGTCCTCATTCTTCTTCCTAGGGCATTTGTTAGCATAATGACCTTTATCATTACAATTATAACAAGTTACCTCATTTTTGGATTCATTTTTGGTTGCACTTGAGGTCTTTGACTTGCTATGTTTGGTGAAGAGCTTCTTGAACTTCTTTGTGAATAGGATCATCTCCTCATCATCATCATCTTCTTCATCATCGGAGTGGTCTTTCCTTCCAACCAAGGCAATCACATTTCTCTTGGATCTATCCTCCTCCTTTACTTCTCTCCTTGTGGAAACTTCAAGCTCATGAGTCACCAATGTGCCATGGAGCTCATCAAGATCATAGGAAGCACTTTCTCCTTTGTTGGACTCGATAATGGCCGTCCTCTTTGCATCCCATTCTTTAGGTAAGGCCCTTAGTGCTCTCCTCCATATTTGCTTTGGAGGGTACTTCTCTCCAAGTTGGGCAAGCTCATTTATGATAAGGGTGAGCCTCCTAAACATGGAATCCACATCTTCTCCGGAATCCATCTCAAATGTCTCATATTTGAGTTGAAGGAGGTCTATCTTTGTCTCCTTTACTTGGTTGGTTCCTTCATGACAAATTTGTAATTTGTCCCATATCTCCTTAGCGGTTGAGCACTGAGATCCGGTTGTACTCCTTCATATCTAAAGCACAATGCAAAATATTAATCGCTTTAGCATTTTGTGAAATTAATATCATATCCGCTCTAGTGAAATCGTCCATTTCTTTGGGAACACTTATTCCCCCAATTTCCTTTAAAGGAACATGTGGACCTTTCACAATGATTTTCCATAGATCATAATCTACGGATTGGATGTATAGAGAAATTCTATTCTTCCAATAACCGTAGTTATCACCCGTGAAAAGCGGAGGGCGATTCGTCGATTGACCTTGAGCAAACTCATTTGCTAGATTAGCCATAAAAAGATTTTGATTTAAAAACAAAAATCAAATGGCTCTGATACCACTTGTTGGAATCGAAGAGGGGGGGTGAATGAGATTCCTTGGCTACTTTAGCGTTTTAAAATGAGTTTGTAAAAATAAAATATTTTGCGCTTGCGGAAGCCTTTAGTCAATCGATAAATGCAAAGAATAAAATAAATAAATGCATAAAGGAAATAAAGCAATAAATAACAAAAGGATTTGTTATAGAAGTTCGGCGATGAATCGCCTACGTCTCCTCTTCCCGGTTAGATAACCTCCAACCGAGGTTCCACTAGAACAATTGGTCTTGGCCTTGAGGGCTCCAAGTTAGCCACACAACAACTCTTCCCGAGTTTACAACGCTCTTCCCGAGCACACTACTCTTCCCGAGTACACAAGCTCTTCCCGAGCACAATACTCTTCTCGAGTATACAAAGCTCTTCCCGAGCTACCAACACTCTTCACGAGTCTTCTTGGCCTTAAGGGCTCCAAGGATAGCCACACACTTGCACCAACTAGACTAGTTGATGACTTTACAATTATCCAACTTGATTTGGTGTTGGAGGACCTTTACAATGAATTAAACCAACAAACACCTTCACGGTGTACTCCACACGAAGAAACACAAGCTCTAACAAAGAAGAGAATCACAAACTCCAATACAACAACAATGTATGGAGATTGTAATATAATTTGAAACACTAATTGATCAAGACTTTGTATGAGTTGTAGGCTTGTTCCTTAGCTTCAAAATGCTCCAAAGCATCCATATTTATAGTGTAGAAGGCCTCCAAGACTCCTACTAGCCGTTGCTACTCATAAGGCTGAAATCACTCCTCGATCGCCTCGGACATCGCCTCAGGCGATCACCATCGCCGCGCCCCAACGGTCACCAAAAATCACGCATCGCCTCAGGCGATCGCTGGATCGCCTCAGGCGATCCAATGCCAAAATTAAGGCCGTAGCCTCAGCTCCTTCAAATCTTGCATCGCCTCAAACGAACTCCAGATCGCCTCAGGCGTTCGTGCCATCGCCTCGGGCGTTCAGCCCATTGCCTCGGGCGATCTCCCTGCGTGCATGCCCGTGCCATGCCTCGGCGTCGCTCCAGTCGATGTGCGGGGCGAAGTGCCAGAAGGTTGCCATCGCCTCCGGCGTTGTTCACCATCGCCTCAGGCGATCCTCCTCGCATGCTCGCCTGGCCATCGCCTCTGTCGATGTGCGTGGCGATGCCTGGCCTGACACCCATCGCCTGGGGCGATGATCACCATCGCCTGGGGCGATCCAGGCCAGAATATGCACACTTGATGGGGCGATGATCACCATCGCCTGGGGCGATCCAGGCCAGAATATGCACACTTGATTTTCTTCAATCCAAACCACTTTTCATCACTTAATCTGCACACTAAGTAGATGCATTAGTATAACAGACACAAGTTTTGTTGATCATCAAAACTCAAAGATTGACCGGGGATAATTTTAACGCATTAAATGCAACCACACGTTTAAGGCTCAACAGTCCCGATCAGAGGAACCGCTCCGGACCCATATACTACAGGTTCCGATTCCGAACTGGGCTAATCGGTTTGATTTCGGGCCAGGTCCGGATTGACACGGCCCGTTAAGCAAACCCTATATGTATCAATAATCCGATCAAAAAATAATTGGACATATCAATTTTCCACATAGATTTAGGCTCAAGTACTTAAACTTCTGTTAATAATTGGCCAAAAATAATCTTTGTTTTGTCCACATTTATTGCATAGACTTGGATAAAATTACATACACTTGAATCCAAGATTGAGACGACGCTTACGGAGACTCAACGGACCCAACATGATTTTGAATGGTGTGTGGCCATAATTTCACATTATTAAACACAAGTCTCTCTCGCATTCAAAAAGGGGAAAATTACGGGCCGGTACACTTTCGTGAAACATAATCTATCCTAGTCCAGCGAAAAAACATTAGTTGACATAAGTCCATTCTAGGTTGAAATGACCATAATAACCCCATGTGGTCCAAGTGGTCCACGCGGTCCAACCAATTTTTAATAAATTTGCATTCTTAGCCCCTAGAAAATGTTTAAAGAACAAAATACGCCACAATATACTATTCATCAACGTTTTCATCCTAATATTTACCAAACAAAAACATTATATGAACATGAGATCCTTCAGTTTCTGTCATCTCGAGATGAATCCCAAGAGCATACTTTTGCAAAGGACTCACGGTTTATATAACGTTCGTCTAATTATAATTCAACCCTATTTGAAGATCATGTTAAAAAATAAATAAAAGGCCCAACATGCTTCCGTATTACAATAAAATTTTAACAAACTGAAAAATACCATTTTGACCATAACGGCACCGGGTGAGGTGGGTCGCAACTTCCACCAGTCGAAAACTTACTGCCTCCAGACTGTTTTACGAATGGCTCCTCACCATCCAACCTCAGCACACGGACGAGGTTAGTCTGCCAGTTATCCGACTCATTCATAAACCGCACAACACAGCCCTAATTCGTTTCCTACCTTAGGGCGTAAGGTATATTCAAGATATAAAAAAGATTTAAAGAAATCTGGGAGATAGCTGGGTAACAGCCTTATTTTTATTCTGGAATACTTATAATATCTATTACATCGAAAATTCTCCATAGTTTTCTGAAAATAAATATTGTAGTCTCCAAGCTTTGTAATCTTCAACTTTCTTAGCTTGGTAATATTTCTTTTCTTTCTTTTAATTCATAAGTGTCTGTAATTTTGTTCTGTTTGTTTCAAGTTTATGTGTTCTTGAGTCAAGCCTCATCTATATGAGAGGCAACGGAGACTTGTAAAAAGACGATGTTAAATGTTGCTATTTATAAATATAAGGATATAAAGGATAATTAAATATTATATATGGACTTCTTTGTAATTTGAACAAAAGCCTAAAGGATAGAATGCAATATATCAAACTATTGAGGGGTAAACGAGTCATCATAAAACACCCAATTGATTTGAAAATCTGAAAAGTGGACTTATTTCAACACAATTGTTTCCAATTTGGCTTTTTATGCACTAAGATTTTTTCTCAAGACTTAAGTAGATTTTGTGTCACCAAAGTGGACTTCCATGTAATTTCCCCTTCTTTTAATTCATAAGTGTCTGTAATTTTGTTCTGTTTGTTTCAAGTTTATGTGTTCTTGAGTCAAGCTTCATCTATATGAGAGGCTAAACAAGTCTGTCTCCTCCCAAAAGGAGACATTTTAATGTAATAGATATTATAAGTATTCCAGAATAAAAATAAGGATGTTGCCCAGCTATCTCCCAGATTTCTTTAAATCTTTTTTATATCTTGAATATACCTTACGCCCTAAGGTAGGAAATGAATTAGGGCTGTGATGTGCGGTTTCTGAAGGAGTCGGATAACTGGCAGACTAACCTCGTCCGTGTGCTGAGGTTGGATGGTGAGGAGCCATTCGTAAAACAGTTTGGAGGCAGTAAGTTTTCGACTGGTGGAAGTTGCGACCCACCTCACCCGGTGCCGTTATGGTCAAAATGATATTTTTCAGTTTGTTAAAATTTTATTGTAATACGGAAGCATGTTGGGCCTTTTATTTATTTTTTAACATGATCTTCAAATAGGGTTGAATTATAATTAGACGAACGTTATATAAACCATGAGTCATTTGCAAAAGTATGCTCTTGGGATTCATCTCGAGATGACAGAAACTGAAGGATCTCATGTTCATATAATGTTTCTGTTTGGTAAATATTAGGATGAAAACGATGATGAATAGTATATTGTGGCGTATTTTGTTCTTTAAACATTTTCTAGGGGCTAAGAATGCAAATTTATTAAAGATTGGTTGGACCGCGTGGACCGCTTGGACCACACGGACCACATGGGGTTATTATGGTCATTTCAACCTAGAATGGACTTATGTAAACTAATGTTTTTTCGCTGGACTAGGATAGATTATGTTTCACGAAAGTGTACCGGCCCGTAATTTTCCCTTGAAAGAAAGAAAAGAAATATTACCAAGCTAAGAAAGCTGAAGATTACAAAGCTTGGAGACTACAATATTTATTTTCAGAAAACTATGGAGAATTTTTGATTGCATGCGGCGTATACTCCTGGATAAGCATTTCTCTCCATGGACTCGGAATTTTGGCAAAGAACAGCTCTGCTGCATCCTTTTCCGCTATCTTCGACTTCCATCGATACTCTGTAAAGAGTTTGATGTATTCGTCTACATAGCAGATGTCATGTAGTTCTAGGCTAATCAGAGCTTGTCTGTATTTCTTAGCCTTTTCTTCCTCCATTCCCTCGAAGTAGCTTATTCCGATGAAACAGATTTTGAAGAATCTCGCCATCTT
This sequence comes from Haberlea rhodopensis, assembly GCA_907163345.1. NCBI lineage: Eukaryota > Viridiplantae > Streptophyta > Magnoliopsida > Lamiales > Gesneriaceae > Haberlea > Haberlea rhodopensis. The sequence continues at coordinate 1,070,973 of CAJQUN010000188.1, forward strand.
GTCCACGATCTCTTTCAGGGACTCTCCGGCTAGAACTTCTTCCTTGGTTCCTGGGTCTCCAAGATCCCAGGCAATCTTGACTGATCCTTCCAGACTCATTTTTAGAAGTAAAATGAATCTTTCTTTGCCTAAGTTAAGTGTTCATGCTGCTATTCTCATTGCTGAGCCCATTCATCAATAAGAATTTCTCTGTTTTTGAAATCCAAAATATCCATGTTGAGCATAAGTCCATATGGATGGATTGGATCTAGCTGTGACTTTCCGTAGGGCGTCTGATGAATATATGGCCTTCGGGAATGGTTCCTTGTTCCAACTGGGAGATCCAAAGTTGCTGAGGTGAAATCATCCCTGTGTGGTATACTTTGGTCTCCTTCGGGTGGATTGTGTGACCCGAAGCTCTCTTGTGGTGGAGGTCTTTGTACAAGTTCTCCTGTCTTGATTTCTACGAGATTTAATCCCGCAAATGAATCAGCAAGATCATGAAGATCTTCCAGGTTGATTCTTTCCATTACTTTGTGGGATGTAATAGTTCTCCTCGTAGGACTGCAATCATTTTTTCAGTCTCCGTCATAGGCCGCCTGACCTCCTCTGCTTTCCCTTTTTGGTGTAAAAGGGGTTCTGTTCCGTAAGATGGTGGCAACCATCCTCCATTCCTTCTTCCTGTCGGACTTGGCCTTGACTCCAATTCCTTCACTCGGGTTTGAACATCTTGAAGGTTTTCAAGAATCTCCTTCTGATGTTTAATCATGATCTCCATCTGACTCTGGATCTGATGGATTTGTGCAGGGACATGGTATTGAAGGTATCCATAGCGCTGCACTGTCTTCTGGATCTCTCTAAGATCTTGGGAAATCTTAGAAGAATCTGGCTCGATTTCTCGAAAGGTTGGCTCACCCATCTTAATCCTTCGGTCCGGACCCTGTTGGATTATTGGGGTCGGGAACAACGTCCTCGTGTTCAGGATGATTGTCTTCCTGAAGTTCAGCTAACTGGAACTGAAGTTGGAGGTTCACTTGATGAAGCCTCTTAGCCATCCTTTCCAATTTCTTGTAATGATTTATGCCTGGTGTGCATAAACCTGTTCCTCGTAAAAGTTTCCACTTATGGTTGAAGCGTTGAGCTTCTGCCATATGCTTCTGGTTTAGTTTTTTCAATTTCTGGAAATACCACCTGTAGGAATGACACTTCGAACATTTGTTCGGGTCCATAATTTTCTTGAATCGTCTCCTCCGTATAGGTTACAAATTAATATTCAAGATATTATCATAGTATTTCCAGAATAAACCTAGGCTCTGATACCATTTTGTGCCAAGGATCGCAAATACAACGGGGACTTGTAAAAAGACGATGTTAAATGTTGTTATTTATAAATATGAGGATATAAAAGATAATTGAATATTATGTATGGACTTCTTTGTAATTTAAACAAAAGCATAAAGTATAGAATGCAATATATCAAACTATTGAAGGGTAAACTAGTCATCATAAAACACCCAATTGATTTGAAAATTTGAAAAGTGGACTTATTTCAACACAATTGTTTCCAATTTGGCTTTTTATGCACTAAGATTTTTTCTCAAGACTTAAGTAGATTTTGTGTCACCAAAGTGGACTTCCATGTAATTTCCCCTTCAAAAAGGGTGTTGAATTATTATTATTAATAATTTTTTAACAAAATAAAAGCATTACATCAACTAAGATGCGTATCATGTGCTACAATAGAGTGCAAAAAGAAAGGGTAAGCATCTAATGCAGCTGGATGAGGGATATTCATAACGGCAAAGTAGGATGACTCGTGAGTAAGGAAGTTAGCAGATCTTCTACAGTATTGAATCTCCAAAGATGTGGCAATGTCGCAATGTTGTCAAATAAAAAAGATAATCAAGAATTCACCATGAGATTCTGAAGCTGATCGAATGGAAGTGACGACATTTACGACATCTGTTTCAATAACATACTGTTGGGGTATGCCCTAAGACAACTCATTAGATGATTGTTTATGACATACAATGTATTATGGTTTTATTAATGGCAATTCATTATTATATATTATTCGAGTATCTGTGTAACATGAATTAATATATAAGTTAATGTCCTTAGAATAATATTGTATTGTTCTTAAAGATTGTCACTAGTCAAGTATTATCATGAATCGGGATAATGATAATGCATTGAGACTAGTATGTTTTTTATTGATGAATTGTTCATAGATATGAGATATAGAATCAACACATGGGTGCATGTTAGAGAACGATGTACTGGACAGACCCACCATGAGAATGCTACATGGATAGTTATTTGAACGTCATAAGCAATTCTCATAGTGATAATAATGTATGTAATCCTTACGACTTGAGATCACCAGAGATCCCAACATAAGGAGTCATGTATCTTGATATTGTCAAACGTTACCTGTAACAGGGTAAACTATAAAGATAATCATTGGATACACCACGAATTATGTAGAGGGATGTTGAGTGATCAAGATAGGATTTGTCCCTCCTATATAACAGGAGAAGTGTTTGGGCCCTTGATCAAGTAAGACTAAAATGCATGGCCATGCTCGAATGAGTCGATATGTGATATCGAGCTTATTCGTTTATTCTAGTTCTACTTGGGGATCAAGAAATAAAAGATTGAATATACGAGTATGACTATTCCATGACTCGTGTTCAATCTAAACACATTGGACAAAGGGATTAAGTTACATGGTTAATATTATCACAGTCCGTAGGTTATGTCGAGTCAATGACATTCTTGTAATTTTGGTAGCCTTGATGTGTTGCTAGATACCGCTCATTGCTTGTGACATAAAATTAGATTTTATGTCACTGCCAACATTGCAAGATCATATCGGGTCGCACAAAAGATTAAATCGATAAAGGGAGATAAAATTCATTGGATGAATTAATTAATTAAGAAGAGTCTTAATTACAAATATTAGATATATGAATTTAATTAATATATTGGGTATGGGCCAATAAGGCTTTTGGAACGCCTTTTAATTAAATCTCATATATAATAATCTAATTAAGGTTTTGAGGATTAAGTGTTGATTATCATCAAACCTAATAGCCACCAAACTCTAAACCTCTCGGCCACCGCCTCTTGCTCTCAACCTCACGCCGCCGCCGCCGCCGTGAATAGGGATTTGAACGGCCGTCGTTGATTGGTTTTGAACCGTGAGTTTAGTTCCGGTTTAAGAACGAGTCTAGCAACTTGTTCTTGAACACCCTTTTCGATTTTATCGTGTGGATACCGTAGAGACGAAGGTGCAAATATTTGTTCATGACTCGTGGTCTTGCAACGAGGATTCTGCTACAAACACGCTACAAGGGTATGATTCTTATCAATCTCGATATGATTACTTTGTATAGGTCCATGGTAGGAATCCAAATTTTATTTTCCGCTGCGTATTACTTGATGGGATTCCTAACAGTAGTATCAGAGCCGTGTACAAAGCTCATTTCGGATTTATGTGATTAATTGATTAATCGTGTTTTGAATCTTTTGCATGCTTTAAAAACTGTATGATTCATATATGATATATGTTAACCGACATGGCTAGGGTTTCGAACCCTAGTCTCGTGCATGGTTGGGCCGTGGGTTAGGCTAGGGTTTTCGAACCTTTAGTCCGAAACATGGCTGCAACCGTGGGCTTGCTAGGGTTAGCAAGTCCATGGCTTGAGACGCACCAAGTATCCGTGGCATGTGATGTCCCGAGCGTACGATAATTTCATAAAATTTTATTTTACAGTTTTAATTGGAATTAAATTTTAAAAGTTTAGAATTTAATTCATTAATTGTTATAGCATGTTTTATGTGTTGTTTGAGCATGGTGCATGGTTATAACCCTATGACCTATTAGATAGGATTTTGTGAATGTTCGTAATTTAATACGGCCTGCGTGTCGTGCCTTCTCTATTTTTCTAAATGTTATCCCTCCCTTATGTTCCCCTCGAATATAACTCAAGGAATTCTCTATATCATGTAATTGTTATATAGTAAGTTTATTTTGTTGATGGAGATCAATGAAGATGGGCCAAGGTGCCGGGATGAGGAGGCCATTCACAAAAGGGAGCGAAAGAGGTGCTTGGAGAAGTTACCTTAGGTTGACCTTTTAGGATTTTCTCATTGGCTTGAGAAAATCTTTAGTAGGGGCTATAACCATGTCACTTTTATTTTATGTTGATGTATGAGATGCATGTTTATCGTTTTATTTAATATTGATGCTTGATATACATATATGTAGATATGTATATATTTATATATGTACCAGACATATTTTCAATATTAATAAAATCATGAGATCAATAAATCCCTCTAATAATATTAAGTTTTAGATGCCTTCCAAAATTAAAAGTACTCGTCAAGACTTTGATTGAACATGTGTGGGTTTGCCAAAGCAAAGCACCGTGACGATCTGGGTAAGGCGCGAAAGGATAAAAGTGATATCTGTGGGGTCCTCATCACTTAATCCATTATGTATAAATTAAGCATACATACGTGAGTCTGAATTAAGTAAAAACATGCACTGATTAAGAGTTGCTGACTAGTTAAGTTGTTACAAAGGTTATAAAAACCTAACCAACTATACATCATTTGTACAAGCAACAACCTAATCCAAGATAACTCCTAGGCAATGGTTCAGCTCGCATCGGAAAATGACTCACATCCCGTCCTCCCATGTCTATGAGTCCCTATAGAAACATTCACACAACATGAGTATATATAAACCATTATCTCAGTGTGATATCAAAACACAATATCAATGATAAAGCACAATAATAATCATTAATTGTGAATGCTCTGTATTATGCATCAACAAATGCAACTATGTCATGACATGTCTCATCACACATCCTATTATCACAAGACTAATATGATATGTCTATTTTCGCTCAATATGTCAGTGGAACCACCTCACATCTTCATATTAGCAACACATATCATCGTACCGTCCTCACATGATAATAGTCAGAGTATATACCCAAAAACCGGCGTATATCTCTCATACCAAGTATATGTAGCATACCCGAGCATATACCCAAACCAGGCGTATACCTATAATGCTAACGTAGCATACCCGAGCATATACCCAAACCAGGAGTATACCTCTAATGCTAAAGCATATACCTCATCTATCTCAAACACATGATATCCATGAATGTACATGCATATGATACTACCAATCATATGATACCAACACAACACAATTCATATGATATCAATCTCATAACATCATCTCATAATATCTATACTCTGTACGTCAACACGTACCTGGTATACGACAATAAAAGCGATAAATCAGGCGTTGATGGCTAATTGCCTCTTTGCCCCGTCCCCTGTGATGATGTTACAAGCACATGAACAAACATGTTATAAGAGGCTTCAAAAAGAAATGCTACAAAATATAAATTTTTTAAAAATTCTGACCCTGGCGATCGATCGCTATAGTTCACCGATCGATCGCCATACTGTTCTGCCCTCACGCGATCGATCGCCACTACCTCGCGATTGATCGCCAAAATGTACTGTTTCTCGCAATCGATCGCCACATTTTCACCGACCGATCGCCACATGATTTAACCGCCTTATATTTTTGCACTGTCTCGGCGATCGATCGGCACAAAGCTAGCGATCGATCGCCGATGTCCAGAAAAATCAGAACATGGCGATTTTCAAGCATATCTTCATGGTACTTCTTCTCCTACTCGAATTTAACCATTTCCACATGTTTCTTGCAATCTCTAGTAATATATAGACATGTTTCCATCATCCTAGAATCCAATTCTCGGCAAAGAAACAAGTTGTGATTTCAAACATGAACACTTGAGACTCAACTTCACATACTTCATACACAACAACATAAATCAAGCTTAAATTCATGAATTCCTTACCAAGAAGTTATGATATCACTTCACTTTATTTTCTAGCTTGATTTCCAAGTGAAATCCAAGCTCAAACTTCAACCTAAGGAAGAAATGAGAGAGGAGCTTGTGTAGGGATTTTGTAGGTGAAAATGGTGTATTGTGAGTTGAAAATCTGATTTTACTTATTTAATCAACTCTCCAAATGCAAACTCAAACTCACATCCACATGCTAATGGACCTTCAAATGACACCAAAGGCATAGGAAATTCAAGTCAAATGCATATTAGTCCATGTTACTTGATATGTCACCACACTTGATTTAATTCAAGTCATTTCTATGCACTACATCTTGTGCATCATGTTTCATTCCTTGCCATATATCACATAGTCATGTCATGTATGTGAGTATTAACCCTCGGTTCAACCCGAACCCGAGTCCACATCGTACCGTAATTATTCAAAATTACGCTATAATTATATGACACGTGTATAAAGTAAATCGAGGCATTACAATTCTCCCCCACTTATTGAATTTCGCCCTCGAAATTGCATATACAAACATAATACATGCTTCGCATAACAACATAACAACACATGATATATGCACCATAAGAAACATGTAAAAATAACATATTAACATACCAGAAAACAAATCTGGATATCGTTGCATCATATGTTGCTCCGTCTCCCACGATGCCTCTTCGACACCCCTTCTGTCCCACTGTACCTTAACCATAGGAATCACTTTATTACGCAACCTGCGTTCAGCTCGATCCAAGATCATAACTGGTCGTTCCTCATATGATACATCTGTATCCAACTGTACATCAGGTAACTGTAATACATGATTTGGATCTGGTTCATATTTCCTCAACAGTGAAACATGGAAGACATCATGAATACTACTCAAGGCTGGTGGTCGTGCTAACCGATATGCCAACGTACCAATACGTTGCAATACTTCTTACGGACCAACGTATCGTGGAGACAGCTTCCCACGTTTACCAAATCGTACTATACCTTTAAAAGGTGAGATTTCAAGAATACACGATCACCAACTTGAAATTCAAGTGGTCTACGATGCTTATTGGCATAAGCAGCCTGTCGGTCCTGGGCAGCTTTAAGTTTCAATCGAATCAACTTCACTTTTTCTTCCATTTCAAGAATCATATCGGTCCATGTAAGGAAGACTGATCCACATCATCCCAATACAATGGCGATCTACATCGTCGCCCATACAGAGCCTCAAAGGGTGCCATCTGTATACTAGATTGATAACTATTATTATATGAAAATTCCACTAATGGCAACGACTCTTGCCAAGAGGTATCAAACTCTAATATACAGGCACGCAACATATCCTCAAGCGTCTGTATCGTACGCTCTGTTTGTCCATCTGTCTGAGGATGATATGCTGTACTCAACCGCACTTCAGTTCCCAATGCTGTCTGTAACCCTTCCCAAAAATGAGAAGTAAATCTTGGATCTCTATCCGACACAATGGAAACTGGTATACCATGTAGTCTCACTACATGTTGAATGTACAACTGTGCCATTCGCAGATATGTAAATGTCATACAATATGGCACGAAATGAGATACTTTGGTGAATCGGTCAACGATCACCCAAATGGCATCACAACCAGAAGACGTCCGTGGCCAATGAGTCACAAAATCCATTGTGATATGTTCCCATTTCCACTGAGGAATTTCCAAACTGTGTAATTCACCTCCTGGTTTCTATCTTTCTGCTTTTACTTGTTGACAGACTAAACACCGTTTTACAAAGTTCAACACATCCTGTTTCATGCGTTTCCACCAAAATTGGGTACGTAAATCATGATACATTTTCTTTCCTCCATGATGTATACTGTATCTACTACAATGAGCACGTTGTAGTAGTTCTTGACGTAGTCCCAATGAAGCATGTACTACCCAACAGTTTCTGTATTTAAGAATCCCATCACTGCAAGTATATATTGAGATGTTTGTCCTTGATTTATCATGTCCTTCCATTGTTATACCTCATCATCAGTATTTTGTGCTGTCTTGATTTTCTCAAAAATATCAGGTTCAACCAATAATGTTGATACCCGTACTGGCACTGTTTCCACATCAAACTCATAACCCAAAGTACAACAAGAAGTCATCAAGGCAGATAAATGAATCATCTCATCAGTTGTATGATGTACTTTTTGACTCAAGGCATCTGCTGTAAGATTAGCTTTTCCTGGATGATATTCAATCTCACAATCATAATCTTTCAACAGATCCATCCATCTTCTTTGCCTCATATTCAATTCTGCTTGAGTGAATAAAAACTTTAAACTCTTATGATCTGTGTATATGGTAAACGACGTACCATATAAATAATGTCGCCATATCTTCAAGACAAAGACAATGGCAGCTAATTCTAGATCATGCACTGGATATTGCATTTCATGTGGTTTCAATTGTCGTGATGCATAAGCCACTACATGTTTATCCTGCATCAATACACAACCCAAACCTAGTAATGATGCATCTGTATATAAGGCAAACCTGTCATGTTCCGATGGAATGATCAAGACTGGAGCTGTAGTCAATCGATGTTTCAATTCCTGAAAACTATGCTCACAAGCCTCTGGCCATTGAAACGATACTCCCTTCTGTGTCAATTGTGTCAATGGTTTGGCAATTGTTGAAAATCCTTCAACAAATCGTCTATAGTATCCAGCCAAGCCCAAGAAACTACGTATTTCTAGCACAGAAATAGGTGCTGACCAATTCAACACTGCTTCGATCTTTTTCGGATCAACTGCTATACCTTCTTTCGAGATTACATGCCCCAAAAAACCGACACTAGTCAACCAAAACTCACACTTACTGAGTTTGGCATACAACTGTTGTGTCCTCAACAATTGCAATACCATATGCAAATGTTGGGCATATTCTGCATCATTCTGCGAATAGATCAGTATATCATCGATAAAGACAATGACAAATCGATCAAGGTATTCCTGGAAAACCCGATTCATTAAACTCATAAAGACAGCTGGAGCATTTGTCACTCCAAATGGCATTACCCGAAACTCATAATGTCCATAGCGAGTTCTGAATGATGTCTTCTGTACATCACCCTCTCACACACGTATTTGATGATAACCAGATCTCAAATCAATCTTAGAATAGATTTTTGATCCCTGTAACTGATCAAATAGATCATCAATACGAGGAAGATGATATTTATTCTTTATGGTTACCTTGTTCAATTGTCGATAATCAATACACAATCACATTGTTCCATCCGTTTTCTTAACAAATAATACCGGAGCACCCCAAGGAGATACACTAGGACTTATGTACCCCTTGTCCAATAAGTCTTGCAATTGAGTTTTCAATTCTTTCAATTCAGTCGGTACCATCCGATAAGGAGCTCGTGAAATTGCAGAAGTACTAGGTATTAAATCAACACTAAATTCCACTTCTCGACTCGGTGGAAATCCAGGTATCTCATCCGGAAACACATCCGCATATTCTGCAACCACTGATATCTCCTCCACTTTCTTTTCTATTTTCTGTTCAGTTACATCAAGAGCATAAATCAAATAACCCGCATGTCCACGTTCTAACAAACGCGACATTCGGATTGCTGATATCAAAGGAATCCGTGCCCTCGATCCCTGGCCATAGAAGAACCATTGATGTCCAGTATCAGACTGATATCTCACTATCTTCTGACAACAATCCACAACAGATTTATGTTTACTTAACACATCGATTCCAAGAATGCAATCAAAATCTGTCATGTCTAACACAATCAAATCAGCCTGTAGTCCATACTCAGTCTCAAACTGAATATCACAATCAGACACACTCTGACAAGCCATCACATTAGTTCCCATGGGTGTCGAAACATAAAGAGGCATCAACAGTGGAGACGAGCATATATGATACCGGTCAATAAAATTTTGTGCAACAAAAGAATGTGATGCACCAGTATCAATCAAAAGTAAAGCTGGATAAGTAAACAAAGTACACTTACCCGCTATCACATCATCAGAAGCTGCCTCTGCTTGCTCCCTATTCAATGCATATACCTGAGCCTGAGGTGGTCCTGCCCTCTGTCCTCCACCAGATTGTGGTACACCATGTGGTCTCTGCTGCACTGTATTCTCTGACATTGGTCCTCTCCTCTGTTGTCCACCCACTTGAAGACAATCACGGATCACATGTCCTGGTCTCCCACAACGGAAACAAACTACTGTATTCAATTGAGGACAATCTCGTTTGAAATGTGGTCCACCACATTTAAAGCATTGCACACCACTGCCACTACTACTACCTTGGAACTGTCCCTTAGCTCTTCGGTCATCCCCTTTTCGTGGTCCAAAACGTTTCCCACTAAATCGAGAGGAAGAAGCACCCCTCGTGATGACTTAAATGGTTCTCCTCTCGGTCTCATACTGTCTGATGTAGGTATCTGAGAATGTCCCACATCCTGATAAACACCAACAGCAATCTCAGCCATTTCGGCTCTCATCAACGCTTCCTCATATGAACAAGGGTTATTAGACATCACCCTATCAAATAACTCTGGCCTCAAGCCCTTTACAAATTGTCTAATCTTTACTTTGGTATCAGCGGCAATATGTGGTACATATCGAAACAACGACGAATAGTGCACCGCATACTCAGACACAGTCATACTGCCCTGTTTCAGATTTGTAAATTCATCTCCTTTCCTCTGCCTTGCAGCCACAGAGAAGTAGTGAGCAAGAAAACGAGTCCTGAAAACATCCCAGTCCACAGTCTGACCTTGAGCTCTCAGCTCAATCAATGTAGCTTTCCACCAGATCATTGCTTTCTTAGCCAACTGAAATTCAGCTAAGCGTAAGCAAGCAGTCTTGGCACACGGTGCTGACACAAATATCTGTTCCACACGTTCCAGCCACTCCTCTGCCAGTTCCCCTGATTCAGTACCCTCAAACCTGGGTGGTTGATAGCTCAGAAATTACGTCAATGTTAACTCGCCAGGTAATAGTACCTGTTCCACTGGCCCTTGCCCAATCGGTGGTGGTGGTACAGGCGCCATCCTCACACTAGCATTGCCACTCATGGAATCCCCAACATCCTCATGATACCCTCTGTCTGTCATAACTGTATATCAAGAATTAACAATAACATTCACAATTATAAAACATGTTAGAAGAACATCATATTACAAATCCTAACATGATAGTACCATCTCAACATGTTTTCAAGTGCTTAGGTAACTCCCTAATACACTTCATCTACCCATGTTCACCCTGTTCTCAAACCACTGCTCTGATACCACTAATGTGGGGTCCTCATTACTTAATCCATTATGTATAAATTAAGCATACATACGTGAGTCTGAATTAAGAAAAACATGCACTGATTAAGAGTTTCTGACTAGTTAAGTTGTTACAAAGGTTATAAAAACCTAACCAACTATACATCATTTGTACAAGCAACAACCTAATCCAAGATAACTCCTAGGCAGTGGTTCAGCTCGCAGCGGAAAATGACTTACATCCCGTCCTCCCATGTCTATGAGTCCCTATAGAAACATTCACACAACATGAGTATAGATAAACCATTATCTCAGTGTGATATCAAAACACAATATCAATGATAAAGCACAATAATAATCATTAATTGTGAATGCTCTGTATTATGCATCAACAAATGCAACTATGTCATGACATGTCTCATCACACATCCTATTATCACAAGACTAATATGATATGTCTATTTCCGCTCAATATGTCAGTGGAACCACCTCACATCTTCATATTAGCAGCACATATCATCGTACCGGCCTCACATGATAATAGCCAGAGTATATACCCAAAAAACGGCGTATATCTCTCATACCAAGTATATGTAGCATACCCGAGCATATACCCAAACCAGGCGTATACCTCTAATGCTAACGTAGCATACCCGAGCATATACCCAAACCAGGCGTATACCTCTAATGCTAAAGCATATACCTCATCCATCTCAAACACATGATATCCATGAATGTACATGCATATGATACTACCAATCATATGATACCAACACAACACAATTCATATGATATCAATCTCATAACATCATCTCATAATATCTATACTCTGTACGTCAACACGTACCTGGTATACGACAATAAAAGCGATAAATCAGGCGTTGATGGCTAATTGCCTCTTTGCCCCGTCCCCTGTGATGATGTTACAAGCACATGAACAATATACCATGTTATAAGAGGCTTCAAAAAGAAATGCTACAAAATATAATATTTTTAAAAATTCTGACCCTGGCGATCGATCGCTATAGTTCACCGATCGATCGCCATACTGTTCTGCCCTCACGCGATCGATCGCCACTACCTCGCGATCGATCGCCAAAATGTACTGTTTCTCGCGATCGATCGCCACATTTTCACCGATCGATCGCCACATGATTTAACCGCCTTATATTTTTGCCCTGTCTCGGTGATCGATCGGCACAAAGCTAGCGATCGATCGCCGATGTCCAGAAAAATCAGAACATGGCAATTTTCAAGCATATCTTCATGGTACTTCTTCTCCTACTCGAATTTAACCATTTCCACATGTTTCTTGCAATCTCTAGTAATATATAGACATGTTTCCATCATCCTAGAATCCAATTCTTGGCAAAGAAACAAGTTGTGATTTCAAACATGAACACTTGAGACTCAACTTCACATACTTCATACACAACAACATAAATCAAGCTTAAATTCATGAATTCCTTACCAAGAAGTTATGATATCACTTCACTTTATTTTCTAGCTTGATTTCCAAGTGAAATCCAAGCTCAAACTTCAACCTAAGGAAGAAATGAGAGAGGAGCTTGTGTAGGGATTTTGTAGGTGAAAATGGTGTTTTGTGAGTTGAAATCTGATTTTACTTATTTAATCAACTCTCCAAATGCAAACTCAAACTCACATCCACATGCTAATGGACCTTCAAATGACACCAAAGGCATAGGAAATTCAAGTCAAATGCATATTAGTCCATGTTACTTGATATGTCACTACACTTGATTTAATTCAAGTCATTTCTATGCACTACATCTTGTGCATCATGTTTCATTCCTTGCCATATATCACATAGTCATGTCATGTATGTGAGTATTAACCCTCGGTTCAACCCGAACCCGAGTCCACATCGTACCGTAATTATTCAAAATTACAATATAATTATATGACACGTGTATAAAGTAAATCGAGGCATTACAATATCCGTTTTACTTTATATTGGGTCTGACTTAACTAGGTTATCTCAATAGGATTGGGAACCTAGAGGCATGGGGTTGGATAATAGTTCATTAGATGAATTTGAACAAAGTGTTGTTCGTCCAATCATCCAAGAATTACATGTGATGTAATTGACAAAGTGTTGTCTACCTAAATAACCGAGTCTTGGGTGATTACCAAAGCTAACTCAGGATTAGGTGAAATATGGATCTTGGCCCACTAAGGTTTCGAGGGTTGATAATTTTAAACAAAATAGTGGGAGTGTCATTTAATATAAGACCTTATTAAATGATTAAAATCATAAACTTATTTTGCATATTTATATTGTAGATATCCATGGCATCAAACAACGTAACTAGCACACTATCATTGCGATCGATCCTTGAGAAGGACAAACTGAATGGGACTAATTTCCTAGACTGGTATAGGAATTTGAGGATTGTCCTCAAACAAGAGAAAAAGCAATATGTCCTAGAGGAACCCTTACCTGCTGAGGAACCCTTGACGGCCGCTAAAACCAATAAGGATGCTTACAAGAAGCATCGGAATGACGCACTTGATGTTGGTTGCCTTATGCTTGCCACCATGAACTCTGAGCTTCAGAAGCAACATGAGGAAATGGAGGCGTTCGATATGATCGAGCACTTAAAGCAACTCCACCAACAACAAGCTAGACAAGAGAGGTATGACATCTGTAGAGCGTTATTCCAGTGCAGAATGGTAGAAGGAAGCTTTGTTGGAACTCATGTACTGAAGATGATTGGGTACATTGAGAATCTTGAGAAGCTGGGTTTTCCATTGGACCAAGAGTTGGCCACTGACGTAATCTTGCAATTGTTGCCTGATAGCTACAGTCAATTTGTCTTGAATTACAATATGATTGAAATCGAAAAGACTCTACCGCAATTGCTTTGTATGTTGAGAACATATGAAGCAAACTCAAAGAAGTCTAAGCCCACTAATGTTCTTATTGTAAATAAGAGCAAGGGAAAGGCTAAAGCAAAAGGCTTTAAGAAGAACAAGAAAGTCTTTGTAAAATCTAAGACTCATGCTTCTGCACTCAAGCCAAAGGGAGGAGTGGCTAAGGAAGGGAACTGCTTCCATTGCAGTGAGACCGGTCATTGGAAGAGGAACTGCAAATTATATCTGGAAGATCTTAAGAAGATAAAGGGAAGTGTGATTTCCACTTCAGGTATTTTTGTTATAGAAGTCAATTTATCTACTTCTTCATCTTGAGTATTAGATACTGGATGTGGTTCTCACATTTGTGTTAATGTGCAGGATCTCAAAAGGAGTAGGATGTTGGCGAAAGGCAAAGTTGATCTCCGAGTAGGAAATGGAGCAAGAGTTGCTGCATTAGCTATTGGAGATTATTCATTAACTTTGCCTTCTGGTTTAATATTAGATTTAAAAGACTGTTATTTTGTGCTGTCGATTACTAGAAACATAATTTCAATTTCTTGTTTGGACAATGTTGGTTTTTCATTTATTATAAAGGACAAATGTTGCTCCATTTATTTGAATGAGATGTTTTATGCTAGTGCACAATTGATTAGTGTTCTTTATGTTTTAAATCTAGATATGTCTGTCTATAACATAAATACTAAAATGATTAAGAATAATGATTTAAATCCAACTTATCTCTGGCATTGTCGTTTGGGCCATATAAACGAGAATACTATATCAAAACTTCATAAGGATGGAGTATTAGATTCATTTGATTTTGAATCATATGAAACATGTGAATCGTGTTTAATGGGCAAGATGACTAAAGCCCCTTTCAAGGGACATGTTGAAAGGACGAATGATTTATTGAGTCTCATACATAGTGATGTATGTGGACCAATAAGCACACATGCTAGAGGTGATTTTCAATACTTCGTTACATTTGCTGATGACTTCAGTAGATATGGGTATGTGTACCTAATGAAACATAAACATGAAACCTTTGAAAAGTTCAAAGATTTCAAGAATGAAGTACAAAACCAACTTGGCAAAAGTACCAAAATCCTCTGATCAGATCGAGGAGGAGAATACATAAGCCAAGAGTTTCATGACTATCTAAAGGAGTGTGGGATAGTCCCACAGCTCACACCTCTGTATACTCCACAATGGAATGGTGTATCCGAAAGGAGGAATCGAACTTTGTTGGACATGGTTCGATCAATGATGAGTCGTGCAGATCTTCCGACTTCCTTTTGGGGACATGCTTGAGAAACAACAATATTTATACTGAACCGTGTTCCATCTAAATCAGTAGAAAAGACACCATATGAGATATGGACTAAGAAGCATCCTAGTATGTCTTTTATGAAGATTTGGGGTTGTGAGGCTTACGTGAGATGGCACGCCTCCAATAAACTTGGACCCAAATTTGATAAGTGTTTATTTGTGGGGTATCCTAAGGAAACGAAAGGATACTATTTCTATAATCCCACCGAGAACAAAGTAGTTGTTGCTCGGGCTGGTGTCTTTCTTGAAAGAGAATTTATTTCGAGAAGAACCAGTGGGAGACAAATAGAACTTAGTGAAGTTCAACCACAAGAAAACATTGAACATGATATTGAGATGGAAACAGAGCAGACACCACAAGCTGTTGTGGATGAAATGCCTGCTCAAGAGACACATGCCCAGCGTAGGTCTGTAAGAGAACACAGTGAGCCACAGAGATATGGATTTCTTGCGACTCAACAAGGTGACTTACTACTTATTGATGATGATGAGCCGTCATCTTATCAAGAAGCTATAATGGGCCCTGATTCAGAGAAATGGCAAGAGGCTATGAAATCTGAGATGGAATCCATGTATGCAAACCAAGTATGGACTTTGGTTGACCCGCCTGAAGGGGTAAGACCCATAGGGTGCAAATGGATTTTCAAGAAAAAGACCGATATGGATGGTAATGTACAAACCTTTAAAGGTCGACTGGTTGCAAAAGGTTTCAAACAAATTCATGGTATTGACTATGATGAAATTTTTTCACCAGTTGCCATGGTTAAATCTATTAGGATCTTACTTGCAATAGCTGCATTTCATGATTATGAAATCTCCCAGATGGATGTCAAAACAGCTTTCCTTAATGAAAATTTACTTGAGGATGTGTACATGACACAACCTGAGGGTTTTGTCGATCCAAAGGATGATGGAAAGATATGCAAGCTACAACGATCTATTTACGGATTGAAGCAAGCTTCTCGGAGTTGGAATCTTCGTTTTGATGATGCAGTCAAAGAGTTTGGTTTCATCAAAAACGTAGATGAACCTGTGTCTACAAGATGGTCAGTGGGAGCATAATCATATTCCTAATATTGTATGTAGATGACATACTTCTCATTGGGAATGATATCCCTGCCTTACAATCTGTAAAGATTTGGCTAGGGAATTGCTTTTCTATGAAAGATTTAGATGAAGCCACCTATGTATTAGGTATCAAGATCTATAGAGATGATCAAGAAGATTGCTTGGCCTAAGTCAAAGTACATACATAGACAAAGTGCTAAAACGATTTAGCATGCAAGAATCAAAGAAAGGATTCGTGCCTATGACACATGGGATACATCTCTCGAAGGATCAGTGTCCTTCAACACCAGATGAGAGACAACGCATGAGTAAGATTCCATATGTGTCTGCTATTGGATCTATCATGTATGCCATGATATGTACTCGTCCCGATGTCTCGTATGCCCTGAGCATGACGAGCAGATATCAAGTTGATCCAGGTGAATGTCACTGGATTGCTGTCAAGAATATTCTGAAGTACATGAGAAGAACTAAGGATACATTCTTGATTTATGGAGGTGAGGAAGAGCTCAATGTAATATGTTACATTGATGCAAGCTTCCAAACCGACAAAGATGATTTCCAATCGCAATCAGGATATGTGTTTTGCCTAAATGGAGGTGCTGTAAGCTGGAAAAGTTCAAAGCAAGAGACAGAAGCCGATTCTACAACTGAAGCTGAATACATTGCTACCTCAGATGCAGCAAAGGAAGCTGTGTGGATCAAGAAGTTCATTTCTGAACTTGGGGTGATGCCTAGCATACTAGATCCGATTGAACTCTATTGTGACAACAATGGAGCCATCGCATTGGCTAAGGAACCTAGATCTCACCAAAGATCCAAGCACATACTTCGGCGCTTTCATTTCATTCGAGAAATTGTTGAAAGAGGAGATGTAAAAATATGCAAAGTACCAACTGATGATAATGTATCTGACCCACTGACGAAGCCACTATCACAGCAGAAGCATGATCGTCATACTAGATCTCTAGGCATTAAGTATATGTCTGATTGGTCTTAGTGCAAGTGGGAGATTTGTTGGGATATGCCCTAAGACAACTCATTAGATGATTGTTTATGACATACAATATATTATGGTTTTATTAATGGCAATTCATTATTATATATTATTCGAGTATCTGTGTAACATGAATTAATATATAAGTTAATGTCCTTAGAATAATATTGTATTGTTCTTAAAGATTGTCCCTAGTCAAGTATTATCATGAATCGGGATAATGATAATGCATTGAGACTAGTATGTTTTTGATTGATGAATTGTTCATAGATATGAGATATCAAATCAACACATGGGTGCATGTTAGAGAACGATGTACTGGACAGACCCACCATGAGAATGCTACATGGATAGTTATTTTAACGTCATAAGCAATTCTCATAGTGATAATAATGTATGTAATCCTTACAACTTGAGATCACCAGAGATCCCAACATAAGGAGTCATGTGTCTTGATATTGTCAAACGTTACCTGTAACAGGGTAAACTATAAAGATAATCATTGGATACACCACGAATTATGTAGAGGGATGTTGAGTGATCAAGATAGGATTTGTCCCTCCTATATAACAGGAGAAGTGTTTGGGCCCTTGATCAAGTAAGACTAAAATGCATGGCCATGCTCGAATGAGTCGATATGTGATATCGAGCTTATTCGTTTATTCTAGTTCTACTTGGGGATCAAGAAATAAAAGATTGAATATACGAGTATGACTATTCCATGACTCGTGTTCAATCTAAACAAATTGGACAAAGGAATTAAGTTACATGGTTAATATTATCACAGTCCGTAGGTTATGTCGAGTCAATGACATTCTTGTAATTTTGGTAGCCTTGATGTGTTGCTAGATACCGCTCATTGCTTGTGACATAAAATTAGATTTTATGTCACTGCCAACATTGCAAGATCATATCAGGTCGCACAAAAGATTAAATCGATAAAGGGAGATAAAATTCATTGGATGAATTAATTAATTAAGACGAGTCTTGAATTTAATTAATATATTGGGTATGGGCCAATAAGGCTTTTGGAACGCCTTTTAATTAAATCTCATATATAATAATCTAATTAAGGTTTTGAGGATTAAGTGTTGATTATCATCAAACCTAATAGCCACCAAACTCTAAACCTCTCGGCCGCCGCCTCTTGCTCTCAACCTCACGCCGCCGCCGCCGCCGTGAATAGGGATTTGAACGGCCGTCGTTGATCGGTTTTGAACTATGAGTTTAGTTCCGGTTTAATAACGAGTCTAGCAACTTGTTCTTGAACACCCTTTTCGATTTGATCGTGTGGATACCGTAGAGACGAAGGTGCAAATCTTTGTTCGTGACTCGTGGTCTTGCAACGAGGATTCTGCTACAAACACGCTACAAGGGTATGATTCTTATCAATCTCGATATGATTACTTTGTATAGGTCCATGGTAAGAATCCAAATTTTATTTTTCGCTGCGTATTGCTTGATGGGATTCCTAACACATACATGAGAAGCACACAAACCTGGTCATCTCGGATAGCCACCCCTATGGCAATGAAAATTGCCCCCGCTAGTATGTGAATATAGTGGCATTGATGTGAAGAGAAATGACCCCCAACTAGGTTTGCCCTATTAACTACATCAGAAGGTGGCTCGACCTTGTTTTGAAACAAAAAATGATTACGAGCCAACCAAATGCTCCACGAGACCATTGCAAGAACACCCAAGTCTGCAATACCTCCAAATGTAGAAATGCCATAGGTTCACTAATTGGATAAAAAGAGAGATTTTTCGACATTTTAATTGAACTAAAATTTGAAGAAAACATGAATTTGTGAAATGAACAGAGATATTAACCGAGCATTTGCAATCATATTTAACTTGCAGTCAATGTTTTGGAATCAACAAGACCAAATTCGATGTTTTATAGAACATTTTGTTAAGGGGTAATCAAAGATTACTAAACTCGCCACTACATTGACGCTAAAAGACGTGAAGTTTCTAGGTTCTATGATTCTACCATGCAATCATATGTCTCGAGGCAACTAAAGCCACATTAAGTGCAAATACCAATTCATAACTTGGAAATTGGAACTAGCAACCCTTGCATTTGCCGTGAAAATATGGATACACAGATAAAATGTCCTAGCAATACATTGAAAGATTGAAGTATTTGTTTTTTTACATATATCACAAGCAAGGGGTAATATGCCTCAAAGGGTATGGATTGATCCGTTTAAGGACGATGGTTATGAAATTTTAAGAATTCAAAACCAGGGAAAATAGAACTTGACGCCACAAGAACTGAGTTGAACTGTTATTTTGGAGTAACTAATTAGATAAACATCTTGATTATCGATTGTTGCACCTCAAGATCAATATCGAGGTCAAGTATTAACAAGTCTGAATATTCACCGTATAGGTGGACTCGGAATTCTACAAGCAAATACAAGACTTTCAGTTTCCAACATCCAGAATGTGATGATACACACAACGTTAAATGTACAAGATATGATAAGGTTGTGGGACCCGACTAGGGACATATTATTTAATGTACAGAATATGATAAGGTTGTGGGACCCGACTATGGACATATTATTTTATACCTTATCTGGTACCACATTCTATATATATAATTTTTTTGGATTTTACTTTTGTATAGTAAATACGTAATAATTACTTAGCTAGCATTAGCAGAAACATTTATATAAAATATTTAACAAAATAACTTAAAACAACTTCTTAAAATGGTTTAATACTCAAGCAAAAGATGAAATACTATCGGTACTGGTAATCCAACATTTTCATTTTTTCCTAATTTTCCTCCGGTTCTCCTGTATGTGGAACTCACAATAAATAACAAGGAAAACATATGTTAAGTCTTTAAGGAGTTAATGAGGGAACAACAATGGTTTATATTTTGTACTTATCAAATGATGCAATGTATCAATATGTCATCTAATGTAATAAATAAATAGCATAGCATTTAAGGAAATTATCAATAAACAATAACGATTTAGGACATTATGGTGAATATTGTGGGTAAAGAGGTGGCTCCCACCCGACAGTTAGGTGTAGCACTTTTCCCCACATATTCAAATATGATGTGTACACTCATTCATTTATGAGCCAATGTGAACCATTCTTATGACCATAACACGATGCGCATTGTTCAAATGAACCATATACCCGGACTGTCATCCGTTGTTCATTGGACTCACTTTCCTGGTCAAATTCGCATTGTCTAGTGGACTCAATTTCAAGACATATTTCTGTTGTCAAGGGCTCCAATAGTCACCCAATCATTCGAAGGAACAAATAGTGATAAACACGATAACAAGGCATGTAGACAATATGATCAATGAACTGTTGTGATTCACAATATGATAACATATACGAAAAGTATGGTAATGTATAAACATATAATGTAAGTTCCAGGCCAAATGCCAAAATGGATGTATTGAAAGGAATCGGTAGTACACCTCACCTAACCTCGTTCTCTTGACTTTATTGGCTTGTTTTTTTACCCAAATACCAATTAATTCCTATGAACATATATAAGGTGATTTACAGCTAATAGCAACCTAAATATATGGTTGAACATTCTAACAAAATCATTTATGTAGAAAACCTTTCCGGATAAATTTTTATCAAACCTTTAAAATTTCATAACAATTCCTAACCAACTTCAAAATTCATGAAACTTTCAGAATATGACAAAAATAGGTGCAGAAAGCTTCGGAAGTTTTGAATTTTTAACATCGGAGCGGCGCGTGATTACACGCCGCCGCATTGGCGTGTGGCCGAGCACCGACCACCATGCGATTCTGAAAATTTTAAAGTAGGTTCGTTGGTTCATGATCTACAATTTTGTTTAGAACATATTTTGAAATTCCTAGCCCATTTTGCCCAGATCGCGATTTAATAAAATGGTTAGCCTTCATATTTTGGCCACCGGAAAATGTTACGTACGTTGACATTTCCGATGATAGCCAACATTCCTCAAAAATAGAACACATTTTGAACAATTTTCGTTTTATATTTAAGATGAAAAACAGGTTATAAAAACAAGAAATAGAGGCATGAACATACTACCTCTAAGTGAACTTTCTGGGCAGATTTTCCCACTTGTTCTTCACGGTTCATAAATTTGTTAGCAATTTTGCTTGATGATTTTGCTTCACCACCCACACACGTTTGTTTCTAGGTTGGTAAGGAGGTTGTGTAAGATTTTCAGAATTTTTGGAGAGCTTTTGGATAATCTTATGAATTTTGACCTATTTTTTGCCTAAATTCTAACATTTTATTTGGCATTTTTCTAAGGATTTTGCACGAATTTTTGTGATAAATCAGATGGATATAGGCTGTTTAAATAGATAACAGTGGGTGAGAATAGTTGCATGCATAATGACACTTGTCATTTTTTTTAAAATCTATACCAACACCTAATAATATTGATAACTTATTATTATTATTATTTATTTATTTAAAAAAAGAGTGTTAAAATCTCCCCCGCCCCCAAAAAGAATCTGGTCCCCAGATTCAATTGTTGTCACTGGAAGAGTTCGGGATACTGCTTCTTCAACGTTTTGGTTCCTCCAGAGTACATTTATTAATTGGATGGGTCCGGTACGAAGTTCCTTGATTTTCCGATCAAGGATCTGAATAGGTCGTTCTTCGTACGAGAGATTTGATTCTAATGTTAGTTGATTGGAGTCGACCACTTGATTATCGTCCATGTGGCATTTCCATAATGGTGACAAATGAAAGACAATGTGTATTTCAATGACAGTTTCTGGTAGTGCTAATCGGTATGCTACAGGTCCTATTCTTTCAATTATCTCAAATGGTCCTAAAAATCATGGTTGCAGCTTTCCTTTCTTCACAACCCTCCTAATTCCTTGTCTTGGCGATACTTTAGAAACACACGGTCTCCTACATCAAATTCCAAATCTTTTCGTCTTTTATCCGCATAACTTTCTGTCGACTTTGAACTGTTTGAATCATTTGCTTAATGATTTGCACTTTATTAATGGCCTTTTGTATAATATCCGGCGTTATTGCTCGGTTCTTTCCATCCTTAGTGCTTCGACATTCCTCCACATCCCAATTGAGAGTAGAGTGACATTTCCGCCCATATAATGCCTCATATAGAGCCATTTGTATAGTAGCTTCATAACAGTTATTTATGCAAATTTCACGAGGGGTAAATGCTTTTCCCAATTCGATCCAGAATCTAGCACGCACGCACGAGGCATATCTTCTAAAATTTGAATGTACGCTGACCATCAGTCTGGGGATGTGCAGCAGTGCTAAAATTTAACTTTGATGCGAGACATTCTTGCAGTTGTTTCCATAATGTGGATGTACAAATTTTGGATCTCGGCCTGAGACGATTGTGGCAGGGATTCCATGTAGCCGGATGATCTCATTTTGATAAAGTTCTGCGAGTTATTCCACGCCATACTTTTGACTGATAGGTATAAAATGTGCTGATTTGGTGAGATGATCTACTACCACCCATATGCGATCATGACCTCCTTGGAGTGTTGGGAGTCCAATTACAAAGTCCATGGTGACATGATCCCATTTCCATTCTGGTTTCGATAATAGCTGTAAAAGTACAGATGGCCTTTAATGCTCTGCTTTTATCATTTGGCAGGAGAGGCACTGCTTTACAAAATCTGTGACATCTCTCTTCATTCCATTCCACCAGAAATATTCTTTCAAATCCTTACACATTTTGGAACCTCCTGGGTGATTGGTGAATCTCGATTTATGAGCTTCTTCCAAGATTTCTTTCTTCATGTAGTTAGGCACACAAATACAATTTTGATAGAGCAATATTCTGCGGAGTTAGTAGAAAAAATCGGCTTTATGTTCTTTTGATGCTCTTATCTTTATAATATCAGGATCCGAATCTTGATTTGTCTTTAAGCGCGAATAAGATTTTGGTTCAATCTCCAATCCTGCTAAGCGACCATGAGACCGAATCTGCAACTTTTCCTTAGGTATGTTGCTAGTCTTCTTAACATCCAAATGAGCGAGACCAATTTTTCGGCTTAATGCATCTGCCACTATATTGGCTTTCCCTGGATGGTAGAGTATGGAACAATCATAATCTTCTAGAAATTTCATACATCTTCGTTGTCTCATATTGAGCTCTTTTTGAGTAAACAAATATTTTAAGCTCTGGTGGTTGGTAAAGATGTCGAAAGTTACTCGGTACAGGTAGTGTCTCCATTTGGCTAACGCGAATACTATAGCTCCCAATTCCAGATCATGTGTGGGATAATTAAGCTCATGACTTTTCAATTTCCGAGATGCATAAGCAATGATCTTGCCCTTTTGCATCAACACAAATCCGAGGCTTTGCGAAAATCGCACTTGCTAAGCTTTGCGAAAAGTTGGTGTTCTTTTAAAGTATGAAGGATAAGTCGCAAATGAATTCTGTGTTCTTCCCGGCTTTTTGAGTAGACCAAAATATCATCAATAAACATTACCACAACTTATCTAGAAACAGATGAAAAATTAGGTTTATCATGTACATGAATGTTGTTGGGGCATTAGTCAGACCGAAAAACATTACTACAAACTCGTAGTGCCCATAACGAGTATTAAAAGCCGTTTTAAGAATGTTTTGTTCCCTGATTCTCAATTGGTAATATCCTTGTTGGATATCCATCTTGGAATACAGTACAAATCCTTGCAGAGAGTCAAATAAGTCATCGATTCAAGGTAGTGTGTATTTGTTCTTGACATTAAGGTTGTTAAGTTCACGATAATCGATACACATCCTTAGAGTGCCATCTTTCTTCTTGACAAATAGGACCGGAGCTCCCCAGGGTGATGTGCTAGGTCGAATGTAACCCTTTTCGATTAATTCTTGTAGATGTGTCTTTAGTTCTTTTAGCTTAGCAGGTCCCATTCTTTATGAAGTTTTTGATTTTGGTATGGCTCCACGAGTTAGTTCGATTGGGAATTCAATTTCCCGATGAGGGGCCAGAGAAGTAATTTCTTTGGTAAAGACTTCATGAAATTCTCGGACAACAGGAATTTTCACGACCTTGACTTCATCATTGGGTTTGTTGATCATATATGCCAGAGATCTTAGTTCTCCATTTCTTGTATTTGTCTTCATTTCCAATGTAGATACTACTTCCATTGGTCATATAGGCTTTTTGGGACTTTCGATGGTTGGTGTAGTGATGTCTGGAAGAGTTAATTCCTTTGTATATCAATTTGCATTGGCTGCATGTTTGAACAACCAGTCGATGCCCAGTATAATATCATAATCATGTATATGTAGTTCGATCAAGTCTGCTAGATATTCTCGATTGTGGTACTTTAATGGGCAATTCTTATTGATGGTATCAGTAGTTACCTTAATCCCTGTCGTCAAACTATTTTCTAGATGATATTGTAATTGTTTTGAGGGCAAAGATAAATCACAGATAAAAGTAGGAGAAACAAAGGAATGCATAACTCCAGGGTCAAACAAAACTTTTTCCAACTTTTGAAAGTAAAGTATTGATACCTTCAACCGTCAACTTCTTTATTTCTCATTAGGGCATAAGCTCTTGCTGGAATTTAGGTTTTTGAGGAAGAGGGGTCTTCTGAGTTCTTTTTGGGCAATCTTGGATACGATGTTGTTCACTTCCACGAATCAAGCATTTTTCATTCTTTCTCCAGCAACTAGCTTCATTGTGATTGGGAAGTTTGCAACAACTACGCTTCTGAGTGTAATTGTTTCCTGTACCTCCTCGCATTTTCTGTCCAACTAGTTCTCCAATCTTTTCTTTTCCACGATTGCTCTTCTTGTTACTTATTTCAGCTAACTTTGGGTTATAGAGCCTTTTGTCCCTCTGATATCTCTGGGTCAATGATTTGATATCAGATTCAACCTGTAGTGCTTAATTGACTGCACAAACATAGTTAATAGATTCAATAGATAGTGTGGCCCAACGGATGTCAAGATTTATCCCTGGATGAACTTTTTAGTTTTTCTTAGTTCATCATAAATTCAGAAAACCCGTCACCTTAGAGATGTATGGAGAAAAGAATTGTAAGGGTTGAGTTAGGTGAATCATTGTCTTGATAATTCTTTATTGTGGACTTCTCTCATGATCATCGATTGTTTTGGTTGGATTAGAGTAGTTTAATTTAGTTTTAGTTAACTTTTTAATTAATTATCGTAGGTAAAATATAGTTTAAATAAATTTTATTTGGTACTTGCTTGTTAGTCCAAGGTTCGACACTCGTACTTACGAATCACTATATTAAAACTTGACACCGTATGCTTGCGGTCGATTTGTATTGTTGATTTATATCATACACCGCTTAATATTTATTTGCTAAAGAAAAATGCGATCATACATCCTCATGAGAATTCCTTTCATTATTGTGATTTCTCGTGCGAGAGCTATTGTGTGAAGATGACATCCTATCATATAATCATATTATATACATTATGAAATAATGTAAAGAAAAAGCTAAAGAATTTGTATAAAAAATTTGATTAATATGCATCATTTTAATATTCATCATACATATATACATATATATATATATATATATATATTATAATTATTATTTTTATACATTAGTCATTTAATATCAGATACTAGTTAGTACATCATCATTTACATAAACAGAAAATAAACACACACAAAAATGATGATGTCAACAAAATAATCGTCAGCATATCCAAAATGACGATTTTAACTACTTGATTCTTAACCATACGTGATGATAATAGATGATGATATCCTAGTCCTCATCATCTAACATCATGACAACATTATGGTGTAAATGTGATCTCGATGGTACGGTGAAACGTAATTATTCCACAGACTCTGATGGAGTACACTCGGATGGTTTTGATTCTTTTTCTACCTCCGTTCCTACCTTTGCTATCAAGGTCGATGGTGATACTGTGGTAGTGGTGGTCACTGGTACTGCTATATCACCACGTAGTGCAGACTCTCACAATGTTAACTCAAATTCATCAAGAAGCATATCGTCGGTATATCCCATTAGTGGGTCAAGAAAATATGGGTCAAGTGAATATACCATATCTGGAAACAGGGGATCGGTGACATGGGTGCAGCGAAGTGGTTCCCTGGTCGGGTCTATTCGAGGAATGGAAATACACACAGTTTTCCGACAGCCTGGAGCATTAGACTATCCTACCTCAAACATAGTTGCTGGTTTTGATGTCTCATACGGAATATCCTGCAAAGCACTATCTATCATATCTCGTCCTGAAGCTATAATGTGTTATATCAAAGTCTCAGGCAACCCTCTCAATAAACTCATCAGACGACTATCATAGAACTCATGGATATCAACCAAGTAAAACCTCAGTCGATCCCTTTCAATCGGAACATGTCCTAACTTTCTTTCATCGGTCCTAATTCGTTGAGTTAGGATTCTTACTTCTTTTCGTAAATCGGCCACTTCATTCTGTAGTCAGGCTATCTCGATTTCCCAATCTACTCGAGGTGGGTGATATGGGATAGGCATCTGTAAAACAAGTGAAACAAACAAAATATGATATTTTTCATGAGTTCATATACATAAAAAATTTACTTTTAACGCCTAGAACCATGTGAAGTGGGACCCGACTCGAGACATATTATTTCATCCCTTATCTGGTACCACCTTTCATTCATATATATATGTATTAGGATTTTACTTTTGTATAGTAAAAACTTAATAATTACTTGCTTAACAGTAGCGAAAACGTTTATATAAAATATTCAACAAAATACAACTTCTTAAAATGGTTTGGTACTCAAGCAAAAGATGAAATACTATCGGATAATTCAACATTTTCATTTTTTTTCCTAATTTTCCTCAACTCACAATAAATAACAAGGAAAACAAAGGTTAAGTCTTTAATGACTTAACGAGGGAATAACAATGGTTTATATTTTGTACTCACTTTTCGGGCCGAAGCTGCGTTGTCCAGTGGACTCAATATTCTGACATATGTGTTGTACATGGCTCCAATAGTCATTCAATCATTCGAAGGAACAGAATAGTGATAAACACGGTAACAAGGCATGCAGACAATATGATCAATGACCCTTTGTGATGCACAATATGAAAACTAGGGGTGGGAAAAGGGTTCGGGAATTCGGGTCCCGACCCGACCCGATCGGGTATTTCCTGATCGGGTCGGGATAATCGGGTTTTTCGGGATAATCGGGTATTCCCCGATCGGGTAGTGGCCAGTTCGGGACGGGATTCGGGTAGGGGTTTGGGAGAAAAATTGTTCGGGTTCGGGTACCCGAACCCGATTTCTCTTTTAAAAATAAAAAAAAATATTTTTTTAAGGTTATTTATGTGTAGCATTTCTTTTAAAAAACTAAAAAAAATAAAAATCAAGGTTCGGGTACCCGAACCCAATTTCGGGTACCCGAAACCCGAATTTCGGGTACCCGACATATCCGGGTTCGGGTTCGGGTATGAATTTTGTATTCCCAATACCCGATTACCCGAACCCGGATATCACGATTCCCCGAAACCCGTCCCGATTTCTACCCCTAATGACAACATATATGTAAAGTATGGCAATGAATAAACATATAATGTAAGTTCCAGGTCAAATGTCAAAAGGGCTGTATTGAAAGAAAACGGTAGTATACATCACCTAACCTCGTTTTCTTGACTTGATTGGCTATTTTTTGTACCCAAATGCTGATTAAATTCCTATGACATATATTATGTGATTTATAACTAATAGCAACCTAAATATATGGTTGAAAGTTCGAAAAAAATCCTTTTATGTATAAAACTTGTCCGGATAATTTTTGATCAAAAATTTAAAAATTCATAACAATTACTAACCAACTTCAAAATTAATGAAACATTCAGAATATGACCAAAATAGGTGCAGAAAGCTTCGGAAGTCGGAATTTTTAACATCGGGGTGGCGTGTGAAGTACATGCACCGCCGCATTGGCGCGTGGCCGAGCATCGACCACCACGCGCAGCTGAAAATTTTAAAGTAGGTTCGTTGGTTCATGATCTACAACTTTTGTTTAGAACTTATTTTGAAATTCCTAACCCATTTGGTCCACATCGCGAGTTTATACAATGGTAGCATTCATACTTTGGCCACCGAAAAATGGTACGGATGTTGACAATTCCAGTGATCAGCCAACATTCCTCAAAATTAACACACATTTTGAACAATCTTCGTTTTATATTGAAGACGGAAATAGTTATAGAAGCAAGAAACAAAGGCATGAACATACTAACTCTAAGTGAATTTTTTGGACATATTTTCTCGCTTGTTCTTCACGGTTCAGAAATTTTTTAGCGATTTTTCCTGATGATTTTGTCCTAAATTTCTAACATTTTATTTGGCATTTTTCTAAGGATATTGCACGAATTTTTGTGATACATAAGATGGATATATGATGTTTAAATAGATAAGAGTGGGTGAGAATAGTTGCATGTGACACTCGTCATTTTTAAAAATAATCTGTACCAACTCCTAATAATATTGATAACTTATTATTATTTATTTATTTAAAAAAAAAAGAGTGTTGCAAAGGCGATTGAGGTCAAATTGTGGATATAATACATTTTCAGTTATTGTAATTTCAACAACAATGACTAGCAATTACAAATTGAAACTTAATGCATCCCCCCAAAGCAACTGCAGTTCTACAACGCAAAATATTTCCTGTGCTTACTAGGGTTCAGTCAACAGATCATCATTTTTAGAACGTTAACATGAAAACTCAAACCCTGTATGCACAAATTCGTTAAGACACAAATCAACTTATTTATGGCTTCACAGGCCAGTGTGATACCTTATTTTTCAGTCGAGGGTGATTTGGGGACACAATGATACTGTTTTTAGTAATATTGAAGTGAACAATTTTCATGTTATATACTTTGAATGTGCAACATGTAGCCCTTTAACATTGACTTCCATGCGCAAGCACACCAGAGAATCTACCATTGGAAAGATTTGATTACATAAATCAATGTGTCTTACTAGACGAAACACTTGCTCGGTCTATGCATATTCAAATTCCTCAGGTGGCATCACCTTCCACATTAGTAACTCCATTTAGAAACTTGGTAGGAGTAGCATGAGTATCTTTGTACCTCATCAGTACGTAATCTTGGCATTTGATTGGAGGAAACCTAAAAAAGCATCGTGTTGCATTACATAAAATAGAAATCTAGAAAATTAACATGCAAAATGGCTAGCACTATCGATGTACTCACATTGGAGGATTCTTCTCTGATTGGCATGTTGGCAGGCATTCTACAATGCAATCGTGATTAGGTTCAACAAAGTAAGCTATCTGTAGAAGAACATTAATCAAGATTCATTGCCATCCAGTCTTGCAGTACCAAACAAAATAGAATTAGGGTGGATGCAGAACAAACACTGACAATACCCATTCCTATCCATAGTGAAATATCACGAGAACTTGGAATTGAGCTCACACATTCGGGTTCTCCAAAATAGCCACCTTTTTCCATTACAAAAGAAGCTACCTCACTTTATTTACACTCTATGTGGTATCTAACGACGGCAGAGAAGATGAACCGGTAACTTGTGACCACTCTAATGTACTCTTGATTTAAATGATTGTGTTTCAATCCCAAACTGAATAGTTGTAAGTTAACTTCAACTCATGACCTACTCCGACAATATCAGATCAACTGGTTGTTCATTGCTAGAATAGGTACATCACTCTTTGCCTAATACAGACCACAAGTGCTGCACTATTATCTGGTCTAGCAAAGAAAAATCCCATTGCGGTTTATCTCACCCATTGCTGGAGTAGGTACATGAATTTTCTTCACCTTTGCTGAGTTGCGTGGATGGTCGGTGATGAACCAAACAAAAATAAGAAACAATAATGCACAAATTAAACATAAGAGATATTGCATGACAAAGGGGAACTCCCCAAGTGAGAGTACAGGAAGAGAAATTTCAAAAGTTTTGGAAAGCCTTACAGAATATCTTTCTTGACCAGCGCACACTACCCGGTGTAAGGTAGACCTGTGTAGAGAAATAAAAGCAAACACTTTTATAACCTAGCACATCATATGCAAAGTATTCATACATTTCCTACTATAGGTAAGTCGATGGAGATTCTATGGACAAAATTTAACAAAGATGGACCTGCAATGCATGCAAATATATGAATTGTGAAGTACAAAATCAAGTTTCTAATCACATAATGCCTAGTGTATAATATGGTCAGCAAAAAGCACATTGAGGCTGCAAGTCAGAACGGTTGCTGCAAATGAAAGAATCAAATCAAATAACTACATCATGATTATATTGCTAAATCATTACGGAGCATGTCCATAATTTGCTCTCAAGTCGACAAGGGGCCAACACTTTAAGAGAATGTCATCTCCCTTTTGCTTGCACAAACGGAAAGCAAGCCTTGGTTCCAAAGCAAAATGGGAAAACAACCTTCAGGTGCATAAGAACTGCCCCATTATTGAGTTTCAGTTATTGGTGTTGCACATTACATGAAGGGTCAGTTTTATGGCTCTGGAAATGCCGAAATAGAAGGCACAAAAGAACAGCAAATGCTTCTGGATTAAAAGTTTGAGATAAAAATGATTGACTGATGGAGTGTTTGAATCAGTGGTCAAAGTCTGACGCAACACTGATTCTAGGACAGGCATGTGTAAGCAAGAAACCCTTGTGCACTCGATTGTCCACGTTTTATGCAATTAAGTTTTAGAAGGGCCTTATATCCATGAGAGGACCATGCCAAGCATACATAATAACTGTTTCTGATTCCCGAGTATAAGGAAAAATCTACCTATAAGCTGATATGTGGATTATCTTTCTGAAGGGCACATGCCACTAGCTTCATGGAGACAATCTAAGAATTTTTCACTCATTTTTCCATGAACAATTCCTAAATAAAGGACAAATGCCTAACTAGCAACAGTAGCATTGGGTGTTAATGAATTATCTTTCTGATCTCTGAAATTGGTGTTTGTCGCGTTATCTTTTTTGCCAACCATAAGCTTCATATTCTTATTTTCTCACTTATCTCCTGCCATTTCTTGCAGAAATGAGGCCCGTTATCTATAAAATATATCATATCAGAGAGAAAGTGGAGAAACACGTGAATGATGGGGAGTTAGTTTGAGGAGCAGTGCATAAAATGAGGGGAGGATTCATTCCAGATTTTATGTTGAGAATTTGTGTACAAGCTTATGCTTGGGACAAGGGGGAGTATAAGGAGTGTGTGTGAGTTGTATGTTCTTCTTGTAATTCCTATTTTCATTCCAGCCACTATATACTATATAATTTCCAGAATTCATCAGTGTTTGTTACCTGATCTGTTAGCCAATCTGCGTGTGAAATATTTGGTTAATAACAATTGGTCCGACCTGCCGACGACGAGCGACTGAGGACATATACAAGCATGAATATGATCGATACAAAGAGCAGAGAAGAAGTGTTTTTCAGGTGCTTTGAATACGCATGGCTGCCCGCATTCGAAAGAGTTGATCCCGGGGGATGGCTTTTTACATGATAGAATGCAGATTGCAAACATGAGCATATATGGAGTTGCTGAGATATGGTTTTCTTTACTTGTAATGCTATATCCCAATTTAACCTGAGCAATTTCCACGAGACCGTTGAAACTATTTGGAGAGCCAACTCGCAACATTGATGTTTGCAAATCTGTTGATGAGATCCTCGGTGTTGAATGACAAAACGATGATAAAAGAAACTCTGCAGAGGACACTGAAGAAGGGAAAGAGAATGGAGATGAATCAAAGGTTCCTCAAAATTCTGCAACACAGGAGGAGAATTTAAATGGGATCGAGGAAATGACAATCGAAGGACCAACTCAATTGGACCTCAAACGTGACCTTGAGGTGGAACAAAGCGTGACTCCAGAGGATGTCCTTGGGTTCGACGAGGCTGTTGTGCACGTTTGGAGAAAAAACGTGAGAATCCATCGGATCCGGGAAATGACAAAGATAATTCCACACCTCAGGTGGGAGGGGCTCGATGGAGAACTCATCAAAAGGTACTGTGGTCGGAAGGCAAAGAATCCGAACAAGCTTTGGGGCTATGCCGTTGAAAGAGAAGGCGATGGGGGCTGGTGTGGTGTCTCGTCGGATCTTGGTGCTGCGGGAAAGTGAACGAGAATTACACTTTGACGCACAACTTGCAGAAAAATACATGGGCTATTATGATTTTTGGTGGCCTATAATGAGTGGGATATGGTTGAAGATGTTTGGGTTGATTTTTGGGGAAATTGCATATTGGTGCTGTTTTCAGAAACTTAATTCAAATAAGTCTAGTAAAAAATAATGTTTACAAAAAATACATGTAGGAGAGAATTATACACATAAGTTCACTTTTTAAAGAGTTGGTTTGCAAAGGTTTTTTTTAGTTCCCAAAATACCCTTAAGTTATAAAAAACTCTAAACCTAATTTTAGACTAAATCTTTACTGTCGTCTTTTTTCCCATCTGCACGTAAAATCTCCAATTTTCCGGCGATTCTCAGATCATTATTTTCTTCATCATCTTGTCGCTCCATCTCGTCGTCCCGACCTAAAAATTATTTGCTAAATGGTATGCACATGAAATATGTTTGAATCGAAGCATCTAAATTGTTCGTAGCATTTGGAATCTTTCTAAATTGAAGAAGACATCGAACTACTCTGCACATATAATTTTCGGATCTGCTATGCACATTCCATCGTGTGTGTGTGTATACTGTGTGTATGTGATTATAAATTTGAATAACGATGCTAAATTTTAGATAGCGAAAGTCTGTTGTCATGTTTTTTTTAAAAAAAAAAATATCACATGGCTTTGACTGATGCATGTGGATGAAGAAGTAAGGTATGCATTGGTGTCCAAGCTTGTTTGCTTATTTTCAAAACTTACAGCCTGAGAGCAAGATATTGCAACGAAGAAGATGACCCAAAGAAAAAGTAATTGAAGCACGAAAAATTATAAAAAATAACTGGTGCACGAAAATATAACCTTGGTGCACGAAAATCATAAAAAGTAACTGGTGCACGAAAATGATAAAAAAGTAACTGGTGCACGAAAATCATAAAAATAACTGGTGCACAAAAATGATAAAAAGTAACTGGTGCACGAAAATTATAAAAAGTAACTGGTGCTCGAAAATATAACATTGGTGCACGAAAATATAACACTGATGCACGAAAATATAACACTGGTGCACGAACTTTGTGTTAATTAACTGATGCATAAAATTTGCAAAAAACATACTGGTGCACGAAAATATAACATTGGTGTACGAAAATCATAAAAAATAACTGATGCACGAAAATATAACCTTGGTGCACGAAAATATAACCTTGGTGCACGAAAATATAACCTTGGTGCATGAAAAATTATAAAAAGTAACTGGTGCACGAAAATATAATACCGATGCACGAAAATACTGTACTGATGCACGAACTTTGTGTTAATTAATTGATGCACAAAATTTACAAAAAACAAACTGGTGCACGAAATAAAATAATTGGTGCACGAAATGAAATGGTTCGTGCATCACTTACTTAATTGTATGGTTCGTGCATCACCCTCTTGCGATTATGGTTCGTGCATCACATATTTTTTCTATGTTTCGTGCATCAGTGACTGATTGTAATTTTCATGCATCAATTACTGGTTTTCAATTTTCGTGCATCAGCTACTGATTTTAATTTTCGTGCATCAGTTACTGATTTTCATTTTTCGTGCATCAGTTAATGATTTTCATTCTTTCGTGCACCAATTATTGTTTCGTGCACCAGTTACTTTTTATAATTTTCGTGCACCAATTAATTTTTCTCTGGGTCATCTTCTTCTTTGCAAGTTTCAAGCTGTAAATTTTGAGATTGAGCAAAGAAGCACGTATGAATCATAACTAAAAACCCTCAAAAGGCAACAAACAGTATATATATACACATATACACACACAAACACACATACCAGAATTGCAAAAAATCTAGAAAAAAGTGATGGAACGAAAAATCGAAGAGATGAAGAGAAAAATCAACTGTAAGAAATCGTAACTGGCAAGAGAGATTTACGAGGCGATTTGAATCGCAGTAGTGAAGGGAAGAGCTGGAACGTAGTGCTGAAAGGAAGAGATTGAAATTTTCTGAAATTGCCGTCTTTTCTTATTAAGGACACTTTTGTCATTTTAACCTAAGGTGTACTTAAATGATTGCAAGTTTTTTTTCCTGGATTAGGATGAATAAAGATTCAGTAAAAGATACCGGCCTGAACTTTGACCTTATTTTTTTTCAAGTGGGTTTTAAAATCAGATTGGGCCCGAGGGAATCCTACGATTCAAAATCTTCTCAAGATATCACACTTTGCGTCTCTCACGCAAGCAGCCCACGAAGTTGCAGCATAGGTTGAAGGGTGCGTCGGAGGGCGGCCAGTGGGTCGCCGGCTGGTGGGTCTCCGGAGATCAGGCGTGTTGTGGGCGCGGGCGCCGGAGAACATGGAACAGGAAAGCAAACGATGCATTCAATAGCAGCGGCTACTAGTTTTGGTATTGGGTTAGTTGTTACAATTGTTAAAATTATTCTGTGGAAAAGAATTGGCAGAAAGGTATTTAAGGAAGGTGACAGGAATTCGCTTGATGAATGGTCTGGTTTTGTTCATAATAGAATAACTTCTATGTTACAGATTTGTCGTGATAATGTTGTTGATGGGAACGAGTACTACTTTGCTGAATTGTTAATTTTGTGGAATATCTCTTGTAATCTTGACAGTGGTGGAGGGGTTCAGTGGTTAGCCACAGTGGTGTTGGCTCACAAGGAAATAATTTGTATTGACCTATGCAGATTCATTGTGGGCACGAGCTACTACATTTGTTTCTACTATGATATTTTACAATTGGTTGGAGAAGATCAAACGAGTTTCATAATTGGTGATGCTAGCAAAAAATGGGATAGAGGAAGAGAAGTTACCGGTTTTATTGGGGATGTACAATCTGTTATTTGGCATGATAGACAACAAGAGTATAACAAGACATTAAGTGTAGTCACGATAATTACCTTGAAGTTTAAAGAGTGTCCATTTGGCTTCCTGTATGATGATAAATATTGTGATCTTGTTTTTGAGATTGTTGTCTTTAATGTGGGGTGGCCAAGTTCTGATATCAGTCTTGAGAACAATACTGTTTACAGGGGAGATATTGTTATGGACCAAGTTGGTGTGGCCCAACAACTAATGTCAATAGAGAAAGGTCCATTATCTGTAAAATATACCATAGCAGAGAGAAAGTGGAGAAACACGTGAATGATGGGGAGTTACTTAGAGGAACAGTGCATAAAATGAGGGGATGGAGAGATTAGAAGATTCATTCCAGATTTTATGTTGAGAATTTGTGTACAAGCTTATGCTTGGGGCAAGGGGGAGTTTTCTCTCTTTGAGTGTGTGTGAGTTGTGTGTTCTTCGTGTAACTCCTGTTTTCATTCCAGCAACTATATACTATATAATTTCCAGAATTCATCAGTGTTTGTTACCTGATCTGTTAGCCAATTTGCGTGTGAAATATTTGGTTCTTAACATACTCAACCCATCTTTAGACATGAGTCTAATACAGCTCACCAAAACATTCCCAAGAGAACAAACCACTACATGACTACGATTAAATGTTACAGCGAAAAAGGAATTGTTTATGACATCAATCTAGGATTGAGACAGTGGTGATGTTCTTGTTAAGAGCTCTAATCCAACTCAATGATAATCGATTTTTAATATGATAATAGAACATTAGGGTTACAGATTTGAAACCGCAAATGATGCATGATGTTTTGCTAGCTATAATAAGATCAAAAGTTACTGTATAAAAAGCAGTCACTTTTATATCGCCACTGTGCAGCATGAATACCACAATGGCTAACCGATAGCAGGGATCATCCCAACCAAAATTGTTGGAATTTTAAGAAACATTTTTTGCAACTTTCAACGGCTCCTCTTTAAAACAAGGAAATGTAGTAGCATGAACTAAGAATCTCCCTTCAGATTCTGGATTTCCGCTTCCTCAACAGACGTTTTCGGGCTAGCAATAACTTGGACCTTGCAGGTGTTTCATCCCCACTATCTTCACTGTCCAATACAATCACATCATCCTCCCCACTGGATCTTTCGAACTTATCATCCGCAACTTCATTAATTTCGTGCTTCTCATCCAACCTAACATCATTAGTCAAGCGAAGAAATTTGGAATGAGGACTTGATGTGTCACCGGTTAATTTATGAAGCAAGTGTCGAACTGGAATCAGGTTCTCTTTCTCATCTTCTAGATGAGATTGAGGAAGTCCTCCCAAAGGATCCAATGTCGGTATTTTTCCACGAGAACTTTCTCCATGAAGCCTAAATTTAGCTGATCCATTATCATTCATTCCAGTAGCATCTTTACGAGGGTTAATTCTGTCATGGCTGGTACCTAGGGAACATGGCAAAGTTTCATGTGGTTTCGTGGCATCAAGCTGGGAAAGAGCTGACTGATTCACATGGTCCATTATCCCGTCGAATTCAATACTTCTTCGGCCGTACTTGAGAGATTGTAAAGCCTGTTTCTCACACGTGATACTTTTAGACCTACTTCTATCCTTGCGATATTCATCTACCTCAATTACTTGCTTGTGATTGTCAACCGTCACCAAAGGGAAGGATTTTAGAGGATTAGTGGAGGGGGTTTGTGTTTCGAATTGATCTGGCAGATTGATTTTGGGACTATCACAATTTGCACCATGGGAGATGTCTGAAACTCTAACTGATTGTTTATAAAGAGGGGACTGTAATTTATCGGCGTTCTTCTCGCAGTTGGAGGCAACATCTTTGGCTTCTTTCAGTGGGCCAATTTCCGTATGGCAATGAATTGTCACATCTTTGATCTCCTTGCCGCTACTGACCGAACTGCTACTGGAACCGAGCGACAGCTTCTTGACACTGCCACTGAATCCCTTGTGGCTTGAAAGGTGCTCAGCAACACCAAATGATGCATGTGATCCTTCCCCTTCAGTCTGGCAAGAAGTTAATAGATGAAGTCCAGTAGATGTAAATTCCATTGGGTATGCTAAACAATAAACTTACTCGTCTGGTGCTTCGGCCTGTGTGAGTTGGACAGTCATGGCTGCCTCCTTCGCTATCTCTGATAGTGGCGTATTTTTCGGTCACCGATCTTGCATTTTGTTCAAAAGCCTGTCTGTTATATTTGTAATCCCTGCTCTGCATGGCAATCCCACAGATACAAAAATTGAACACAAATTTTCATGGTTATTTTTCTCATTGACTAGCTTCACTTACCGCTTCGTGCATAAGACCATCATCGGGGTTTGGCTCACTCAGTAGAAGTCCTATGCTTGTTAAAACAGTTGAAATGTTCAGAGAAGGTTGCCAGGAACCCTGTCATATATGAGGTCTCATGTAAGGTATTTCAGTTCGTAAGTTCTCTATATATATCAAGAGAGAATACCAAAATAGTAATACATTTGGAATTTCAAATGGATACTTCCAAAACTAACATGTATGTTAATTTAAAATGAATTATATGAAGGTAATTTCAGAAATCATTTCATACCCTTACATTTTGACATCCAAATACGTACCACCAAAATTAACCTTCACCTCGATTTTAACAAAAAGGTTTCACTCGAACCCAAACAAATAACTGAATCGGATAGCACATTCCAAATTCTAACAGGAACATTTTATTTTTATTTTTCCTAAATGAAATAGAGAAATTGTAGTAGTGGCAGCCTGTACAGCCTAACCTTAGGCGGAAGATTGAGGATGTCCAAGCAAATGCGGCCCCCATTGTCTATATTAGGATGGTATATAGGCGTAACAAAGGTCACAAGTGGAGGCTGAAATGGGTACCTAACACGTATCATAAAAAACAACACAAAAATCACAAACCTGAAGGAAAAAAAAACAAAAGATTCTGTTTTTTTTTTTCAGAGAAGCACGCCAAAGAAGAAGAATACGAATAAGATACCTTTCCGGTATTTGGATTTTGATTTTAAACACGCCATTGGCATAGACGGTGCCCTCGGGACCTTGAAAATCTGCAATTTCGAAAGTATAACATTGAATTGTCGAGAGATTAATGTAGGTGCACAGATCATGGGGCTTACTTGTATCAATTGAGGAGAAATTGGATTCGGAAAGAGAAGGGAAAGAAGCGCCGGGCGGTGGATCGGTGAGTAGGAGCTTCACTTCCCTCTGCATTCGCAGATTCAGTCTCGCCGCCTGTGCCATTTCACCAGATTTCAATTAGCAGAGAAGCGCCTGAATTTGGCATATATGTGGAACTTTTTTATAAAACAAATTGAAATTTGGATTGAATGATTTGATTTGAAGTGAAGAATTAAAAATCTAATTATTTAAAATTTATGAATTTAAAATGATATGTAGTTGGAACTGTCAAAATTGGCCAGGTCCGTCAAATAGGCGGGTTGGGCCAGCAATTTTAAGGCCCGTCAGCAGGCGGGCCTATATGGGCTGGCCCAAACGGGCCGTGGGTTTTGGCGGGCTGCCCCGTGGGTTGGCCCCATTTTTAAAAAAAAAATGTTATTTCTTTTTTTAGGCTAAATTCATAGATAAAAACTCAATATCACATTGAAGCATTCGATCTACTATATATTTTTCACTTAGTCTTGCTTGAAAGTTGCAACAAGTATTTCAAAATTGACTAAAATAATGATTTACTAATCAAGTTTTTTTAGTAGCAGTATTAATATCTAGATAAAACCTGAAACAAGTTTAAGTATTCTTCTAGCATCAGTTCCAGGTTCGACAAGTTTAGTTGGAAATATTATTTTGAAGTTTCTTTAAAAAAAATTAAATTTAAAGTTTTGTTTTTTTTTAAAAATTAAAATTTTAAAAAAATATTTCGGCGGGCCAACCCGCCCTAACCCGCGGCCCGCTTCGGGTCGGGTTGGGTTGGGGTTTTCCCAACCCGCCTGGAGGCGGGGCCTAAACGGGTTGGGCCCGTTTGGGCCGCGGGTTGGGCGGGCCAGCCCGTTTGGGTTGGGCTGGCCCGTTTTAACAGCTCCATATGTAGTTGATTGTCATTGTAAATCCTCCCAAAATACAAACAAAAATGCATGCAAGAAAGAAGAAGGGATTTGAAATGTCTACTTCGACATTTTACTTAAACATAAATGATAGATTTGTATGAAATTCAATCATTACAAATCCTTGAATTTTAATACAACGTAAAAAATTAAAAATATTATTAAAGAATTTTATATTTAAGAATTATGATTACAAATAGAATTTTATAATGTTTAAGCGAAAAAATTGTAATTTATATTAAATTGATCAAATATTATATCACTAATTCACAATAAACATTTATAATCTATTAAAATATTATTATTAATATAAATAACTATTATTAATATAAATTAATGATGCATATGCAGCTTAATGCTACATCGCCACTTTATATAAATAAACTTTATAAATGATTTCGTTATAAGTTAAAACATTTAGTCCAAAAATAATTGAACAATTTTACAATTTCCTTCTAAAGTATCAACTTTTTTTTCAGAGTGGGAATGATCTAAGTCAAGTTTTTGTGCCAAGCGCGACTCGTACTCTAATCTATCCAAAATAAGCATGATATCTTATCCGTTCTGATAAGGACGAGGAGCTCAAAATATCAACTATTAGCATATATTAAATTCATAGAAGCTACATGTAACAGAGGCAACATTTTTATAACTTACATTTATGAACTCGCCAATTCTCCTCGCTATTTCAATTTTTTAAGTTCACATTTGGTTTTTTGGTAAGTATATCTAATTTCTTCGTTTGAATTTGAAATTTGTTATAATATTATTAATAAACAGTTAAAAAAATAAAAAAAGATAATCAAACAAATTGGATATATTTAAATTTTAGATTTGAAATCATTATATCCAAATTCATCCTAAACGGGAAAAACAAACGAACAAACGATTGTGACTAGCCCTTTCGTCTCGCTCGTTCTCACCTATGTTGGGTTTGGAACCCTGTAGAGAATGAAGAGGGGCCAATGATCTTCCTCTCAACAGTGCTTTTCGAGGCTCCAAATTCGTTTCGATTGCTTGGTGGGCATTTATCGTTTTTTAGTTTCATTGGTTTTTTAAGTTTATTAACAAAATTCTCTTCCTATTCTTTCTAAAGCCGAGAATAGAAAAAGTTGGGAAGTATCAAATGCGTAAAAATATCGTAACTTAATACCAAATATAAGAAATCAATCTTTGGAATATCTTAAAATTGAACTACATAGAGTTTTGAGATTTTTTTCTCATTTTTCACAAAACAATAAAAAATATGGTGAATTACATATAGACATCATCTAGCTTGAACAATTATGAATTCTATTACCTCCATTTACCCATGCCCTTAATTTGAAAATAGATCTCTTTACTATATTGATAGACATCTCATCATTCTCACTGATATAATTTATTTTCAATGTCATACACTATAACATCCTCACTGTGATAACCATTGTCAGCTTTCTCAATCACAATTTTGATATCCTGAACTTCATTGTCAGACCTTACATATATGGTTATTTCTCTACCATCACTTTCACATTCTATATATATGTCTACTTCTCCACAAAGCATAAGTTCACTACATATTTTCCTTAATTCATAATTATCAAGAAGAAACTGAAACCCATTTTTCATTTTTACATAATACCTTGTTGGGTTTTAGGAACCCGGATAATCTTGGTTTTGATGTTAACAAAACTTGTTATTGTGTTGCTAACATATTTCATCAAGTGTGCAGTTCATAGATCATAACTTAGAAGCTTGACGAATTACAAAGAAGTAGCTTGAAAATATCAAGCTGGACCAAGTCTGAAATCCTGGCAGAGCCGATTGTTTCGATCATATCTCATAGCTCGGATATTGAAATGGCGTGATTCCAAAGAGGTTGAACAGCCAACTCAAAATACTAAAAGTCATATTTCACAACAGATCGGCTAGTTCGAATGTTATCAAGGAGAAAATATGCCTGCAAGATCGAGCTGTAACGCGAAGAAACAGCAAGCTGTTACAGCAAGCGACTGTCAGTCTGTTGGCCATAACTCTTAGCTCGCTTATTGGAACGGAACGATTCAGTATGGGTTGGAAAGCTAAGACAAAGATCTACAAGTCATCTTTGGAAGTCAAAGACTGAATCGTACGTTAGGATGTCCAAAAAGCTTCTGCAAGTCATGCCATGTGGCGCCTGTAAGATCGAGCTGTTACAGCAAGAGACTGTCAGTCTGTTGGCCATAACTCTCAGTTCGCTTATCGAAGCGAGATGATTCAGTATGTGTTGGAAAGCTAAGACAAAGATCTACAAGTCATCTTTGGAAGTCAAAGACTGAATCAAAAGTTAAGATGGCCAAAGAGCTTCTCCAAGTCACGCCATGTGCTGTTGCATCGAGCAAACAGACAGCAGGAGCATCGCCTTGTATTTCGAGCATAACTCTCTCATACGAACTCGAAATCGAGCGATTCTTGATTCCATGGAACGCTAAGAGAAAGGGCTACAACTTTCATGTAGATCACGTTGGCCAGAAATCAAAGAATCAAGTGCTACAAGCAACAGATCAGAAGAACAAGTTTATCAATCTGTTTTGTATCAAGCTGATTGTCCAGACTGATCCGGCCAGACTGATCTGCCCAGACTGATCCAGACCAGACTGAGTTGTCCAGATCAGACTGAGCTGCCCAAGCTGATCCGGCCAGACTGATCCGGCCAATCCGGTCCGAAATACAAAGAGCCCAGAAACCATAATATGACCGTTGCAAGCTCGAGAATGGTGCAGAACCTTCTCCAACGGGCATATTCTTGTGTTTAACGTATATATCAATACTTGTGGCTATATATACATGATTTGGAAGCTCAATAACAGCTGATTGAAGATCAATCCAAGCCTTCCAAAGCAAACCCACTTGGGATTCAATTGGGGAACTTCAAAGACAAAAGTTGCTAAATGAAGAGCACTCCCAAAACCTTTGGCACCACTTACCTTGCTATACCAGATCTAGTTAGAGATCATTTGTGCCATATATATTCACTCTATTCATTGTATATGAGAGCTTAATAGATGAGTGAATATCATTGTAACGGTTGTGATTTATCACAACCGATGAGAGTCTTTGTATGTGAGACATTAAAGAACATACATAGTTGAGTTGCTAGGAGTTCTAGTTGGATGGGGAATTCCCAACTGGATCGGGTTTGTACAACGGGATTGTATAAATCAAAGTCTTCTAGTGGAATCCTTCCATGAGGTGGAAGAAGGGGAGACGTAGAAGGATTACACCACATTCGAACTTCCATAAACAAATGCTTGTTTATTTACTTTACTTGCATATCTTTAAAATGTCTTTCAAATAGTTAATCGGTATTAGAGCGGGGTATGTCGAGTGTCTTCCGCTCGATTTTGTAATCGAACTCGATATAATCTCTCGGTGCATGAATTCAAGAACATGAGCTATTGAAGCTCAAGTTGGTTGAACTCGGGTGTGGAATGACAACCCACCCCCGAAATCAATCCTGACAGACCTCTTCCTATTAATTCTGAAGTGGTGATCAACTAATCAAGAACAAGAATGCAAATATCATCCAACCTTATTTAATCAAATTTTGTAACATAACCTCCAATATAATGAGCATTAGGCAACAACCGAGAAACAATCCATAAGAAAGTGAAATAGTGAAATTATTATCAAGTGTAATTGTTACATAGAAAAAATGAAACATAATATTTTATGGAGTTAAAAACTCAAAAGGTTTCACAATTTGAAGATATCAACAATAAAAAAGATATTAAGATCTTCTCTTATACAAAAAAAAAAAAAAACAAAGCCATCTTTATATTCAATGCACAAAGAAACCACCCCAATAACTGTTACATTGCCCACAATAAACAATATTTAAATCACTAACAAAACAATTAATTAACACTTAATAAACAATTAATAAATGTATTAATATGAATTATTGGTAAAATACCCAAAATATGTACCCATTGTAAAGTGGTGGAGGCAAATGGAGCTCCTTTCACCATGTTCCTTTGGTCAGCAGGAAACGATAGATAAGGCCTTAGTGATAAATGGAAATGGAGGCTAATTTTTTAACCAGAACAATATGGAATAGACTCCCCTTATCGAAATATGCTAATTCTAAGATGGGATGGAGTTGGGTGATTAAAGGATCAATCCAGTCAGATCTGGTTCGAAATCGGACGGTTCCGGGCCTGATAATTTTGGAATCGGTCCGATTAGATAAGAAATCGGATCGGATCCGGTTCTGGGTCTGACCGATTCCAACCCGAAACCTGTTATTAATAAAAAAATATTTTTAAAAAAAAATTAGTTTTCCTAGCTAAGTTACCTTTAATTTTTTT
Organism: Haberlea rhodopensis; assembly: GCA_907163345.1. Classification (NCBI taxonomy): domain Eukaryota; kingdom Viridiplantae; phylum Streptophyta; class Magnoliopsida; order Lamiales; family Gesneriaceae; genus Haberlea; species Haberlea rhodopensis. Next base: position 1,114,812 of record CAJQUN010000188.1, read on the forward strand.
AAATTTATACCGGTTCTGGTTCCGATCCAGAACCTGAATTGTTTTCCTTTTTTTGTATTTTTTTGCATTACTAGTGCACTTTAATAATATTTAACTTTTCCGAAAAAAAAACTATGCTTTAATTACAATTAAATCGACTCTGTTCTTTGGGAAAAATTTGAACATTGAACAAAAGTACTATTCTGCCCGAGCTTATATTTTTGCTCACACGTGTGCAAATTCCAGATTTTCTGATAAATAAGTGATTAAAATTGTAGGTGATAAAAAATAAATGATCGATGATCAAGAAATATAGATGATCAAAAAATGGATTTGAAACTATAACAACGTATAATGCAGAGTAATAAAAGTAAAAAGCTGCCCCCATGGGTATAGCCGAGTTGGTAAGATCTGTGGTGACGTAGGGGGTATCCCCTCGGCGCCAGGTTCGATTATCGTGTGGAGCGCATTCCCTGCTGAAATATTGTGGGGGTGTGCTCTGGGGTCGTGGCCTGTAGGTCCTCTCCCACAGATGTCTGTCAGCTTGGGCACATCCCTCAGTTTACCTGGTGGCGGCGTTGAGGGGCTGGTTCCGTCACCCAAGAATTAGTCAGGCGAAAGCCTGGATACCTTGTAAATCAAAAGAAAAAAAAATAAAAGTAAAAGGTGTAAAATGGCATTTTCCTCTAAATTATATACATTTATCTATACCATATAGCACGTGCTTCATCAAAATCTCGAGGAAAAAAATTAAAGTGAAAATAAAGCTAAGTTGAGTTCATACCCCTCACGTTTCGGGATTCACTTCTACCACATGAAAATTGCCCTAGACTAGATATTCCAGATATCTGCTAACATAAACCCGTTGTTTGCGTAATTATCTTCATCCTTAGGTATGAGCATTTTTTTCCCTTTTTCATGCCTTTTTTAGTTTTCCCTTTCTAATTGAGAAGCATTAATTTGCAACTGTGTTTAATTCTTGTGGGTTTGGCTTAATTCCTGCTTATGTTGGAGAATTCTTTCTTGTTTTGTTTTTTTTTTTTTCGTTTATTTTTTTTTTCATAATTCTCTGGCTCTTTTTGTTGGCCTACTTAATTTTGAAATTAGGTTTGTCTATTTATCTTATCTGGTCAGTTCTAAATACTGAAAGTTGTTTGATTTGGTTGGTTTTGTAGATTTTTGTCTTATGTAATGTTGTTTTGATGATATTGTTTTTGTTGATCAACGGTACGGGAATAGTAAGTCTAATCAAGTTCCAGATTTTGTGTAATTATTGATCACATTAACTCAGGTAAGCTGCGAGATTTTTTTATTTGGAACGTTTATTTAGTTCTTTTCCACCAGTGGGTTTTATAGTTGAATTTAATGAATAAAATCATGCTTTTAGTTCTGACTTTGGTTCACTTTCCTCATGTATTTTACTGAGCTTGATCTACATGTTTTCGCTGTTATTAAATGTTTTAGTATTTAGTCTATGCTGCGAATGATTTCCTTGGATGAATATTTTCTTGCCTTTCCTTTTCGATAATGTGGTATTCTTTGATATCCTCCAGTGTCCTCTAATCAAATATGGTTGGATGCAGATATTTCAACCATATGGTTTCTTAGCTATATATTAGTTTTTGAAGGCTTCGCTGCTGCTCGAGGAGGTTGTTAGAGGATTAACCTTGTGAGATATTCTATTTTATTAGATATGGAAGATGAGAAAGGTCTTGATCTGAGCTTGGCTCTACCTTGTGGTGGAAGCAATAATTCACTGAAAGGTAAATATGGAAGCTCATCAGATGTTAGAACAGACGAAGGTGACAGAGGTAGCAAATTGATTAATGAGTTCAAAAATTTTCTAGAAGGTGGAAACCAACAGCACCCCCTAAAATCCGAAGATAACTTCTATAAAAACTTTGGTAAAGCATCCGTGGATTCAGAAACTTCCAAGAATTCTATCACTGGGGAAACATGGGCAACAAATGAGAGGAGGTCTACTGAAGTTGAAGAAGAAAAGAGACCAGGTGTTGGTGAAAAGAGAAAAGGCCCATTTAGTGAGAAGTGCCATCAGAAGAAGCATGAGAAAGAAACTAATCACCCTGATTTGACTGATAAGAGTAGGACGTCTCACATTTCCATTAACACATGTGACGGGTCAGCAGCCGAAAATGAAGATGTAGCAGATTCAGAAGTGGATGGTTCAACATCAAGGCAAGTTTCCCGGTATGATGATGTCTCAAAATGTGTCGTAGCAAGTGGAAGCCTATCTGGTACTCGAAAGGAGCTTCATGCATTTGGTGGTCCAAGCAGCGTAGAACATTTAGGACAGAAGAGATTTTCCGTTTCATCAGAAAAGGAGTTCAGTATGTCGAATTTGCCAAGTTCCTACAATGTTCCTTTTCCATCTCAACCAGCCAACATGGCAAACATGACTTACTCACAATCTATGAAGGATTCTAATCTCTCTGGTGCACCTAGCCTGTCTACTTATCCATTACCTGCAGTGGTCCATGGTATGACTGGCGGAAATAATGAGCGATCTGGTATCCAGACGGGTGTGCCTCCCAATTTTCCATTGATGTTTGGATACCCTTATGTCCAGATTCCGGTGTTGGACAAGGAGAATTCTCGGGGCATTGGTTCTCATCATCAACAGCTTTGCTCTGCTTTTTCGGGAAAGAATCCCATAAACTCAGACATGCAAAATGACAGCAGAAAGCTTAATCAAGGTTACAATTTCTTTCCTCATTTTATTTTTTCCGTATCATCAAGTAAAATATGGTACAACTTTGGAGCTCAAGAGTCTATGATGTTCAACCAAAAAATCAGCTGTATTAATGGCATCATATTGCAAATTGGAGTGGTAGTTGGGTCATGATCATGACTGCTCTTATCATCTGATACTGGTCTCCTCTCAATCTTATTACAACATAAACTGCGTTGAATTTCAGTTATCCTAAAATTTGCCTTTCTGAGTCAAATGCTGTCTCCCCATTAAAAAATGTGCTTTGGTTGGTCTATAAATCTCTTAAGTCATCGTTTTAATGGTTTTCCTACCAATATATATTTTACCCGCATGAACAGTTTGTATCTAATGGAGAAGAATTCTTGCTCCAGGTTTCAAATTCAAACCATGTTATCTATGTGACTTTATTTGGTCAAAAGCTACTGAAAGGTTTTTTTTCTGTGTATGTAATCTGATGTTCTTTCTGGATTCTTTTGATTGGACTGTTACAGAAGTACTTATAACTCATGCTTATCTCTCATATGCTTATATGCGGGCGTTGCTATTGAATCATATTAATGCAATTAGTGTTTCAATTGCTTCTTAAATAATAATTTTGTGAGATGTTGACTTGATGCTTAATTGGAAACAATAGATTATGTCATGAAAACAATAGACTTGTGGCCCTAGTCGCATGTGAACGTTTATGTTACGGACCAAAGTGTAGTAACTTCAGTCCAAGAAGTAACAGCCCATTTACTTGCAAGACCCATGTGGGGTAGCCCATTACTTGCAAGGCCCATGTGGGGAAGCCCATTACTTTAAAAGAATAATCAGAAATGTGGGAACGGAGAACGTGAAGAAGGGGGAGTTAGTTACGTACAGTGGGAATAAAAACATGGGTCAAGGTAGAGAATGACAATCCCAGATTTTGTGTTGAGAGTTGCTAGCTTTGCTAGGGCAAGAAGGTCTTCCTTCTTGATTGAGTTGAGTGATGTTTTTCAAGCTATTGCTCGGGCAAGAGAGATTTCTCTCTTGAGAGGAGCAGTGAGTGAGTTTCTTTGTATTCAGTAATTCCAGTTTGTATATCAATAAAATTACCTTCATTCCATTGTGTTGTTCGTGTCATCAGCTTCTGTGTATGTGAGATTGTTTTGTTCCTAACAGTTTATTCATCTTTCCTTTCATTTTATTTGTTACTCCCAATCCTAGGAAAAGAACACCTACCGTGCTGTCTGACTTCCTAGGTCGAAGTAAGCTACAATTATAGATCTGGTAATATACAATTATAGAGTACATCGCAAACTTATGCCCAGTAAGATTACTTATGAGATCTCCCTAATAATGTTTCTTGTTAATTTTCTTCTCTTAGAACATGTGCTATTTTTCTAGGATTTTTTGTTTAACCTTTTATTTTATTTTTTAATGTATTTAAGGTCATTTTGAAAAGAAAAAAAAAACTTTAAATAAGGTCACGAATCAAAAAGAATGTTTAACCAATATTATTTTTCATACTATCCCATTTCCTATAATTTTTACATGTGCATCAAATTTTTGCAACATGTTACATTTTTTCGCAGCCACCATACTTAACGTAATATAATTTTCTTTTACCATTGTTCTTGTTCTTTTTACCTTGTCGTCTTTTACAAAGGGTTGGGTCTAATTTGTTTTATTTTGCTGATATCTTTCTATTGGCTGATGAAATTGACTTTCCTTGATACTTTGTATTCTTGGTGTAGCAGCCACGCCTGTGATCGCTCACAAGTCCTTTGAATCTACACAATATGATGGTAGAGCTATCGAACGTGGAAAAAGTAATGGAAAGCAGCATGTTCGAGAAGAAGGCTCGATCTCTCACACAGAAGGCGATCTTACAGGAAACAACATAATCCGTCAGCTGAAAGATACATCTGATCAGCCCAAATCCGAATCATTTCCTTCAGAATATCCTGCTATAAGGCCAGGGATTGCTGCAGACCTGAAATTTGGAGGCTGTGGTACGTCTCCGAACCTTCCTTGGGTATCCACTACCGACCCGAGTCCCAATGGAAGGACAATATCTGGTGTGACTTACCGGTACAGCCCTACTCAAGTAAGGATAGTGTGTGCTTGCCATGGGTCCCACATGTCTCCCGAAGAATTTATACGGCATGCTAGCGAAGAGAATAATACTCCAGAATCTGGGGCTGGTTTAGCATCGTTACCAAATAGCAATCCAGATGCCACCGCACATAGCTGATTGTGAATGTGAAGATCCTGAGTGTTTTTTATTTTTTTCGTTTTGTATCATGAGGGTGAGTCAGAAAGCATTGGCATCCTCTGGTTCTGGGATTGGACATGTATCGAATACGGGCTTTGTGCCTGGTTTCCTTTGTATGTCTTGCTGTTTGTAGATGGTATGAGTGTCCTGGAATAATCGAAAAGCATATTTCTTTCAGTTATTTATAATGTAGTAAATTTTGTTCAAGCTTTGTGTGCATTTAGTTGTTTAAAGCTGATTACTTCTCCTTATGAATTGACCCATCATTATACTGGGGATCCGGTGGAGATTGGGATATTCTGTGCGCCTAGGGGCGAATTTAGCGTAGATTGGGATGATCACTTGCTTTTTTATGCAAGAAGATTGAATTTTTATGTGTTAGTTTGGAGTATGGGTGCTTAACGGACCGGGTCAATCCGGACCGGTTAGCCCGGTTCGGAATCGGAGCTGGGCTAACCGGTTCCGAACCGGTCCGGCACCGATAAGATACCAGTCCGGATCGGTTCTACCATTCCTGAACCGGTATCTTACCGGTTCCGGACTAAACGGATCCGGTTCCGGGTTGAGCCGGAACCGGATCTGTTAATTTAAAAAAAATTGATTTTTTTAAAATTTAGATAAATATATTTGAGGCTAGTTTACAAACAAAAAAGACAATTAACTCAATTGGTTAAAGCTTTAGAGTAGAAGACGATGGTCACGTGTTCGAATCCTCCAAGCAACAATTTTCCTTGATTTTTTTTAAAAAAACCGGTTTCGGTTCGGAACCGGATCCGATCCGGTTCCATACCGGATCGGACCGATTCTGAAATTAGGGGAACCAGAACCGATCGGTTCCGGTTCGGATCTGACCGGGTTGCCCCGTTAAGCACCCCTTGTTTGGAGCCAGTGATAATTTAATTCCATGTGGTATCGACAATAAGCATTTCACCTCCACGTGATTTGTAAATAGACATTTTACCCATGTGATATCTGTAATAAGCACTTTACATCATGTGGTTTTTAAGTAGACAATTTACCTTTCTGAGGCTTTCAAAATATGCATTTTACTCATGTGGTTTGCAAAACATTGAATACACGGGGTTGTTTTGCATCTATTAACACGCTACAGATGGGTAAACTGTATGTTTTCACAAATCACAGAGGGTAAATAGTCTTTTCAAATCATAGGTGATAAGCTGTCTATTTTAAGAACCCACATGAGAGTAAACTGACTAACCACAGTTGTATAATCTGCATATTTGGAAAACCACAAGAGGTTCGTTGTCAATAACACCGTTAGTTTGCTCGATGTAAGTTTGTCTTGGTGTTCCAATTCTTTTAATTCCACAATGAACCTTTTTTTAATTTTAAATCTCTTTATATCTAATAATACTCATAAGAAGTGATGGCCTGACTTTGTGGCATTACAAATAACACTGATATGATCAAGAAAAGCATGCATTAAACAGAGTCTTTTAAAAATAACCGAAACAGAAGTTTCAAAAGCTCTAATTTTGAGATTCTGTGGAATCCATAATTTTGTTTTGAAGGCTTTAAAAAAGTTGAGAAGCTCAACCAACATTACTTAAAATTTTTTTTAATAAAAATTAAGTGCTTTATTAAAAATATTAATGGAAACAGACTCTGTATCTAATTATTTAAACTACATTAATTGAAATTAATTAAGATATAATTAGATACTATTTACTAGTTAGGTGGCTATAAAGGATAAAATATTGAGCAATTTTCTACCACATAATTTAATGGTAACTCAAGATGGCATGCTGGGGAACAATTCCATGAATTTTTAGGCTTCTGATGTATCAAATTTTGACTTTTTATTATGTTATTTATTGGGCAGCACACAATTTTTATTAGAGGTAAAACAACTAAACCAAAACTTTTTTACATTCTTTAAAGGACCAATAATAATTAGTAAAAAAGGCAAAAAATTATATGTATTTTCATCCTATAATTTTATCTATGTTGATTGTTTTGGTTGTTTGAGTCCCTTTAGATTGTTTCTAGATAAATTCAACTAGTTTGATTATTTGTAAAACATCATTTCGACTAAATAATTCAATTGATTTAGTTTTGAAAGTTGACTTTAATAGGTACTCACTGGGAAATATTTGTATTAACCCGATTTGAATCATACTTACACAATAATTCAATATTAAAATACAACAATTTTTTAATAAAAAAAAGTACATAAACTAATACAAAACAATTTTAGATCAAAATACTGAGTTGATTCATAAGTGAGACCAAATCGAGTCCATATAAATATTTTCCAATGCGGGATTCCTTCACGAAGACATAAGCAAATACCTAACCCTACATTAACATTTTAAAATTACAATAAAGACTAATGATAATAATCAAATTGAAACACACAAGGATAAGTAATGAAGAAATCAAGGAAACCGACAAGCTAATAAGATGTATACTTTTTAAAGTTTGCATAACAAACCAAGGCCAACTACCCACATATAATATTTGGAATTTTGTGGCCAAAGATGTATAATTATTTAATTAATAGACCAATTTTTTTTTAATATTTGGAGAGATCTTAATTTCTACAAGATTTTTTTCAAGAATCAATTGATCATGATCAAATTATATCTCCTCCATTTCATCTTCTTGATTTTTATCATTGATGTTAGAGCACAAGTACAACGAAATTCAAACAATTTTCAGCCAAGTTTACCACTTGTGATTGGTTTTCTATCCATCATGTTTCTACTAACACTTCTTCTCATTCTCTATGCCAAATTCCGCAACCGGGGGGTGAATGTTCGGAACGCGAGCCTACGGATTCGAGATGGGCTGTTTCGGTCGAGGTCCAGTGCATCAGGGATCGATAAACTAGTGATAGAATCACTCCCTTTCTTCAGATTTTCTTCTCTAAGAGGATCGAGGGACGGGCTGGAATGCTCGGTTTGTTTGACGAAATTCGAAGATGTTGAGATTCTTCGATTGCTGCCGAAGTGTAAGCATGCTTTTCATATTGATTGCATCGACAAGTGGCTCGAGAAGCACTCGACCTGTCCACTTTGCAGGCGAAAGATTACTCCAGAAGATGTTTCAGAGTCGACATATTCGAATAGTTTGAGGTTTTTGAGGAGCCAATCTTGTGAGCTAATAAGAGATGAATCCAATTTGGAGCTCTATGTTCAGAGAGAAGAAAATGGCCTCGGATCTTCAAGATTTAGCATTGGTAGGAGCTTTCGGTTCTTGTCTCGGGGTGCAAAAGAAGGTGAATTACCGGCACGAAGTGTCGATTCTCCTCAATTCAAGAAACGGTTCCACAGATTCAACCACAGGGTTGTTGGTTCCTCTGATGTTGTTTTCAAGAATCGTTGGAGCAACGTTAGCTCTTCCGACCTCGTGTTCTTGAATTCCAAGTTTCTTAATGATGCTTCAAGTGCAAGATTTACGAGTAAGAAATCCATGGAAGTTGAGGGGATTGAGAAGGAGAAGGAAAATGATCAGATGATGAGTACTATTAGACAAACTGGACATAGTTTCTTGAATTTTCCAGGCCTTCCCACAACCTCGGATTCGACAAAAAATTACGAGTTCGAATCAAACTTTCCCTATCCCATTGACAAGAGATCCATGTCTGAGATAGTAGTTCATCCAAGATTCACAGAGTTTGAGGATAAAACAGATTCATTTGCTGTCGAAAATAGCGTCGAGTCGGAAAGAATAAGGAGGCTTTGGATTCCAATTGCAAGAAAAACAGTGCAGTGGTTTACAAACAGAGAATCAAGGCCTCCAAATTCTCAAGGCCAGTAATTCGTAAATACTGCAAACATGAAGAACACATAGCGTTCATCAATTCGGATTCGGGGCGGGTGATCGATACTTTCAGGTCGCTTTTGGATCGAAAGATTTGGATTTGATAAAATGATTTGGCTATAGATTTCAAGAAAACAAGTTGATGGATTTATTTATTATGGATTTGAAATCCTTAACTCCAAATCGATCTATCCAAATGCAACCTACGAGTTCTTTACCTCTAGAACACCAGTTTAATTAGTTGTGTTGATTTAAATTTTTGGGATCCATGCTTGTTTAATTCTCCTTGATTCTTGCAGGAGGATAGTTAAATACCTTTGTATATTAAAAACTTCCAATTTTCTTAGTTCTCCAGTTGTACATTGAGGAGTAGGATCTACACTTACATTTTTTATATTGGCTTGTCAATTGACTTTTTGTACACTTAGTTGCAAGTCTTTGACAAACTATTATATGTTAATTTGTGGACGTGATTCCATTAAATTGAGAGAGGATTAGGTTAAGGTGCGTGGATAATCACAAAAATTGACTCGTGTTGTGTTGCATATGCATAAATTATGAGCATGACACGGACACGACAAAGATACGTGTCAGATATTCAAATAGATATGATGTTGTTCAATTTGAACGGCAATGACACAACAGGGATATGTGTCAGATACGATAAGATGTTGCAAATAGACATGACCCAGTTTAATTTGAATTGACCCGACGAGGTCGTAACCGGATCAATAGATCGGTTACTCGTTGACTTGGTTCGATGTGTCAAAACCGTAATCAACAGTTCATAACATGTAATAAGAACTTTCAAGAAAGATAAACATAAAAAGATCCAGATTTTTTAAACCAGCTGATCAGGACAATGTTCAAGTCCATATCCAAAGATTAAGACAAAAAAGGAAATGGTAGACACGTGTGAACATGGTGAGAACATGTATGGACACAGTTATGTGAGTGCCGTGTACGTTTTGGAGACGAGGGTTTTTTTTTCTGAATATTTTTTTTAAAAAAATTTAAAATCTAAAGTTTATTTTTTTAAAATATAGAATCTATTTTTGTAAATTCGTTCAGAAGCGATCACAAGCATTATTTTAGAGCTCATCAATCTTAGCGTGAAACTCAAGAAAAAGGGAAATAAACCACTCTATATAGGGAAACATTGTAAAACCTCACAGAAGGAATACCCTGAATAGACGGTAGGAAAACCTGGGTTTTTTAATTATTTAACCTTAATTTTTATTATAGTTATTAAAATAATCGGATTTTTTTTTTTTTATAAAAGTAACCTAAGTCGCCATCTGAGATGGCGACAATTACCAAATTCTTTTATTGTCGCCATCTCAGATGGCGACATAGTAAAAAGTTTTTTTTTTTTTATAATGTCGCCATCTAAGATGGCGACATTATAAAAAATTTTTTTATTTTATTGATGTCGCCATCTGGAATGGCGACATCAATAAAAATTTTTTTTTTTTATAATGTCGCCATCTAAGATGGCGACATTATAAAAAGTTTTTTTTTTTTATTGATGTCGCCATCTGGAATGGCGACATCAATAAAAACTTTTTTTTTTTTAATGATGTCGCCATCTAAGATGGCGACATCAAATAAAATTTTTTTTTATTGATGTCGCCATCTTAGATGGCGACATCAATACCATTATAAAATATTTTTTACGTGTTGTCGGCAGAAAACGACGTAAAAATATAAATAATTATAACATTGTCGCCATCTCAGATGGCGACAATAAAAAAAAATTCATTTTTTATTTTATGTCGCCATTTGAGATGGCGACATTAATCAATTTTTTCTCTATTTATTCGAACGAAATCAGCTCATTTCATATAACTCATTCAAATCTTCAGCTCATTTTATATAACTCATTTCATATCCTCCAGTTGTTTGCTCCGATCAGCATATTTTAGGTACGTTGTTATATAAATAATTATATTTAACAGCATTATATATCATGTATTAATTTATGAATTTTATCTTTATTTTTTAAGGTATGTCAATTAAAGTTTTGTTGTATTGGGGAGGCCAAATATTACAAGATTCAGAATCTGTTAGATATGATCGTGGTCCGTCAAAAGGCATGACAATATCTCGCAATATTAATTATTTACAGTTATTGAGCGATGTATATGATATTACTGGCATCGATCGTCACCAGTTCATTCTGAAAATATCTTGTAAATATATATTCAGTGATTTTTCGGGGATGAAACAAACAATTTTTCCCGTTGACAGCGATTACAATCTATCATGGCTATTGGATATTGAACAAAATCATACTTTTTTGGAGATGTATATACAAACAGAACCCTGTGCTTATGATTTTAGTACAGAAATGCCAACAACTGGTAGTGGTCCATCTGTAGTAGTTACAGAAAGACCAACTACCTCTATGATTCAAGATGATGCTCCGATAGTTGCTGACAATGTTGTTCCCGAGCCACTAGCAGACAGTTTTGTGGATTTTGGAGATGATATTCGGTCTGAACCGGAGGGGATTCCATCTGAGGATGAGTCTGCTGACGATGAGGTTGATATTGTAGAAATGCCAGTTACTGTAGCAGACACAACCACAACAAATGAACCTGAGCTTTATCAAACAATTCCATTTTTCTCCACGACACATGCAGAAGTATTTGGTGATTCGATCGACCTTCCAACTGGTAAGTGGGGGAGTTATTACGATTATTCGAAAGGAGATATCCATCTGAATATGGTATTTAAAGATAAAGGTCATCTTCAGGCAGCTGTGAAGGATTACTCCGTACGGATTGTAAAACGTGAGTATCTTGTTGTCAAAAGTACAAAAACTTTATGGAAAGTGGTGTGCAAACATAGTACACCAGATATGCCTTGCAGATGGTTTCTACGCGCCTCATTGGGGAAAAAAAATGGAATGTTCAAAATAACAAAATTTGGGGGTTCTCACACTTGTCTTTTGAGTGATTTGTCGATCGATCATGCAAATCTGGACAAAAATATGATTGCTAGTTTGCTAGTGGGAATCGTTCGACGTGATCCATCCTATGAGGTAAAGTATGTTATTCAAACTGTTAAAGATAAGTATGGTTTTGAGATCTCATATGCAAAAGGCTGGTATAGTTTGAGACGTGCTGTTGAAAATGTTTATGGAACATGGGAGAGCTCTGTAAGAAAATTGCCTTATTACATGGGAGCTTTGCAAAAATGGAACTCAGGCACAGTCGTCGAATGGGACCACCTACCAAATGCTAGACCAACAGAGATGACTTTGAATTACGTGTTTTGGGCATTCCAACCATGTGCAGATGGATTCCGACACTGTCGAAAAGTTATAAGTGTAGATGGAACACATCTGTATACAAAATATCAACATAAGATGTTGATTGCCGTGGCCATGGATGCTAACAATCAAGTCTTACCTTTGGCCTTTGCAATCGTTGACGAGGAAAGTTTTTTGTCGTGGAAATGGTTTTTGGAGTTGATTAGCAAGCACATTGTTAGAGGATCTGATGGTGTGTGCTTGATATCTGATAGGCATCCGGGCCTTATTGCAGCCGCTGAATGTGTTGCCGACTTCAATTCCTCGCATGGAGTGCATCGATTTTGTTTGAGACATGTGTGCTCGAACTTTAATAGTCGGTTCAAAAATGTTCATTTGAAAGACTTATGCTGGAAAGCTGGTTCAGAAAATCAGCTAAGAAAGTTCGATTCTACAATGGAAGAAATAAAAAGTATTGAACCAAGAGCATTTGATTATTTGAATCGGATTGACAAGTCAAAATGGACTCTTGCACATGATGGTGGATGGCGGTGTGGTATTCTTACGACAAATATGTCCGAGTGCATTAACGGAGTTATGAAGGGTGCTCGTCGCCTTCCAATCACCGCTATTGTGCAATTAACTTTTGATCGCTGTGTGCTCTATTTTCTTGAACGACTTAAGAAAGCGGAACGAATGATCCAGAATAATCAGGATTGGCCGGATTATGTATTTGAGAAATATGCTCGTGCTGATCATAATTCCATTCACCATGATGTTCGGATGTTCGACCGAAGACAATTAACCGCTTCTGTAATCACTAGAGAGCAAGCAGGATGTGGCGGCAATACACACGTGGTCAACCTCAAAGCAAGGGAATGCTCTTGCGGAAAATGGAAACAGTTTGGCATACCATGTTCACATGCGATACAGGTGTGTCGACATTATGGTTTAAATGCGAAAAAATTAGTCATCCAGTATTATAATATGTCTGAGTACTGGAACACATATCAAGGGCAATTCAATCCACTGTGGGCAGAGCAGTATTGGGACACCCCGTGCTTCGAGTTATTCCACAACTCCACTCTGCGCACGTCCAAACGTGTAGGTCGTGATCGCACTACACGTATCCAAAATGAGATGGATTGGCCAGAAGCCCGAGCAAGACGACAGATGGCTTCAAGTTCTAGAAATCAATAAATTATTGTCGTGTAATTGATTGTATGTTTATTGTGTAAATAAATTTACGTTATTCTGAAATTATTGTACGTTACAACATAATTATGACTTTTATTTGTATGCTCACAAAACAAACATTTTTTTCAAACTTAATTTTATAACTACAAGAATCGGTAACAATTTACAACATAATTATGACTTCAACGACGACGACGAGTAGCAAGTTTTCCTCCAGTACCACAAGGAGGAGGATTTGTCTGTCTCCTAACTCTTCGTGGCTCAACGACTTCCTCGCCTCTTTGCCTTGCCACAGGTGTGTTGGCAGGCTCCTGTATTGGCGTCAACTGAGGGAATAGAACGGGCGAGACATCGAAAGGTGAAGTCCTAGCTGCATATGTCGCAAACCCAAGACTGACATCTGTACCCATGCTGCTGAACTGGGGTTGAGTGGACATGGGGGGATATGGCGTGAATGGAGATATATCATCTGATGGTGCAGGCACAAGAATATAGTAGTCTGTATACATATCTGGCTCCGTCCACGTAGATGGACCTGCAATATCTGTCTGCATATCCGACCCTGTCCATGTAGATGGACCTGCAACATCTGCCGGCATATGTGTATCAACAGACTGGATTTCATTGTATGCCGGGAAGTTTCTATCTCGACGTTCACGAGCCACTCGCACCACATTCTCGAACATACTTCTGTGCTGCCTCATCGACTCTGTCGTCATAGGCAAGTCATCAGCCAGATGTCGGTCATAGCTTGTAGTTAATTGCTCCATCTGCTCAATCTGCAAAGTCCAAATATAGAATATAAAAGCTATACATCTAATCACAATTATACAAACAAATTTAAACGTAATTCACGTACCACGTGCTGCCATGCCGGGCCATCACCATGTTGATATCCCGTCTGTACAAAATATTGGCCACGTCCAATGTATCTACGTGTGACTTGTTCATACCACTCGGTGTATCCGCCAACAACGTAGTAACCACCATCAGTAAATCGTGGTCTCTCAACACGTAGATCATTTGCCATCTCCCAGCAAAGTATGTATGCGAGATGCCGGGCGCTCCAGTCTTTGTTGACGTTTCCCCTTCGACCAATATGATGCAATGCCTCAGCCTCATCCCCCGATTGAGGATCTTCTGGTATGTCTTGTAGCATACCAAATTGTCGGAGTATTCTCTCAGATCGTTGCATCTCAACGATATCGAAGAAAATCAACGGGCCTTTATATGTTCCTAACTCCGTAATTCCTTCAGTATACTCATCGGGGTAAGGCTGCCAAATAAACTACAAAATAACATTGCTTTAGAAAATATCAAAGTAGTGTTGTTTGTATAAACAAATTTAACAGCATGTTTACTTGAGTTACTGGCTGCTCATCGAGAATGTCCCTCATGATACGTATATAATGACTCCCAGTTTCAGTAAATCGTAAATGACATGACCACCTGTATATATTCAGATAAATGATTAGACGCATTAACATATACAAACAGTTATAAAACAAGACATATTCCTGTTACCTTGCACCATATGGAGCAGCAGGTAACACATTATTTGGACCGATCACTAGTGGCCCATAATCAGATCTTTCAACACCCAATTGAGGAGTCAAACTTGGGATTCGTGACCATGCCCACATCTCATTTATTATAATGACATCAATAATACAAGTTAGATTTATTTAAAATAAACAAACATATTTAATTATTTAAAATAAACAAACATATTTACCTGTACGATTTGCAAGGCACCACATATCACTTTTTTCCCTCTCTCTGATGACGTACACAACTGACGATACAAGTACGCCAACACAGCACTACCCCAACTATATGTATGGGCAGCGTCGATATCCTCCAACTTCTGTACATACAGTAACCTAACAAAATTACCTGACGTATCAGGGCACATAATCCCCCCTAACATCAACAACGCACAAGCCCGTGTAAACTTAACAACATCATCTGCTGTACTATTTTCAACCAATGGATTGAGCAGCAAATGATTATACAAAGCAACTAATTTCAAACGTGCGCCCTTAAGGTCTGTTATGGCTGGTAAAAAACCTAAATATGTATGGCAATATTCTTGCCAATCGGGTAGACTCCTATCAATATCAATCCCCGACAATACGATGCCATCTACCGGCAATGACCATATTACTGCAATGTCTTGCAGTGTGATAGACGCCTCTCCCGATCTGAGATGAAATGTGTGTGTTTCACGGCGCCATCTCTCAACTAAAGCCGTGATCAGATGCATATCAAGCTCAATCTTACCACACCTATATATACCATAAAAACCTATCACGTGCAACAAATTAACAACACGTGTATCTAATGGACACAAATCCCAAAAATAACTATCTGGGTGTCTCCCACGTAGTATGCTATCCATATCACCTGCCCACACATCCTCGGACCGATGTGAAGACTGCAATGACAAAAGATGTGCGTCGATCGGGCCTGGTTGCCTCATTTGATCCATCCTGAAATATAACACAAAAAATTAAAAACATTAATCTTAACATTACAAACAATATCCGTCGACTACTTACGATCGTCACACAACGACCATCAACAACCGCCTCCCCCCGCCGAACTACAAGTTTATCTTTATTAGGGTTCATCCCTTGAAAGATCACAACATTTATCATTCTCCAAATGCTCCAAACAATGCAATACCATATTACATTCTAAATTTAAGGTACATCTACAATGGTTTAACCCTTGATATTGCAACAGATGATTTTCAATACGATTATGGCACACAAGACATTCCAAACCACGAATAACAACTTTGCCACACAAAACTTGCAAAAGAACATGAAATAAATAAGTGGTGTGCATCGTCATCCTCGATATTTCATAAAACACTAGCATCACCACTTTGCATATACAAAATATGTATTCTCGGCAAATTAATTTTAGTGGGTACTTTATTTATCACAAGTTTCCACACAAAACAATTACCTTACTGATATCACCAAAAAGAGTGACTACCTTCTGATATCAATAAGATGTGAACAATCCATGTTTCTTCAATGCAAATAGTAACCTCAATATCACTTAGGATCCTCTCCTGAAAGCACTGAACAAATGTAAGAAAGGGGCCGGAAGTTTTTCCGACGGGTCCCATCCGATGCTCAAGTCAGGCGAAAGGATATGAGAAAATATACACTTGTAAAGTAAGGGAAAGAAATTATGAATCATGCTAGTTGATACCCCAAACCTGGTATTTATAGGAAGAGACCCAATAGTTACCATGCAGCAAGGACTCCTTCCATGTTTATCCAAATCTTACCCAAAATATGTTAAGATGTGGTTAATATAATCAAATCCCTGATATTGCTCCGCAGATCTAGGATTTACCTAGTTTAGGGGATTCAGTTTCCTTGTGCACATGTATCAAGCCAGGAATGAGAAGAGCTCGGCCAATGAGCTCGGGTCCCGAAAGAGGGCGCCAGACAATTTGGCGAAGGGGCAACAGGTGAGGTGAAACACGTCGGCCAAACAGGTCGGTCATAACAAAGAGCGCGAAACAACAGGCGAGGTCTTTTGAGGAAGGTCAAGTAATACACGGTGGATCAGATCGGCTCATCAGACAGTGTCTTCATATTTAAGGGGTATCACTTACTTTGGAGTACCTTTAATCCAAATGTAGCTACTCACATCACACTTCTCGTTTGAAGAAGAACAAGCCAATCTCACAGCATTATAAGCTGAATTTGTTGTAAAGAATACATTAGAATCCAATTTCCGATCCCAACGGTCCGCTACGTCCACTTTGAAGCTACATCTGTTCAAAAAACAAGTTAGTTCAATAAAAATATGTATCTCCCACTCAAAAAACTGTGTTCTCCACCACCAAACCCAAACATCGACACCTTCCCTCCACTCCCCCATAAGATTGATGGTACTATGTTATCGCTAGACAAACTAAACAACCTAGAGAATTTACTGTCAAAAGGTTCACCTCCCACCCAGTTATCAAGCAAAAAAAAAGGTGTTTACCCCATTACTCACTACTCTTGGTAGCCCCTTTTCAAACCATCACACCCCCTATCTCACAAGCCTTTAGCACCTCCCTCCACCAACCAGACACCCTACTCCTATGATCCAACCCTCGGTCCACCATCCCAATCACAGAATCCGAACCATACTTTGACTCCAAAACCCTTACATACGATGATTCCTCTCAACTAGAGCTCGACATCTCCACTTACTAAGTAAAGCCAAATTAAAAGAATCTAAGCCTCTCGCTCCTAAGCCTCCCTCGTCCTTACTCTTACACACCACCTCCCACTTACCCCCTGCCACCTTCCTATCCATAGTATCCGATATGATTAATAATAACATTTTATTGTGAATATATATCATGAGGTAAATTTTATAATCATCTTTTACTTATGCAATTTATTTTGAAAGCCATCGATAGCGTGGGATTCAATATTCAAAAGCTTTTAAATTTCCATACATATCGAATCATTATCCAAGAAATCTTAATAGATACTTGATGGATGCATTGAATATTTTTTTAGGATTAAGTAGAAGTATTTGTCAACAAATAATATAGATATCGAATTCAACATGATTAACAACAAATAAAATATAGATATCGAATTCAACATGATTAATGGTAATATTTTTATTATATACGTATATGATCAATTAGTCGTATCTCAAATGAACGAATGCTTGCTTAATTTGTCAAGTGGGAAAAAGACCATTCGATTCGCCTTGACCGGATCATATAGCCGAGTGGTAAACTTCGATGCAGGAGCTATCTTTTACTTGACTACGGATAAACCGCCTTCACGAAGGCTAGCTCTTTCTGTTGGGTTTCCGTCCCCCGGCGTCAGTCCAAACGCAGCGGAGATATAAACATGAACAGATCTAACCCATGGACGGACGATCGCGCCTGATTCATATATATAAACATGCAAATATCAATATAAATTGCACGAAAAGAGTTTACCATTCACCGACGTGAATCTATCTAGAGACGGTAATCCTCTAGTCCAATCAACCTAACCAGATCTACAAGCTCAGCATCAGTGCTAGTATGATGTCGGCTTATGAGAGTGTATTGAATAGAGTGAGTTAACCATAGAGATGAATCACTTATTTATAGGAGAGTTTGAGTCATATTTCGGCTATGATTCTTATGGTCCAACGGGCCAACTATTGACCTATTAGTTTATAGGACATCTTATGCTAACAATCTCTCACTTGCCCAAAAGCCAACACAAAGCTCCAAACTCATAATCCAAGTTAGTCAATCCAATTGAACAACTTGATGTACTACCAACATACATAATTATGAGACATAAATATATCAAACGTTTTAATTTTAGAACTTTCTATAGATGAAACATTTTCAAATATAGAAACTCCACTAAAGTGAGGAGCTTTCAAAAATTAAATTCATATCTTCTAAATCATTCAATTTGAGCACTTAACATTTAAGTCTCAATTCTCATCAATAGATCGGCGGTCGGTTGATTGTGACCCAGCGAGGCTCAACTGTATCATAGTAATATGATCACAACCTTTGTGATTTTAGAAGTCAAACAACTTCTTTGAGCTTACCCTGAATGCCTCATTGTCAATTAAACTCCTTTAATAGACAATGGCCGAGATAT
The DNA here is from genome assembly GCA_907163345.1 of Haberlea rhodopensis. NCBI lineage: Eukaryota > Viridiplantae > Streptophyta > Magnoliopsida > Lamiales > Gesneriaceae > Haberlea > Haberlea rhodopensis. The sequence goes on from CAJQUN010000188.1 coordinate 1,133,651, forward strand.
AATTTCAGCAACAACCTACCGATCGTGGGTAGCGCTAGCATCCGCGCTTCACGAAGACCTAGATATAAATGGCTAGCAACGTAAGAGAACCTGACAGCCATAGTTAGCATGCAGTAAATTCCTTTCACTCATATGTCCCGATTGAATCTAGGGCATTGGTTGGTTGATGCCTCTTATGATTTCAATAACTATGTATTTATTTCACGTTATATGATTCATTGTGTACGAATATGAAAAACTCCACAAGCACTACTCACTCTGGCCACCTTGAATCAAATACAGAAAAACACATAGGACATCCTGGTTCATCAAGACTAGTGGTGAATCCACAACGACAATCATAGGCATCTGACATCATCACTAGTTACCCAAAATAACAACTTTATGACCCGCATGTGATCAGTCATTAAATCAAAGTACACAGCTATCTATCAAGTGCTAAATGACGCCTCAGGTCGTGAGGAGTAATGGTGCACAACTATGACTATGAATTCTATACTCGACAAATGATAACCACTTATAGAATTTCGAGTAGGTTCGTTCAGTGAACTCATTCCTAATGAGCACCTATTTATGTGTGCTGACTTCTCCAAGTCAACGCGATGAACGCGGCGCACTATACTAGACACATCATGAATGCCAGTCTCTAGCGATCATATATCGATATCCCGTTCTCGAAGGCTCATCAACCAAGAATATTTAGAAATCGCAGTCAAGAATGTATTTCATGGTCACCATTATATGCGTAACCACATTCTATGAACTATAGCAATTTCAAGGACTTCATCAATACATCAAGATGCATAAGTAAACAGATGAAGAAGTACCATATACTTTAATATTCAAACAAAGATTCGTCATAAGAAGATTACAAGTACAATCAATCAACTATTGATTTACTTAAATCACATATGACAATAATTATCTTTCACTTTTTCAAAAGCCAACTACTCATGTGTCTCAAGACCATATTCCCAAGATGTCTGATAGACACCAATCGTTAAAGGCTTTGTACGTGGATTCACTATATTTTTCTGTTGTACAATTCTCTTGATAATAATGTAGCATTTACCATCTCTTTCATTAGATGGTATTTTCTCAATATATGTTTGGATTCCGATGAGATATTGACTATTCGTAATAGCTCAATTGTTGTCACAGTACACAGGGACCATGTCAACCGCACTAGAAGTTACACCCAACTCTTGGGTGGAATTTCATATCCAAACTGCCTCTTTGCTGCATTGTATGCTGTAATATATTCAGCTTCAGTGGTGGAATCCGATGTGGTGTCTTGCTTGGAACGTTTCCAAGAGACAACACAATCATTAAGCTTAAATACAAATTCGAACGTCGATTTGGAATCATCTACATCCGACTGAAAACTAGCATCAAGCTTTTATTTATCCATTTACAGATCCAAAAACCATGAACATATCATAAGTTTTTCATAAGTACTTGAGGATTATTTTCACAGTTTTCCAGTGACCTTCACCGGGATCTGCCTGATGTTTGCTCATTACACTAAGAACATACTTCACAGCAGGTCGATACATAAAATAGCATATATTATGCTACAATAGTCGAAGCTTAAGGTATCAATGTCAACTTTTCTCTCTCCTCATCAATTTAATGCACATTAACCTCGAGAGATGAACACTATGACATATTGGGATGTTACCCATTTTTCGACTATTCCATGCTAAACCCTTTATCATAGTATTTATGTACGTAGATTGAGAGAGCTCGAGCATCCTCATAAATACATCCCTATAGATCTTTATGTCAAGCATATAAGATGCTTCTCACAAATCTTTCATGGAGAAATAGTAGATAACCATGATTTAATCAAAAATCCAATATCATTCACAAAGAGTAGGATATCATCGATTTAAAGCACTACAGATATAACCACGCTCCCACTAAATCTTTTGTACACACATGATACTTCCGAATTTTCAACAAAACCAAACTCTTTGATAATGTTATCAAAACGGAATTCTAACTTCTGGAAGCCTTCTTAGGCCTATAGATGGACATCTGGAGTTTGCAAACACTTTGCTCACTCCCAGTAGTTTTGAACACATCTGGCTGCTACATTTCTACCTCAATGTCACCATTGAGAAATGTTGTCTTCACATCCATTTGCCATGTCTCATATTCATAATATGCAGATATAACTAATAATGGACTTTAGAATCACAACCGATGAAAAAATTTCTCACATACAACTCTTTGCCTATGAGAATAACATTTTCCCACCATTCTAATTTTGAAGGTTGCTACCTTCCCATCCACTCCAAGCTTTCGCTTATAGATCCATTTGCAGCCGATGTGAACAATTTCCTCAATACTAAGGTCCATAACTTATTAGAGTACATGGATTACATTTCAAATCTTATGGCATCTTGCCAATGTCTCGAATCAATGTCCAACACCGCCTTCATGAAAGTTTTAGGATCACATCAATGGTCAAAATCATTTTGACTACTTTCCAGGATTAAATTCAATCTATCAAGAGTTCCTGAAACACTTTCAGATCTCATTGGTATGTGTACTTTATTTTGACTAATAGAAACATTTTCTCTAGAAAGACTACACTCGTGGAAACAAACACTTTGTCTCCAATTGATAATATAAAGTACACACGATATCATAAGATGAGTCAATTATCCAACTCATCTCCCACTGGCTGCTTTACAAAAGCAGAACAATCTCAAATCTATATTTGGATTTTCTTTTTCAGTCCATATCGTATATGGAGTTTTGATAACTGCATTTGTATGAATTATGTTCAACAAATATGTAACTTCAGAGAGCTACTGGGAGATAATCAAATTCTCTTCCTCTTGCACTAATATTGGTGCTCCACATACGCCCATATGAATCCAATTCAAATGACCATCAGCACATGCCAAAGATATGTAGGGTTTAAGTTATCATCCTTTTTTATTCTTTGAGCATCATCATACTAATCGTTCATAAGTTCATCACAATCAATAAAACATGCATTCTTAAAAATACTGCAAATCATATTTGCAAATTTAAAAGAATGGTATTCTCTATCAAAATAGAAACAATGTTGTCATTGAATATGAAACAATAAACAATTGTTTTAAACTAGTTCCAAACCAGTTTAACATTTTGCATTAAATAAATGTTTCAAACAACATTTGCAACAACCTCTTGCTACAATGCTTAGCCTCAGGTATGTGTCACCTTCCTATGGCTCTCTACTAATCTCAACATATGCAACTCTTTGCAAAAATGTGAGCACAATTGGTATCATATACCAAAGAAGTAGAACCGATAGAAACATTAATTCTAATATAAAACATACCCTTCTAGAACGCTTCTACTCTTGGTATTCCTTGCCATTTTTTGCCAGTGACCAGTAGTGAAAACATAGCTGATTCTCTTTTTTAGTTGCTACTATATCCATTTTCGTCTTTTGAGGTCGTGAACAATTTCCCTTCCTCTTCTTTATTCTTGAATCATTTCTACCATTGGTATCATATTCAATAAGAAGAACACGTTTCTCCTTTGAATCAAAGACTCATAAGCTTCAAACATTTTGATTATAAGATCAAATCTACAACAAGTTAATTGTCACATTCAAATTTTCCAATTTATCAAAAAGAGACATTATTTCTACACAATGCTCATGGACCGAAGCCCCATCTTGCTGGTGAAATGAAAATAGCTATTTTGAGATTGCGAATCTTAGTAATCGCGCCCATTCACCAAACAACATTTGTAGGTGTTGGAAAATATCAGCAATGTGAACAAATTCCTCATATCTAATTTGAAACTCAGATATTGATGCTATCATATCACATATTGTCATCATACAATCACTTCTCAAGTGAGGTGATCTCTTCATGAGATGAACCGAGAGGCACTTCAACAAGAGGCTTCCCATCAAAGAAAGAAAGCAACTTTTCAGAAGCAAACAATATTATAAAATTCGGTTAATTTGTTTATATCGAGAATTGATGCAATTCGGATTCATGGCCATCACAATATTGAGAAAAAAAAATAAAATAAATAAACAATCCGTTTGATTATTAATTAATTCAAAAACTATGGACTTTAGTTATTGAATGCTCCCACTAAATTTTTTGAATTCATCACCCTCATGACAAATGAACGGAAAATCATATTTTCTTAGTGGGCGTGAAGTCCAACTAGCTCATAAAAACCCCGTACGTGAGCCCACTGGCTTCATGATACTAAAGGTAGATCACAATTGCATCATATGCAACCCTCAAAATAGTTTTCTCTCGATTGACATAACCATACTTAGGCAAGACAATTATGCATTCTCATGACAAACTAACACATCCCACGGATGAAAATGTCACGCCCAAAAAACTCCACGTGAGTGAGTAATCTAAAATGTTAAAATAACCACACCCTTAATTAAGTAGTAGTTAAACACACAGCTTTCTCATGCCATATGCCCCACGTGGGTGAGTAAGGTAATTGATTGAAAATATAAAATTAGCAAACTAAATGAAATACTTTTTCATTTAATTTCTAATTAAATGTTTCAATTAATTGGTAAAATTACTATTTTACCTTTCATCATATTAATCGAAAATAAAATTATCAAACTAAATGAAACACTTTCATTTAATTTTAATTAATTAAATTATCAATTACTTGATAAAATCACTATTTTACCTATAAATCATGACATTGGTAGAAAATATAATCAATAAAATTAAATAAAATATTTTCATTTAATTTCTAATTAATTAAATTTTTAACTAATTGTAAAATCTCCATTTTATACTTAATAAATTAAAAATCATAGCCCAACCTACTATTTATCTTCTTCCCCAAGTTAAGATTAGGGCTTCTTGAAGGCTAGCCAGCGCCGTCAGCCTTTCGCCTGCCCTCGCGCTCCGCCACCTTGCCGCCGCCGCTGCAACTCTTACAACCTGGTCTTGAAGACAACGAAATAAATTGTTGCGCTAGTTGACAGAGAAAAAAATTTTCTCTGCCTGCAACCCGTTCGTGATTTTGGTCTGCAACAATTGCAGAATCCAAGGCAGCGATACCTGCTTCACCAGAGTTCATCGTCTACGCCAATGGCAGCGGCAAACATTTTGCCTTTCTCTTCTGGCCACTGCTCGCACGAATCTCTGGAAAACATCGCATAGTCTCCTCACATGACTCTGATGGATCGAGCCGACGGCCACTCGCAGCCACCGCACCAGCGTGCAGGTTGGAGGTGACGAGCCAGAATTCCAGAAACGATTTCTGGGTGGTAAAGTCTGGGTAAAAGATCGTAACATCTTTAATTAAAATTTCTATATTTGTCTGGATTACAAATTTCTTAAAACTCAATCATGATTAGTGTCGACTGAAAACGATCTAATAAAATTATTATTAAATATATGAATCAAAGCGCAATCTGGCTCTGATACCACTGTTGGATTTCCGTCCCCTGACGTCAGATCCAAATGCAGCGGAAATATAAACATGAACAGTCTAACACAGGGACGGACGATCGCGCATGATTCATATATATAAACATGCAAATATCAATATAAATTGCACGAAAAGAGTTTACCAATCACCGACGTGAATCTATCTGATCACGGTGATCTTCTAGTCCAATCAACCTGACCAAACCTACAAGATCAGCATCAGTGCTAGTTTGATGTCGGCTTATGAGAGTGTATTGAATTGAGTGAGTTAACCCTAGAAATGAATCACTTATTTATAGGAAAGTTTGAGTCATATTTGTGCTAGGATTCTTAGGACCCATCGGGCTAACTATTGACTCATTGACTTGTAGAACATCTTATGCTAACACTTTCAATGCCTTATTTCCTTAGTGTGTTTCTTGAATCCCGATGTGTATGTTGTAGGGCTCGCTGAGTGGTCTTTCTCCACTCTCTATCGAGTCAAGCACAGACTACATGTTTGAATCTAGTAATAATGTGATATACGTAAAGAATTGCAAATTCATGTTGTTATATAATTATACTTATTATACAAGTGACTATGAGGTCACTATTCCCATGAATAGTGTAACAGTTATTTTTTTAAGTTTTTAATAAATAAATATTTTTTTTTATTTTAAATTTTAAATTTTTTTATTTTTTAATAGTGACTTTGTTTAATTTCTTAATAAAGAAAATATTTTTTTATTTTAAATTTTTTATTATTTTTTATTTTTTATTTTTTTTTACCTATTGTTACCTATTATTATAATTTCTTAATAAAATCATGATTTTTTTATTTTAAATTTTATTTGTGGGGTTCATTTTATTTAATGGCACCATAATATTTTATATAATAAAACCTCATAAGTAAAATGTTTATTCAAAAATCTAACTTTTCAATATAAAAAACTATTTATTTTTTAAAACTAATCTTGGTTATTTGGTATAAGAAATTATTTTATTATAATATGATAAAATTATTCTTAGGTTGGTAATTTTTTACACTTCCATTTTTTTTTTTATAGTTTTTGCTACAAAGGATAAAATTATGGGATAATTAAATATATATATATATGTGTGAAAAAAGTATATCGAATTTGAGAACTTAGCTCCTTTTTGCTCTCGGTTCGTTTTGGTATCTTGAATGTTTAGACTTTCGAAGTTTACATTTGCAATTTGTTTAATAACTTGATTATAATTGTTTTTTGTTATTAAACTCTGCCATATGTTTAGTTATTCAAATATATATTCAAGTTTAGAATTTTGAAATGTGTCAGCCACTACCTGTTAGCAAAATTTTATTTTATAGTACATCTAGCCGAAAAATGCCCATCGGCACGGTGCCACTACTACTAGTATATAATATATATTCATATAAGTGTGTTTACGGATATATAAAACAACTGTATCTTTACTGTATTATATACTATTTTTAGAAAATTTTCATCTTATATCAATATCTTATCATATCGTAGAATTGGTATTCAAGGAACAATTGGTCATAGCTTATATTAATGGAACTCTTATGAAAGTTTAAAGTTGGTAATCATCGTTTTAAATATATTGGCTAAAATCAATGGACGAAGTTTTCCTTCAGCTGAAAATTGACAATTATTTATAGATTATTGACTCGCTGCCATTGGCGGTCCTGCCTCTAGGCAAAGGGGTCAGAAAAAACCTTTTTTTTACCATTTAAAAATATATATATTTTTTTAAAAAAATTCGTTATAACCCCTTTAAATTGCAATTTACTCTTCAAAAATAATATTTTATCCCCATTAACTTTTTTTTTATACAAATTTTTTTGCCCCCGCTTGCTTGTTCATAATAAATAATAGTATTTTTTTTTATAACAATAGTAGTTTTATTTATTGATTGATAAGAAAGACAAAAGTGCATGCAATCATGTAGTATTTTTTTTTCCTCAAGTTTGAACCTTTCCCAATCCTCAATTCGTCAGTATCTGAATTATATATATATATATAATAGATACCTTCATGCAAGTCACAAGTCAACGTCTAAGCAAGACTTCCACTTAGGAATGACAACGGGGTAGGTATGGGACGGGTTTGGCCAATCCCAAGACCCGCCCTGCCCCGGACCCACCCCACCCTCTTAGACCCGCGAACCCGACTGGTTTACCAGCCCCACCCCGGTTCCAGATTTTTTTTATTTTTTTTAAAAAAAAATTTTATTTAGAAATCAATTTTGAAACACAAAAGTTGAGTTTGTGATTAAATTTCATATTTTCTCTAGTAAATATTTATAATAAGCATTGTAAAACTATCTTTAAGCTACTAAATATTTATTAATTTGCTCTTATTTCCTTCAAAATGTCCAACTTCTTTAACATGAACACATGAATTTTGATATAAAATTTAATGACACTTTATTGTTCAATCAAAGGAGTAAAATGTATAATCAATCAAATTCTTTTTTAAAAAAAACAAATGTATAGCGGGGCGGGTTCGGGGCGGGTTCGGTCAATCCCAGGACCCGTCCAGACCCACCCCGACGCGGTGGGTTCAATGCGGGTCCGGGTTTAGACCCGTCCCATTGCCATCCCTACTTCCACTAACTAGAAGGTTTTGTACATTATATTGGATTTGTTTGATGTCAGAAAGGGTATTGCTTGGTTCGTTGCTATCTTTAGGATAGTGTTCTTACGAGGTTGTAATCATTGGATAAAATATTCTGATCCAATTTTATGATCCATTGGTTTGCTGAGTCTCTAAAGATAGTGTTTTTACGGACAATATTAAATCAACCCAACATACTGCTGGTATTGAGAAATCCTAATAATAAATAGAAGAAAATGATATTATCTTTTGTCTACTCAGTATCAAATAATACGGTGAAAATTATAACTTAATATCATGTAGAGCCGAATAAATTGAATTTTAGAGAAGAAAATTATTTTGTGTATATGTATATATGTATATATGTTCGTTTACTAGATTCTATCTTTAAAATAAAAGGTTATCGGTTTGATTAATTCATCCTTTTTAAGGCAAAAAATTGGCCCCAGACTTCAGAGCTTCATCCGCAATTTCATATATGAGTCGACATTGTTTGGCTCGGTTGATAGGATGATGATTGATTACTTTTTGAATGATAAATTATTTGATGTTATATGATAAGTTATAGAAAAACAACGATTAATCAATGAACCAAACGTAAGATTAACACGTAACAGAAATCTATCATTCTTTAATCATCATTCTGTCAACCAAACGGTGGATAATAAAATTATCAGAATAGAGAGATCACATCAAGGATATATTATACCTAAAATCCCATTCCAATAACAAACTTAGTATCAACTTTGAAATCCTATTGCCTATGGCATGACATATTTCATCATCTGCAATGGATTCTAAACACTCTGTCCAGATATCTCAGCTGCTTTCTCCTCCGGTCCACAGAATCTCTTCCACAGCCAGTGAGTCTGATACAACAAATGAATCTCCTCAATGGGAACCTGCTTCGTTTCGGGCAAGAGGAAGTAAATGAAGCAACTCATGATAAAAATCAAGCCGGCAAATACTAGGAAGATCCCATATTTAAGGTGGCACAAAGCCGCAAGGAAACACTGAGCGATCAATGCGGTGAAGATCATGTTAACACAGACGACCATGCTTTGTCCGGCCGATCTTGTCTCGAGTGGAAAGAGTTCGCTTGGGACTAACCAGCCCAAAGGTCCCCAAGATCTTCCGTAAGCGAGCACGAATATGCAAATAACGATCACTAGGAAGATCCCGATTCCTTTAGGCAGTATTTTGCCTTGTCCAAATTCTAGAGCCAAAGTTATGGCGATTGTAACCTGAGTGTAGTCAAGATTTTTTGTCAGCATTATTGGTATACAGCATTATTGGTATACGATTTAAAAGATATGAGTTGTAGATGATTTAAAGTGAGTACCGAGCAAATGAACAACTCGCAGCCTGCTTCGAGAAAGAATGCTCGTCTGCCGAATTTGTCGACATACGCCATAGATATCAGTGTAGCCACAACCAGAGCTGAACTAGTGATGGCTGATGAGTACAGGGACGCGCCTGAGCCGAATCCCAAGCTCTGGAATATGACAGGGGCGTAGAAGAGAATCGAGTTCATGCCAGTAAGTTGCTGGAATGCCGGTATCCCTAGAGCGCCAAGCACCAACTGGGGCCGGTTCTTTCGCTGCAAAAGATTCCTAAATGGATGCTTTATGGCTTTAGCAGCTCGACTAGCATCAAGAAGGTCTTGAAACTCTGCTTCAACTTTCGGGGTTCCTCTAATTCTCTCCAAAACTTTCCTCCCTTCATCCAATTTTCCCTGTTCTACGAGACTATTTGGGGTTTCAGGCAAGAAAAGTCCACCGACAAACATGAGCGTAGCCGGGACTGCAGCTAAGCCGAGAGACAATCGCCACCCCCATGGATGGATTCTTTCAACCCCATAATTAACAAAATTAGCTATCAAAATTCCCAAACAAGTTGTAAGTTGAAACAGCTGGTTAACAGCTCCACGGATCTTAGCTGGAGCCATCTCAGAAAGATACAAAGGGACAGCCTGTTCAAGAATCAAAATATCAAATACACTATTTTTTCATCTCGTTTTCATGTAGAGCATTAATACTTTTGCTTACTTGGTTGCCAAATCCGATGCCGAAACCAAGAAGTGACCTGCCGATGATCAGCATTGCGATGTTTTGTGCGGCAGCATTTAGGATTGCTCCTGCGAAGAAACTAATGGATCCACAAATGATACTGATTCTTCTACCTTTGCTTCGGGTTACATAAGATGCTCCGAAGGTGGAAATCAATGCCGCCAAGTAGAGAGACGATGTAAAGAGAGTCAATATCTGATTATCATATTTACAGTAATCTGTTTCTTTAAGATGCTCTTGTTTTCTTCTATACACACGAGGGAAAAATTCCTTGAGAAAATCATCCATGGAAGTCACTCCACCTGTTTTACATCCCCATAAATTCCAACTTTTAAATAATCCACAAAATATCAAATTATAATAAAAAGACAAATTGAAGTCACAATATAAGGAAGAAACAACTGGATATGGCTACTGAAAAACAGTGGCAATCCAAAATTTATGCCCTTTTGACCAAATCTTATCATTCTTTCTTCCACTTTGCCCTCAACATAAACAACAAATTCCACAGATCCATTTAAGCAACTAACGAAGTCTACCACAGTGAAAACCTCAAACAAACAATGATCCAAGAATCATGAAACACGATGAATTAGCGCAGGAAACCTAGTTCTTTGAGAAACCCAATAACGAAAAATAAATGAGAAAATGACAAAACCATTCAAATTCCCAATATCCCAAGTAACAAATTATCTCATAGATAAAAACTTACCAGAAACGCCAAGATCATAGCCAAACAAAGAACCCCCCATAGACCCAACAACGCAAGCAAAAATGAAATAAGACGTGATTCTGTATTCATAAAGATGAGCTCTTGCTCCGCCACTGGAATCCATAACTCCTCCACCCGCCATGGCTTTCCCTCACCGTTCAAGAAATGGAGAACACAAAGCGCTCAAATTTATAGACGGAAAACCAAGTTTATTGCCTGGAAGACAACGGTATCAGTATGCCATATTGGTCAACTTGATGCTCTATCATTGGTTTGTTTATTACATCCAACTTGGCTTACTTTGACTTTTAGTTTCCCCATATTTTTGACGTATTATCCATTTTCCTAGTCTGATAATTAATTAATTATTGCACTAATTGTAGCATAATCAAATTTTAACGATGGTGATATCTTATCTGTATCTCTTGCATTACCTGTGTATTATACTGCGTCTATACAAATGTTCGATTAGTTACAGATTTATCTATGGTAAAGAAGCAGGTGCGATTGCACAGTATAAAGAAGGGACAACTGACCCTAAAAAAATCGAATTTTACCTCCTAAAATTATATTTTGACCCTTAATATTTTTTTTTCGCCTTCGAATTTTTTATATTATTATTATTTATCCCCTAAATAAAAAATTTAAATTTGCCCATGTATTGAAAGATAAGATATTAATATATTATCGTGCATTATATATTTTTGTATACGTGACAGATTATATCATAAATTTCAACGTCTTAATCATGTAATACTCGTCTTCTTAATTAGCATTTATTTAAATTAAAAGTTATACTATACTACTCATTTTTTTAATTTTTCCTTCACACTACAGGACTCGAACTCGAATCTCTCCAAAATTTGAAGTGAGCTCTTACCATATACTTTTCATTTTGCCATTTGAAAATATCCTATAAATATGTCTTGGTGGTTGTTGGAATCATCAGATGCCCATTAATCTATTATGTGAACATTTATATTTTTCAAATAAAAATTGTTATGTGAAGTGAAATTATGAAAAGTGGAGTCGATAAAGTTACTAAATTTTAGATGATATGACGGATTTGATAAAGGTTAAAAAGATGTTGAAACTCAAGGGCTTATATTGTTATCGTCCTAAAAATAATATTATTAAGAACAACTATATCACTCTGATATCTATATTATCTTAACTATATTATAAAATGTGAGGATAGTAGAGTAACTATTTTGATGAAGCTTTTTTCATAATTTCAAGATTGCCTATCATGTTATGTTATGTCTGTGGGACCCGACTCGGGCACATATTACTTTAACCCTTATCTGGCACCACATCCCCTACTATATAAAAATATAGATATATTTGTAGGGTATTACTTTAAAACAATCCATACATAATAATTAATCATATTACGTTAGCAGAAGTGTTCAAACAATTAAATATATTTCGTTAGCGGAAGCGTTCATAATATCTATTAACAAAATACAATCGTGACAAACTCATTCTAATGATCTGATACTTAACCAAAGAAGAAATACTATCAGTACTGATAAGCCAACATTTCCATTTTTCCTTATTATCCACTGATCCTTGATCCCGTTCTCCTGTATCTGGAACTCATGATAAATAACAAAAAGAAAAACAGAGGTTAAGTCTTTAAGGACTTAGTGAGGGAATAACAATAGATTTTCATGTATATAATAATAAATAATGCAATCTGTCGATATGATATGTCATGTAACAAGAGATAACACTGCGATCAAATAATATTTCAATGAAACAATGACGTTTACGACTTGAGAAGGAATATCGTGAGCTAAAGAGGTGGCTCCCACCCGACATTAAGGTGTAGCACTTTTCCCCACGTATCCGGATCAGGAAATATGATTAACGAAACAAAGACGAATTAGGACAATAGAATGAATATCGTGGGCTAAAGAGGTGGCGCCCACCCGACATTTAGATGTAGCACTTTTCCCCACATATTCGAATACGATCCAATACAAACATTCATTTACGAGCCGAGGTGAACCATTCTCCGGACCGATGCGGAGCGCGTTGTTCAGATGAACCATATACCCGGATTCTCATCCGTTGTTCATTGGACTCACTTTCCGGGCCAAGGCCACGTTGTCTAGTGGACTCATGTCCATGGCTCCATTCATTCATTCATTCAAGGGAATAGATTAGCGATAAACGCTGTACTTTCATATGCAGACAATATGATCAATGAAACATTATAATGAACAACATGATAACATAAATAGAAGGTACGATATTGAATAACATTTACAGTAAGTTCCAGGCCAAATGCCAAAGAGGCTATATAGAAAGAAAACCGTAATAGACCTCACCTCATTACGCTATCTTGACTTGATTGGCTCGATTTTGAACTCAAATGCCAATAACAATCCTATGAACATAATATAAGGTAATTTATAATGATTATCAATCTAAAGGTATGGTTTAACATTTTAAGAATCATTTTTGTAGAAAACTTATCCGGGTAATTTTAAGGAAACGTTTGAAAATTCATTAAAAATCAAGTTTAAGTCGAAACATCATGAAACTTTCCAGAAATGCCTTAAATCAGTCCAGCAACGTTCGGAACTCGGAATTTCAAGAAACGTGCCGGCGCGTGAAGTACACGCGCCGCCGTGACGGCGCGTGGCCTTGCTCCGGCGGCCACGCGCGGCGGAAATTTTTACAGCGGGTTCGCCTCGTTTCGATCTACAACTTTCGTATAGAAACCATTTTGAAATTCGCAACCGATTTTGCCCAGATTTTGAGTTTTCGAAATGATTACCCATGGTAATCCGATCGCCGGAAAATACTGTTTCCGATGAGTTTTATGACCAACGGCCGGCACATATGTAAAGTAAAACATATTTGGAACACTCTCTGTTTGTAAAACATTTTCGAAATCTATTTTAAAAGCTGTGAAATCGAAGCTTCAATATGCTACCTTGAAATGTGTTTCTGAGATTCTGGCAGCACATTGTTCTTCGTGTTCTTGAATTTTCTGAGCAACATCAGCTTGTGATTTTTCAACACCTCCCTTACAGAAGACGATCTGGGTGTGTGAGGAGTGTTGTGGAATATTTTCGGAATTTTCGGACAAGATTTGGTAATTTTCCTCATAATTTTCTCACTTCTATCCCTATTTTCTATATTTTTCCTAACCCAAACTTTCTCATAATTTTGCTAACAATTCTAGCTGAAATTTTGTGAGTGAAATCTGATGAAAGGGAGGGGGTATTTATAGGCAAGATTGAAGGGCTTAAGCCACAATTGGGGAGACATGTGTCTTGGCCAAGAAATGACATGTGCTAACCTAAATATTAATATTTTAATCATTTAAATACTATATTTATTATTTAATATGTTTTTGTTCTATTAATAATATTTAAGTTGTTTTACAATGAATTTATCTACTTTTGTACATATCTTAGAGTAGCAAATAAAATTTATAAATCATTTTGTTAATAATTTCTTGATTAGTCTTAGTACTTATAATTGTTTAACTTTTTATTATGCTTTTACCTATTTTATTATATTTATGTCAAAAGTATATTAATACAAGTTATATTTATACATTTTGTTTGTGAGTAAAGTTTTTAATGAAGAATGGTTTAACCAAAATCAAATATTCATACTCAAGAATATAATTATATTTTTCTCTAATTCTTTATGTAAATTTAATATTACAAGTAATATGCGCATTCACTTTGTGAATGATTTTAGTTATCGATATGTTTCACAAATATATAATTTCCAATAAATAGTTATATTGTTTATTCTTTCTTTTATATCTTTTTCTTTTATTATTTATTTTGATGCATGCATTTTTAATATATTAAGATGATTATTTTAGTAACATTATAATAGCTTCAATTTATTTTGTCAAATTTTTGTAATTGAGATTTTAGGGGTGTTACAATCTCCCATCCTTCAAGGAATCTGGTCCCCAGATTCCATCCTTGTCAGGGCAGAAGAAATCTTCTTAGTAGTACTTACTCCAGCATCCTAGCTTTTTTCATCTTCATTTCTGTAGTTTACGAATTGATGTCCTTCATCAAGTTGATCTTCTAGCAATGATTCTCTACGGATCTTCTTGTTGACGTCAAGTCGAGAAAACGACACTTGTGATCTTTCAGTTTCTGATATGTATCCCCGGTTTACCTCTGAGTTGTGAATCTCGACCACTTCGAACCCTTAGTTACTTATTTATCATCATTAATATTAATATTATTTTTATTATTATTATTATTATTTCTGGTCATGCATAGGTTTTCTTACTTGTATTTAGACATTAATCCAGAAGATAGTTTGAGGTAATTTCTACATCTCTATGAAGAGACCAATAAACATCTAAAAGAATTCTAAGATTGTTATGGTGTTGATTAGGTATTTGGATCTGTCATGTCTTCATTAGTCGAAGTTAATATCGTAGTTCAAATTATTTATTTGCTATTATTGTTATGGTTCTATTTTAATATAAGTTTAGCATAAATTAACAAATCATTTTATTCATTCCGAGTAACTAGGTTAGATCAACAAAATACTATTGATTGCTCATAAGTATATCTTCTATTGTACATAATTAGTGATCTTAATATTCGTAGACTGACATTATTGTCTAATGAAAGTTTGACTTGCTTTAAAAGATATCAATTATGATTGTTGGGTTGGTGTCTTCTTTTCTCTGATGACTGTGTATTCTTTAGAAGAATTAAAGATTGAATAGAGGAACTTCCGAACATTTGTTGATCTCAGATGTGTCGATAATAATGATTAGTAACTGGATAAGAATGAAGGAGTATAAGCGAAAGTCATTGGTCCGAGAAGGAATTTTTTTATTTTTGTCCACTCTGGAGGAATGAAAGTAGGGCAAAGGCAATCAAAGAAGCTGACTATCATCAACAACAAAAATTTTGATGTCAAGTTCAAATGAGTCATTTACCAGATCGAAATGAGGTATAAATTGACAAAGAAACTGACCGGAGTAGCTTACGCCCCAAAAGACCTCTGGCTGAAAAGATTGAGTGAACTTCAAAGGGAAGAAATGTTAGACTCAAATTCAATCCAAGATAACGATTATGCTTAGATTTTTCTCTATGGTAGCTAAATTTACCTCGGTTCGAACTTTCTCCTCTCTTACGGCCAATTGGATGCTGGAATCTTGGGTTTGAGCTTTTTATCTTTCGCTCGAGCATCTTAGATACGAGTTGGTTGTTTCCACAATCCGTGAATTTTCACTTTTCCAATAATTTTCTTCTGTTTGATTGGGTTTCGTTGCAATATCCACATACCTTAAGATTTTTCCATCGGTCTTCTCGAAGTCCTCTGCTTGAAGGTTCTTCATGCTTGCTGTGTTGAGTCTGATTCTCGAAGTCTTTTGTGTTTTCTTCATCCTCTTCTCTTTTTGGTCAGAGGTTTGATTTTGGTCTCCACTCCAAGTCGTAACGCTTAATTAGCGGTGGAGCTAAAGTCTACAAGTTCGCTAGATAAGTTGCCCAACAAATGTCTAAATTTAAGCCTTTGACAAATTCTTCGTCATTCTGAGCCCATCCTTGATGTATTGAGGATCGTAGTTAGGTGGTGAAATTCAACTTCGTATTCTGCCACTGTCATGATGCCTTAAGCGAAAGTCATAAATTCTTGTTCTTGAGTGTTGAGTATTATTTGAATTATATACCTACCTTGGAATTTCTGCAGGAAGTTGGCCAAAGTCTTGAGGTGTTATTTCTCCTCCACTGATGTTCTTTGACTTGCCATCAATTATGTGTCGCCTCTTCGAATTGATAGAATGCAAAATTCACATTTTGTTCTTCGGAGAAATCAAGAGTGGAGAAGACTTTCTCTAATTTGGCGATTAATGATTCCACGTGCTGGGGTGGCTTGAAACGTAGGTAGTCTAAATCTAAGGAATTCCTGATCACTTGTTACTCGAGACATCGATTACTCTCACCCAAGTTTCTTGGTTGTGGCTGCTGAAAGAACTGCACGGATTGTTGAGATATGTCTAACACATTTCTTCGATCTTGTTCTTGCTATGAAATATGATGTTCCTTCCTTGGTTTCCAACCAACTGTCGCGTAGCGTTTCGTCATTGCTGGAGGGGTTGTTTCGTCTTGCACTTGATGATGCTTCGTAGCTCGGGATCATTTCTTGACGATGTCATACAATTAATGTAAAAGTTGTGTTTCAAAACAAATTTTTTTTAAATCAAGAGTTAATATTATATTAATGCTTTAATGCACAAAATAAAATTAATAATTAGAATAAAGCTAAGTCACCATAATTTGAAATAGTGACAACTGTGGGGGAAAAAACGTTTTGGTGCTAAACTGTCAATCCTCCTTGGTTGATCTTGGATTTACTCGATCTAAGTGTCAATCATAATAGACTCAATAGGAGAAACTTTCGAGCTCGGCCTATAGCACATTCCATGGTTACCTTATATCTTATGGATCCCAAAACTTACTGTAGGTGAAACTCAACTCTTGAGGTTACTAATGATTGATTGATCTTTCTTACCAAGATGATCTAAGCATACTTTTACTAGACTTTTACCCTGAAATAAACCAGTTGAATTCATCAATATCTTACAACCCAAAGCATATAATTCTTACAGAGTTTATTCTATGACCCAAAGATATTTCGGAATTGACTTGAAGCCTGGGCTCTGATACCACCTCTGTGGGACCCGACTCGGGCACATATTACTTTAACCATTATCTCGCACCACATCCCCTACTATATAAAAATATAGATATATTTGTAGGGTATTACTTTAAAACAATCCATACATAGTAATTAATCATATTACGTTAGCAGAAGTGTTCAAACAATTAAATATATTTCGTTAGCGGAAGCGTTCATAATATCTATTAACAAAATACAATCGTGACAAACTCATTCTAATGATCTGATACTTAACCAAAGAAGAAATACTATCAGTACTGATAAGCCAACATTTCCATTTTTCCTTATTATCCACTGATCCTTGATCCCGTTCTCCTGTATCTGGAACTCATGATAAATAACAAAAAGAAAAACAGAGGTTAAGTCTTTAAGGACTTAGTGAGGGAATAACAATAGATTTTCATGTATATAATAATAAATAATGCAATCTGTCGATATGATATGTCATGTAACAAGAGATAACACTGCGATCAAATAATATTTCAATGAAACAATGACGTTTACGACTTGAGAAGGAATATCGTGAGCTAAAGAGGTGGCTCCCACCCGACATTAAGGTGTAGCACTTTTCCCCACGTATCCGGATCAGGAAATATGATTAACGAAACAAAGACGAATTAGGACAATAGAATGAATATCGTGGGCTAAAGAGGTGGCTCCCACCCGACATTTAGATGTAGCACTTTTCCCCACATATTCGAATACGATCCAATACAAACATTCATTTACGAGCCGAGGTGAACCATTCTCCGGACCGATGCGGTGCGCGTTGTTCAGATGAACCATATACCCGGATTCTCATCCGTTGTTCATTGGACTCACTTTCCGGGCCGAGGCCACGTTGTCCAGTGGACTCATGTCCATGGCTCCATTCATTCATTCATTCAAGGGAATAGATTAGCGATAAACGCTGTACTTTCATATGCAGACAATATGATCAATGAAACATTATAATGAACAACATGATAACATAAATAGAAGGTACGATATTGAATAACATTTACAGTAAGTTCCAGGCCAAATGCCAAAGAGGCTATATAGAAAGAAAACCGTAATAGACCTCACCTCATTACGCTATCTTGACTTGATTGGCTCGATTTTGAACTCAAATGCCAATAACAATCATATGAACATAATATAAGGTAATTTATATTGATTATCAATCTAAAGGTATGGTTTAACATTTTAAGAATCATTTTTGTAGAAAACTTATCCGGGTAATTTTAAGGAAACGTTTGAAAATTCATTAAAAATCAAGTTTAAGTCGAAACATCATGAAACTTTCCAGAAATGCCTTAAATCAGTCCAGCAACGTTCGGAACTCGGAATTTCAAGAAACGTGCCGGCGCGTGAAGTACACGCGCCGCCGTGACGGCGCGTGGCCTTGCTCCGGCGGCCACGCGCGGCGGAAATTTTTACAGCGGGTTCGCCTCGTTTCGATCTACAACTTTCGTATAGAAACCATTTTGAAATTCGCAACCGATTTTGCCCAGATTTTGAGTTTTCGAAATGATTACCCATGGTAATCCGATCGCCGGAAAATACTGTTTCCGATGAGTTTTACGACCAACGGCCGGCACATATGTAAAGTAAAACATATTTGGAACACTCTCTGTTTGTAAAACATTTTCGAAATCTATTTTAAAAGCTGTGAAATCGAAGCTTCAATATGCTACCTTGAAATGTGTTTCTGAGATTCTGGCAGCACATTGTTCTTCGTGTTCTTGAATTTTCTGAGCAACATCAGCTTGTGATTTTTCAACACCTCCCTTACAGAAGACGATCTGGGTGTGTGAGGAGTGTTGTGGAATATTTTCGGAATTTTCGGACAAGATTTGGTAATTTTCCTCATAATTTTCTCACTTCTATCCCTATTTTCTATATTTTTCCTAACCCAAACTTTCTCATAATTTTGCTAACAATTCTAGCTGAAATTTTGTGAGTGAAATCTGATGAAAGGGAGGGGGTATTTATAGGCAAGATTGAAGGGCTTAAGCCACAATTGGGGAGACATGTGTCTTGGCCAAGAAATGACATGTGCTAACCTAAATATTAATATTTTAATCATTTAAATACTATATTTATTATTTAATATGTTTTTGTTCTATTAATAATATTTAAGTTGTTTTACAATGAATTTATCTACTTTTGTACATATCTTAGAGTAGCAAATAAAATTTATAAATCATTTTGTTAATAATTTCTTGATTAGTCTTAGTACTTATAATTGTTTAACTTTTTATTATGCTTTTACCTATTTTATTATATTTATGTCAAAAGTATATTAATACAAGTTATATTTATACATTTTGTTTGTGAGTAAAGTTTTTAATGAATAATGTTTTAACCAAAATCAAATATTCATACTCAAGAATATAATTATATTTTTCTCTAATTCTTTATGTAAATTTAATATTACAAGTAATATGCGCATTCACTTTGTGAATGATTTTAGTTATCGATATGTTTCACAAATATATAATTTCCAATAAATAGTTATATTGTTTATTCTTTCTTTTATATCTTTTTCTTTTATTATTTATTTTGATGCATGCATTTTTAATATATTAAGATGATTATTTTAGTAACATTATAATAGCTTCAATTTATTTTGTCAAATTTTTGTAATTGAGATTTTAGGGGTGTTACAATGTCAATGTTTTATATTCCAATAATACGCTCACATACAAAAACAAAATCTATTAATCTAAAATAAAAAAAAAACATAAGCTTCATAATTTAAAAATATAAATAATTCAAATAAAAAAAACTGCTATATTTTATAATTCAAATAAATAAAAGACACAAAAATTTACTAAAAATAAAGTAATTTTTATAAATATTTATTGTAATAAAAAATATATTATATGACAAAGCCCATGAAAACAGCGTCAAACGATATGAAAAGAATAGGGTATGTCGTTTTGAAGAAGAATCGTAAATCTTATCTTCTAATAATTTACAATATGTATAATTTTCAAATATGCAATAAATGAGTCAAAACTAATTAAGTGTAGTGGAATAAGTGTAACGACCGCTACTTGTTATAGTCAATTTAATATTATTTAACTTGTGCATCGTCGTATGTACATATTTCTTGCTTTTGTTTTTGTTTTTTTGTTTTTAGCTCTCAGTACATAAATTTTTTTATTACAATCCTTTACCATGAGGGTGTGGAGAAGGAGGGTCTCGAACTCGAGATTTTCTAATTACATTTATACATATTTCTATAAATGGTATCACATTAATTCAAGATCACGTATCACATACTAATAAAGGCGTCATGCATGCGTGATTTAAATCATGAAAAGCTTATCTCGATCCATAAATGAACCGGTCCCAATGCAGAATCAAACCTTGGTCAACGGTCTAATTAACCGAATCAATTGTTCTGACCAGTTTAGAAGTAGAATTTTCTTGGTTATTTTTTGGCTCGTGGATCAATATTTCAAATTTATCAATATATTAGGTCCTACATAAAAAAATAAGACATTGATAAATGTGGACCATTGATCCAATATTTGGGATAATCAAAAATAATTCCATTCCTAGCCAATGAACCAATTAGGATTGAATGTTCGATGGTTAATAGCTGGAGAATTTCGAAACCACCCATTGGGTTTTCGATGGTTATAGCTGGGGAATTTCTAAACCACGTTGGGGTGATCAAAACCGAATTGAAATTTAGGTTCATAAATTTTAAAAACCGAAATCAACCGAAATTGTTAGGTTCGGTCTTGATTTTAACCGAACATTTTCGTTCGATTACGGTTTGAACAATTTTTTAGAAAAATTGGATAATTAGTCGAACAAAATTCAACATAAATACAAACTCTAATGCATCATACATTGAATTCAAAGTGAATTTTCACCCTTGACCTTTTAGTTCTAAACTTCTAATATTATTTTGAAGCCATTTATTCCAAAACATCGAGTTTAAAGGAGAAAACAAAATAAATTATATTATAAATTACTTCATGACATCCCCTACAGTTTTGGCGATCACCTCCGTCAATTGTTCCATTGGCATTCCCATAGTAGGAAATGACTGAGGATTAGTTTGAGGAACGTTTTGAGACCATTCCACATCCTCCACCTCTTCTTCATGTATCGGGGACGAATATGAAGGGGGATTTGTGATATACCCCCTTGAACTTCGCCCGCGACCTTTACTTCTAGCCATGTCTTCCCTAATTTATACAAAATTTCTTTTCTTCAACATCTTAGCTCGAGTTTCCCACAGACGGCGCCAATGATATTATCCGATATTTTTCGTGTTCTGTAGAATTAAGTGTTTGCGAAAAATAAATGAAAGACACCACAATCTTTACGTGGAAAACCTCCAAAATGAAGGAAAAACCACGGGATCTAATCCAGTATAAATCTACACTATAACTTTATTTTGGTTTACAGGACTTAGACGCAAAATAATAACTTTCAAAAAATTAATATGTATAAAAGATCGAACAGACTATGATTTGCTCTCTTAGGAGTCTTTTCTTGCCTAGAAGGTTCAACCCCTTACAATGAGACCATAGGCGTGTATTATAGTGTTGGTCCTGGTGGTTGGCATGCGATAAATTCGGAACACGATCTCCACTGATCGTGGAATTACTGTTCAAGACGTGTTCGAGAAATCCGCGTTCCATTATTACATGTTTATTTGCGCCGGTTAATTTGTCAGCGCCCGGGTCTTTCGTTAGCCTTTGACCAAGATGCCGAGCAGGTTTTGATGTTCTTCGGGTAACTTGTGTTCGGCACTTTTTGCTCCGGATATCTCTTGCTCGGCGCTTGTATGAGATTTTACCGAAGAAACGGACTCATCCTATGACACCAGTAATATTGCTGCTGTTGTATGTCAATTTAACACCATGGATTACTTAAGCCTAGGCTATTGTTTTCTACTCTGGAAACCATAGAAATCATAGGGTATGTTCGTAAGTTATTCAGCCGAACAAGCTCCTATGTACGTGCTTCATCATCAAAGAGCAACAGTTGTTAGCAATTCGTTTGTGCTTAAATTTTGGTTAGCATTATACTTTAGTATTTATAAGTTTTGGGCTAGCCCCTTTCAAACCTTTAAAAAAGCTAACCAAATAAAACAAGTTCAACCAAACAAGTAGCGCATCATACAAACCAATTCATACAAAGTGGGAGGTGTAAGGACAGTAATAAATGTTCAGCAAAAGTTTGAGTTAGCATCATACTTTATTATTAATAAGTTTTGGGCTAGCCCCTTTCAAACCATTAAATAAAAGCTAACCAAATACAACTAAACAAGGCACCTCATACAAACCAATTCATACAAAGTGGGAGGTGTAAGGTCCAAAATAAATGTGCAAAGGCTATCAAACCAAGCATACAAAAAAATGTAATCCAACAGCTCACAACCAACATGATGAAACTATGCAGATAGTCGAAATAACATTTCATTACCACAGGGCTGTCAACATTTTTCAAATCATCATCATATCCGGAATTGATGTTCGATCGTTGGGAGCCTAAGTCAAATCACTAAATACATAGCAGACGCCGCCGCGGCGGCAGAGCCAAAACGTAATTAAAGCAAAGTATCCTACAACAAAATTTAGAAGAAAAAAAACTAAATGGTAAAACCAAACTTTGAAGGAGCGATCCAAAAAACCAAACAACAAAAGATATCATGGAAACCAAATAAAAGAACAAATTGATGTTGTAAGGATATAACTCAGATATCACTCAAGATCTAAGAAATTGCAGCGTCTTATTGGCACCAAACACTACAACTAAGAAGTTTGAATTTGTGTAGTACTGATGTAAACCAATATTTTCTATCGAAAACCGGTCAGCAAGAATAGTAGTTCTTTGCATTTTATTTTATATCTTGATTATGCACATACTTAACACCAGTGTTTTCAAAATCAGACCGGACATGAAACCGATGCCCTTACTGGTTACAGGTTCGATCGGTTCAACCGGTTGAACCATTGCTTCAACCGGTGATGACGTCAGCATTATGTAATATCTATTTTAAGTTTTGTAAAATATATATACCATATATTTTACTATAGTTTCAAGTTGTTCAAAATAAAAAAAAATCGTTACATAACATAACATGTCAAACTTCCAAAATCAGATAAAATGAAATGTATATCATAAAATAATAATAATAATACAACATCTAAAAAACAACAAATAATGCCAAAAAAGATCAATATCCCAAATTATAATAAAATATTTAAATATTATGAAATTATTCACATATATTATAATTTATGAGAAACTAAGTATGTTTATATATAATACACAAGACACATTTATTGAATTATATGAAATTTTTGATAAAAACACGCATAAAATATTATTTTGTAATCATTTCAATAACAATAAATTATATATAATATATTTGTTCTACAAATTTGATTTATAATTTTAAAAAAATAAAAAAGAATTAAAATTTTAAAAAGGAAAGAAAAATGAAGGAACATACTGGTTCAACCAGTCAACTGGTTGAACCGGTTTTTTACCGGTTCCCACTGGTTTTTATCAAGGTGGTTTTGAAGGATCAACCGGACCGGATCAAGTACTGGTTACAGGTTAAACCGGTGGAACCGGCCGATTCGGACCGGTTTTCAAAACACTGCCTAACACAACTCGTATACACACTGGAACTTTTGATTCGATTTGTCCCCCAAATCTACTTGTAAACTGCCAGTCAAATGGATGTGCAGCAAAAGTCCAATGTAACGAATGGATAAACTTCATCTTTGCTGGAGACACTATCCAAACTTATTTATAACGAGTATTTATAATATAATAAACCAACATAAAAAACACATGAAACAAATATCAGAATTTCAAGCAATAAGATGAAAGTTCTTTCTTACCTGCAGGAATGGATGCAAGAGCATATGAAAGAAAGTAGCGTTTTTTTAGGAATGAGTAAGATAGGAACCAAAATCATTAGATATACATTGACAAAAAAGAGGAATTAGCTTGTGTAGTGTGTGGTCATAGGAATAGCAAATATCGAATATATAAACCCGAAGTTGCGGAAATCAACTCACCCAAAACACAAGAGCCCTCGCTGGGATGAACAAAGGACGAAATGGTGAATGTGTTCTTTTCTCCAGCGTTTTCCAAAACGTATGTCAACAACCGGAAAGACCCACAAATATATGCACAAGGAAAAGGAACACTCACAGATATAAAGAAAGGACGACGGCAACCACCGAACCGCAAATCCAGGAGCGAGAAGCATGATGAATTCCCATTCCGCGGGATTTCCTACAAACCAAAATCCGAGAATGAAATATAAACTAATTAAGCAAAAGAAAAAGCACCGAATCAGCTAAACATCGCGCCGCTTCGGCCATCCCTTCCTTAGACACAGACGAGAAAGGACAGAGCAACAGTTGGTGCATTTATTGCAACGCCTCGGTAGCACACGCAACCCCCGAGATATTTTGGCAAATAACCTTCCTGCAAGCTCATTTTAAAAAACTAACCCTCACTCTTGAAAAGACAATTTTACCCTTAATATCCTTTGAGTCTTTTGAGTCTAAATTCCATATATATCCATACAAATTTAAAACTAACGGTCTTAACAACGATCCGCAAAAAATGGTATCAGAGCCTAGGTTTATTCTGGAAATACTATGATAATATCTTGAATATTAATTTGTAACCTATACGGAGGAGACGATTCAAGAAAAATATGGACCCGAACGTTTGTTCGAAGTGTCATTCTTACAGGTGGTATTTCCAGAAATTGGAAAAACTAAATCAAAAGCATATGGCAGAAGCTCAACGCTTCAACCATAAGTGGAAACAATTACGAGGAACATGTTTATGCACTCCAAGCATAAATCATTACAAGAAATTGGAAAGGATGGCAAAGAGGCTTCATCAAGTGAACCTCAAACTTCAGTTCCAGTTAGCCGAACTTCAGGAGGACAATCATCCTGAACACGAGGACGTTGTACCAGACCCCAATGATCCAACAGGGTCCGGACCGGATGAATAAGATGGGTGAGCCAACCTTTCGAGAAATCGAGCCCGATTCTTCTAAGATTTCCCAAGATCTTAGAGAGATCCAAAAGACAGTGCAGCGCTATGGATATCTTCAATACCATGTCCCTACACAAATCCATCAGATCCAGAGTCAGATGGAGACCATGATTAAACATCAGAAGGAGATTCTTGAAAACCTTCAAGATGTTCAATCCCGAGTAAAGGAATTGGAGTCAAGGCCCAGTCCTACAGGAAGAAGAAAAGGAGGATGGTTACCACCATCTTACGGAACAGAACCCCTTTTACACCAAAAGGGGAAAGCAGAGGAGGTCCGAAGGCCGTTAACTGAGTCTGAAAAAATGATTGCAGTCCTACGAGGAGAACCCATACTTCCCACAAAGTAATGGAAAGAATCAACCAGGAAGATCTAAGGGATCTTGCTGATTCATTTGCGGGATTAAATCTCGTAGAAATCAAGACAGGAGAGCTTGTACAAAGACCTCCACCACAAGAGAGCTTCGGGTCACATAATCCACCCGAAGGAGACCAAAGTATGCCACACAGGGATGATTTCACCTCAGCAACTTTGGATCCCCCAGTAGGAACAAGGAACCGTTCCCGAAGGCCAGATATTCATCAGACGCCATATGGGAAGTCACAGCTAGATCCAATCCATCCATATGGACTTATGCTCAACATGGATAATTTGGATTTAAAAAACAGAGAACTTCTTATTGATGAATGGGCTTCAGCAATGAGAATATCAGCAGGAACACTTGACTTAGGCAAAGAAGGATTCATTTTACTTCTAAAAATGAGTCAGGAAGGATCAGTCAAGATTGCCTGGGATCTTGGAGACCCAGGAACCAAGGAAGAAGTTCTAGCCGGAGAGTCCCTGAAAGAGATCGTGGACAAGATGGCGAGATTCTTCAAAATCTGTTTCATCGGAATAAGCTACTTCGAGGGAATGGAGGAAGAAAATGCTAAGAAATACAGACAAGCTCTAATTAGCCTCGAACTACATGACATCTGCTATGTAGATGAATACATCAAACTCTTTACAGAGTATCGATGGAAGTCGAAGATAGCAGAAAACGATGCAGCGGAGCTGTTTTTTGTCAAAATTCCGAGCCCATGGAGAGAAATGCTTATCCAGAAGTATACACCGCATACAATCGAGACGGTGTCCAGGAGAATGTCATTTCTCAAAGTAAAGCTGGCAGAGTGGTGCTACCAAGCAAAGCTCCAGAAAAATTTCAAGAAACTCAGAGGAATCAACAAAATGGCTCCTCTTTGTTGTACGGGAAATGATATCCCTACAATAATTGGGAACTACCCACAAAGGCGCAAGTTGAAGAAGCACAGAAGTCAACCGTATGCCCGAGGAGGTGGTTCAAAAAGAAGTAGGTCTTCATGGAGACCTAGAAAGTTCTGGTCAAAACCGAAAGCCCGAAGCTATAGATCAGGGCAAAGGTCAGGACCAACAAGAAGTAGAATCTCATCGACAGGTTCTAATCAAGCAAGTTCTAGCAGGGCACCAACGAAGAGAACTTTCAGACGCACACCTACCCGTGCAAATTAGAGTTTCAGAGATTGTAACTGCTGGACATGCGGAGCAAGAGGACATATCTCTACAGATTGTCCAGAAAACCAAAGCCGAGGAGTCAGACAGCTCGAGCATACCAAGGAATTTGAGGATGCTGTCTATTTTCAGGATTTGGTACAGGTGTATCAGTTTGAGGATATTCCCTCCGATGAAAGCATCTACGAAGAAGAGATCTATTCTGAAGATGGAAGTGAATCTAGCTCAGAATCAGAGTGAAGGCGAGTTCCTTCAGCACGTGATTAGAGAAGAACCATCGGGGTTTTTCTCGCATACCACGGTTTCTCATAAAACCCTTATGAGAATCATGAAAGAAGAACCAAAGCTTCAGATGTATGATGGATTTACAATTGGAGCAATGGAAAAAGCCATGGATATGATTGGTCTTCGTAGCAGAAAGCATCAGATTATCCATAGGGTGACAACAGGTGAATTTGCGATCCCAATAGAATTCACGGGAAACCAAATTGAGATGCAGTTAATCCCCTACAGAGAAATCCAGGAGCTTAAGAACAAGGTCAAAAGAGAAGTTGTGAACACGCTCTCATGGATTCATATTGGAGCCATTAGAGTAATCATCAAGGCAACTTTCAAAGAAGGAATTGATTCGCCCCTCAACCTGGCAATCTTTGACAAGAGAATCCCGAACCTCAAAGATTCTTGTTTGGGAGCAGTGGCAGGAAATCTGTATGCAGGAAAGATGGCCTTCAACATCTATCCAAGGATTGCATACAATTTAGGAGATCGAGACTTCAACAAAGTTCTCACTCTTCATCAAGATTTTAAAAGAGAAGATTTGATGAAAGAAGGGAACAGACCTTACTCGATCACCTACAAGGTGTCATACGCACTCTCGAATACTCATCATTCCGAGGTATTCTTGAGAAAGGAATTCATCGAAGTCCCCAGAATCTTCGAAGACTTCGCCAAAGCAGTATTGCTGGACATCATTGATACTCCGACAATAGGAGAGATCGACATGAGGATACAAGATCAACCTGATCTCAACAGAAGCAGGAGCCTTATGATCGAGCCAAGAAGGATGTCTTTCCAACAGGATAGGTTAATCAGCAACTATCCCAAGGAAAAGCAGAAGGCAGCCTCAAGCAGAATTCAGAAAATTCCTGATGTTTTCACAACAATAGGAAAACTGAAGTGCCCAGAAGGCTGGAGAGAAGTGCAGATAATTTTCGACATAACCGAGAAGAATAATATCTTCCCCTGCGATGTTCTATATTATTTGCAACAAACCATAGTTGGAAAATTTCAAGGAAACCTTCAAATTGGTGAAATTGACCTCACCATTGAAGGCATCGCCGGACGGATCCCAGAACAGCTTATTCTAGGAATTGAATTTCTCGAGGAACATAAACCTTGGGAAAGATTGCAAGATGGAATGGAATTCACGGTCGACGAAAAAAGATACCGAATCAGATGACCACCAGTCCATTCTCCATATACATCTCTATTGGGATGTTATACGAGCAATACAGGGCAGAATATTTTGCAGCATACATTGACTCAGGAGCTGGAATATGCACTGCCAGGCGAGAAATCTTCCCCAAAGAAGCTGGTGAGAAATTACCAGCCATTGCCGGAAGAGACTTTTCCAAACAGATCCTTATTCTTAATGAAGGAGTCCGAGGAGCGGAAATCATTATCGGAGGAGCCGGCGGTACCCCATGGTACAAAGTCAAAACTCCACCTATATATTTCCATGATACAGGTGCAGATATGTTGTTAGGAAACAATTTCCTACAGACGTTCAAGACATTCACTCAAGAGAATGAAACACGAAGACTTATTTTCACAACTCTATGTGATCATAAGATTATGGTACAACGATTACGGGAGGCGTTTCACAGGAAATTCCCCATTCGTTTTCGCAACAAGCGTGGTGATGAAGGAAAACTTCGACACCCAAAGATGAAAGATCAGCGGAAATTTGGAGAGGCAATTCTTCAGTTCCGACAACAAGGTCCTAGTGAAAGGGAGTCACAAACTTTTTACTGGGTTAATATCATGTCTTTCAAAGAACAGGATGAGGAAAGAGTAACTCCAGAAACCCTGTTGCTACTGAAAAATGCTTTACGAGAAGAAGTTCTACAACCTGAATCTACCCTCGAAGAGCGAATCACTCTAGAGGATGTAAAAAGGAAGATTCGTAGGAACTACAACGAGGATCCACTGGCATGGTGGAACAAAAATGAGCTTAGAGCTACTTTGAAGGTAAAGACTGGAAAAGAAAATGAGTTTGTTAGGTACATGCCGATCCCCATGAACCAGGAAGATCGGAAGGATATGCAGATCATACTTAAGGAGCATCTTGACCTTAAGTTAATCTCAGCAGGTATTTCTCCATACAGCAGCCCAGGATTTCTGGTAAGGAATCATGGAGAAATTAAACGAGGAAAGCCAAGATTGGTGATCAACTATAAAGGGATCAACGAAATCTTGGAGTTCGATGGATATTTTATCCCAAGCAGAGAACATTTGGTAAATAGTATCAAGAATGCCAAAGTGTTTTCTAAATTCGATTGCAAGTCTGGGTTCTACCAGATTAAAATGGAGGAAGTAAGCAGAAAGTTCACGGCATTCTCCACACCACAAGGACATTATATCTGGAATGTCATGGCAATGGGATTAGCAAATGCTCCCCAGATATATCAGAGGAAGATGGATAATCTTTTCAAGGATTACTTCAGCTTTATGTTCGTGTACATTGACGACATCCTCATAGCGTCAAAAAACATGAAAGAACATCTTAAACATCTGGAAATCTTTTCAGACGTTTGTTACAAAGAAGGACTGGTGCTTTCCGAAAAGAAAGCAGTAATTGCTACAAGACAGATCGAATTCCTTGGAATTGAGATCGATGAATCTGGAATCATCCTGCAAAATCATATTGTTGAAAAAGTACAAGGATATCCGGATGACCTCAAGGATTTAAAACAATTTCAGAGTTTTTTAGGAGTTGTTAATTTCGCTGGGATGTTTATCAACAATCTAGCAAACCACAGGAAGGTGTTCAGTCCGCTACTAAAAAAGGATGTTAAATTTGAGTGGAATGACGATCATAGACAAGCTGTCAAACAGCTGAAGGAGGTTTGCATGCAACTACCAAAGCTTGCAATACCAAACGACGAGGATGAACTGGTATTATACACAGATGCCAGTGATCACTGGTGGGCGGCAGTTCTCATGAAAATTACACCAGAATGAGAAGTGCCATGCAGATATTGTAGTGGGCTATTTGATAACAACGAAGTTATCAGATGGCACATCAACGAGAAGGAGTTCTTTGCTGTTCGAAAGGCTTTTAAAAAATGGCCACTTTTCCTACTTGCAAAGAAATTTATCTTGAAAATAGATAATACGAGTGTCAAAGCCTTTTTAAAAATTAAATTGAATCAAAACCAGAAAAGGCTAGAATTTTAAGATGGCAAGCTGAATGCCAATATTATGATTATGATATTGTCATTGTAAAATCTGATAAAAATATTCTTGCAGATTTTTTGACGAGAGATGGAAGCAAGTGAAGCTAATTCCATCATCACGAGATCAAAGCACCTCCGAGAAAATCTGGAGGAGCTAGACAAGAAGATCAACGGCCTGGTGATTAATTCTCAGGTTGCGGGTCAAGTACAGGAACTGGATCTCACGAAGGTCCAATAGGCTATGAAGGCTACCATGCAGGCTCCCACCTGTTTATGGGACAGTCTTTATATTCCCCTCCGACGGGATGCTTCATCGGTGAAGCTAAAGTCGTGTTTCAGAGAGCCGGGCTCATCAACCGGTGTGGAGGATTCAAGTACCGCCACTACAGGTCCTAGTATTGATCCTTTCGGGGAAAATACAGAAGGAAATATTGATTCCAAGGTATCTGGGATATCGGAAGAATCAAGCCAACCCAGCACCTCAAGGGTTAAAGAGGGAGAGATTAATCTTAGGCCATCGGCGGGCAAATCTAAGGTTAATACTAACGAGAATATTGTTTCCCCAACTTCCCCTTTGCAGGAATATCAAAGATCATGGGAGAAACTTTGTACAAGAATGGGTATAATTCCTGGAAAAATTACAGCAGACTGGTCAGGAAAATACCCAAGAATGTGGATGCATCCTGGTGTCAAACCAGAAAGTGTTCGTGAGTGGTTCGATTTTGGCTGCCTAGCCTCAGTCTTTACCACAGCACCAAGTTTTCCGGAAATCGCAAAATTATCGGATTGGATCTCTGAAGGATTGCATGACTCATGGCAAAATAATCATACACTGGGACGAGGAGATGTTCTGGAGCTAAAATTCATAACTGCAGCCCCAGAAATCACAGGAAAAGGCCTTCACCCTAGCTTTCATTTTGTAAAGTTACAGAGGCCTAACTGGAAGGCGATGGATCAAATAAAACCACCGCCCGAAGGAACAACACTAGTTTCCCCGCTCACAGAAGATGACATTACAACCAGAAGAGCTTGGGGATTATGGGTCTGTCTCACGGAGATGGACAAAGTCAAGTATCCGTTCAAAATATTCCAGAAAACAGCGAACGGATCATTCATGGTTAACGCCATGACAAGCCATACTACAAATTTTGCCGAGGACATCTTTGAAAAGAAGAGGCAGATATTATGGGACAACAAGATTCCGGCAACCAAAGAAACAAGTCGGAAGTTCTGCAACATGGCTCATGTGGGAAGATGGCATGACTACATCTGCCCAAGCTGCCCAGAGCAGAAAGAGCCACTGTTCGGGAAAGGATTCCCTGTCAAAAGGGACCAAAAGAAAGAAGACAAAGCAGGACCAGGCAAACGTGGAAAATTCCCACGTGGACTGCAAAGGCCAAATTTTTAGGGACCACAGGGAGACAAGAGCCATGTGACTCTGACGAGGACCACTACCATTTGAAAAAGAAAACAAAATGGTAGGACAGCTCTTCGGCCGAAAGTCGAAGGGACCACAAGATACCAAACACGATAGAAGACGCATGCAATGACGTCTGATTATTAACAAGACTTGAAGTCCGGACTTCACATCCACCTCCAGACTTCTATAAATACCAAGGCATTCAGGAAGCTAAGGACATCGAAAATTCTCCATAGTTTTCTGAAAATAAATATTGTAATCTCCAAGCTTTGTAATCTTCAGCTTTCTTAGCTTGGTAATATTTCTTTTCTTTCTTTCATTTCTGTAGTGTCTGTAATAATTGTTCTGTTTGTTACAAGTTTATGTGTTCTTAAGTCAAGCCTCATCTATATGAGAGGCTAAACAAGTCTGTCTCCTCCCAAAAGGAGACGTTTTAATGTAAGAGATGTTATAAGTATTCCAGAATAAAAATAAGGCTTTTGTCCATCTACCTCCCAGATTTCTTTAAATCTTTTTTATATCTTGATTATACCTTACGCCTTAAGGTAGGAAACGAATTAAGGCTGTGCTGTGCGGTTTCTGAAGGAGTCGGATAACTGGCAGACTAACCTCGCCCGCGTGCTGAGGTTGGATGGTGAGGAGCCATTCGTAAAACAGTCTGGAGGCAGTAAGTTTCCGACTGGTGGCGTTGCGACCCATCTCACCCGGTACCGTTATGGTCAAAATGGTATTTTCTGTTTAATAAAATTTTATTGTAATTCAGAAGCATGATGTGCCGGTTTTATTTTCTTTGTATCGATTTATGAAGAGTGAGTCCCTTGCAAAAATATGCTCTTGGGTTTATCTCAAGATGACAGAAACTGAGGGAGTTCATGTTCATAAAAGTTAGTTTCTTTAGTTTTATAATTTATAAGGATATAATTGGAATAAAGGGGTTATTTTCTATTTTGAAGGTTAGTTGACCAAAAATAATTTTGAAGAGGTCTATGACTTTAAAAAGTTTCTCTTTTAAGGTCATTTTTCTATTGGACCCCGCAACCCCCTATGACAGCTCCTCTGGTAGGCTAGGAAAAATCACAAACTAACAGTGATGACATCTACTGAATAACGATCGTACAGTGGGGAAAACAGATCGCATCTACTGAAATCATGAACAAAAGAATAAAAATAAAAAAATCAGAATTAGCAATGTATTTACTGTTCATAACAATAATGACCCATGTCACAAAAAAATAAAAAAAATTCAAAGAAATAAAAATTGGCACTGTATTACTGTTCATAGCAATAGTTAATTAATTCATACCAGTTTCCTTCAGCATTGACAATTTAGTTGACTTTGAAAGGTTTTCGTACTTGTTTCAATGAAGTTGCTGATTTTGGGACCCTTAGGAAATTGCATATTACCTTCAAAATATGAGTAAAGAGTATTGTCAAGAATATATGAGATTTTAATACAAAATTATTTGGCAATGAATAATGTAGCTCGTGTATCTTATAAAAAGCTAATATAAATTTTAGTTTCTCAATACTTGACAATTCAGTGAGACCTGTGAGGATTTCAATGCAGCACCCTCCAACTACCACAGCGGACGCTGCAGATTGTCCGCCAATTGCCTTGATGTTTAGCCGAAAATGAGCAAACACTCCACATTTACAGTATTTTTGAAATAATTTTTTTTTAAATTTAAAATAAGAAAGCCGTGGTATGTACATATTTTATGATAAAAAATATATTATTATAATTATTCAATATCACATACTAAGGCTCCGTTTGGAGTCCGTGATAACTAATGTTATCACGGTATTACTTTTCATATCCCATGTTTTTTTTCGATTTTTAACACAAATTATCCCACCATATTTATCACACTCTAATCCCACTTTATAACAAAATGACATAAATACCCCTTCCCGCCTTTTTCACTATCTCAAAATTTGAAATTCCCGCCAAAAATAATTATATATTATTATTATTATAACTATTATATATATATATATACACATGCACGCACGTGTATATATATATATATATAATAATAATAATAATAATAATGTATATAAATTATATATATTACTATTATTATTATTATATATGCATAAATATATATACTATTATGTAATAATAATAATTATTATTATAATATGTTATTAATATAATAATTTTTATATTATATATATATATTATTATTATTATATATATATATAAATATATACAGACGCACGCAAGTATATTTATATATATATATATATAGATTTACTATGTTTATTATTATATATTAGATTATATATATATATATTCTAATAATATATATAAATTAGATATTATTATAATATATATAAATTATATATATTTACTATTATTATTATCTGCATATAATAATATATATTATAATTATGTTATTATATATATATATATATTGTTTATTTAATATTATAATATTTATTCTTATATCTATACCTACATACGTATATATTATAATTAATATTATATTTTATTATTATATTATAATATAATAATAATATATTATTACATATTATATATACTATTATTTATTGTTATACTTTATTATTATAATAATGAGGGTATTTTTGTCATTTTATCAAATAATAATCCTTATCAACAATCTTATATATAATAATAAAGTATAACAATAAATAAAGTAGGTCTTTATTTATTGTTATAGATCAGGGCAAAGGTCAGGACCAACAAGAAGTAGAATCTCATCGACAGGTTCTAATCAAGCAAGTTCTAGCAGGGCACCAACGAAGAGAACTTTCAGACGCACACCTACCCGTGCAAATTAGAGTTTCAGAGATTGTAACTGCTGGACATGCGGAGCAAGAGGACATATCTCTACAGATTGTCCAGAAAACCAAAGCCGAGGAGTCAGACAGCTCGAGCATACCAAGGAATTTGAGGATGCTGTCTATTTTCAGGATTTGGTACAGGTGTATCAGTTTGAGGATATTCCCTCCGATGAAAGCATCTACGAAGAAGAGATCTATTCTGAAGATGGAAGTGAATCTAGCTCAGAATCAGAGTGAAGGCGAGTTCCTTCAGCACGTGATTAGAGAAGAACCATCGGGGTTTTTCTCGCATACCACGGTTTCTCATAAAACCCTTATGAGAATCATGAAAGAAGAACCAAAGCTTCAGATGTATGATGGATTTACAATTGGAGCAATGGA
This sequence comes from Haberlea rhodopensis, assembly GCA_907163345.1. NCBI lineage: Eukaryota > Viridiplantae > Streptophyta > Magnoliopsida > Lamiales > Gesneriaceae > Haberlea > Haberlea rhodopensis. The sequence goes on from CAJQUN010000188.1 coordinate 1,168,801, forward strand.
AAAAGCCATGGATATGATTGGTCTTCGTAGCAGAAAGCATCAGATTATCCATAGGGTGACAACAGGTGAATTTGCGATCCCAATAGAATTCACGGGAAACCAAATTGAGATGCAGTTAATCCCCTACAGAGAAATCCAGGAGCTTAAGAACAAGGTCAAAAGAGAAGTTGTGAACACGCTCTCATGGATTCATATTGGAGCCATTAGAGTAATCATCAAGGCAACTTTCAAAGAAGGAATTGATTCGCCCCTCAACCTGGCAATCTTTGACAAGAGAATCCCGAACCTCAAAGATTCTTGTTTGGGAGCAGTGGCAGGAAATCTGTATGCAGGAAAGATGGCCTTCAACATCTATCCAAGGATTGCATACAATTTAGGAGATCGAGACTTCAACAAAGTTCTCACTCTTCATCAAGATTTTAAAAGAGAAGATTTGATGAAAGAAGGGAACAGACCTTACTCGATCACCTACAAGGTGTCATACGCACTCTCGAATACTCATCATTCCGAGGTATTCTTGAGAAAGGAATTCATCGAAGTCCCCAGAATCTTCGAAGACTTCGCCAAAGCAGTATTGCTGGACATCATTGATACTCCGACAATAGGAGAGATCGACATGAGGATACAAGATCAACCTGATCTCAACAGAAGCAGGAGCCTTATGATCGAGCCAAGAAGGATGTCTTTCCAACAGGATAGGTTAATCAGCAACTATCCCAAGGAAAAGCAGAAGGCAGCCTCAAGCAGAATTCAGAAAATTCCTGATGTTTTCACAACAATAGGAAAACTGAAGTGCCCAGAAGGCTGGAGAGAAGTGCAGATAATTTTCGACATAACCGAGAAGAATAATATCTTCCCCTGCGATGTTCTATATTATTTGCAACAAACCATAGTTGGAAAATTTCAAGGAAACCTTCAAATTGGTGAAATTGACCTCACCATTGAAGGCATCGCCGGACGGATCCCAGAACAGCTTATTCTAGGAATTGAATTTCTCGAGGAACATAAACCTTGGGAAAGATTGCAAGATGGAATGGAATTCACGGTCGACGAAAAAAGATACCGAATCAGATGACCACCAGTCCATTCTCCATATACATCTCTATTGGGATGTTATACGAGCAATACAGGGCAGAATATTTTGCAGCATACATTGACTCAGGAGCTGGAATATGCACTGCCAGGCGAGAAATCTTCCCCAAAGAAGCTGGTGAGAAATTACCAGCCATTGCCGGAAGAGACTTTTCCAAACAGATCCTTATTCTTAATGAAGGAGTCCGAGGAGCGGAAATCATTATCGGAGGAGCCGGCGGTACCCCATGGTACAAAGTCAAAACTCCACCTATATATTTCCATGATACAGGTGCAGATATGTTGTTAGGAAACAATTTCCTACAGACGTTCAAGACATTCACTCAAGAGAATGAAACACGAAGACTTATTTTCACAACTCTATGTGATCATAAGATTATGGTACAACGATTACGGGAGGCGTTTCACAGGAAATTCCCCATTCGTTTTCGCAACAAGCGTGGTGATGAAGGAAAACTTCGACACCCAAAGATGAAAGATCAGCGGAAATTTGGAGAGGCAATTCTTCAGTTCCGACAACAAGGTCCTAGTGAAAGGGAGTCACAAACTTTTTACTGGGTTAATATCATGTCTTTCAAAGAACAGGATGAGGAAAGAGTAACTCCAGAAACCCTGTTGCTACTGAAAAATGCTTTACGAGAAGAAGTTCTACAACCTGAATCTACCCTCGAAGAGCGAATCACTCTAGAGGATGTAAAAAGGAAGATTCGTAGGAACTACAACGAGGATCCACTGGCATGGTGGAACAAAAATGAGCTTAGAGCTACTTTGAAGGTAAAGACTGGAAAAGAAAATGAGTTTGTTAGGTACATGCCGATCCCCATGAACCAGGAAGATCGGAAGGATATGCAGATCATACTTAAGGAGCATCTTGACCTTAAGTTAATCTCAGCAGGTATTTCTCCATACAGCAGCCCAGGATTTCTGGTAAGGAATCATGGAGAAATTAAACGAGGAAAGCCGAGATTGGTGATCAACTATAAAGGGATCAACGAAATCTTGGAGTTCGATGGATATTTTATCCCAAGCAGAGAACATTTGGTAAATAGTATCAAGAATGCCAAAGTGTTTTCTAAATTCGATTGCAAGTCTGGGTTCTACCAGATTAAAATGGAGGAAGTAAGCAGAAAGTTCACGGCATTCTCCACACCACAAGGACATTATATCTGGAATGTCATGGCAATGGGATTAGCAAATGCTCCCCAGATATATCAGAGGAAGATGGATAATCTTTTCAAGGATTACTTCAGCTTTATGTTCGTGTACATTGACGACATCCTCATAGCGTCAAAAAACATGAAAGAACATCTTAAACATCTGGAAATCTTTTCAGACGTTTGTTACAAAGAAGGCTTGTTGCTTTCCGAAAAGAAAGCAGTAATTGCTACAAGACAGATCGAATTCCTTGGAATTGAGATCGATGAATCTGGAATCATCCTGCAAAATCATATTGTTGAAAAAGTACAAGGATATCCGGATGACCTCAAGGATTTAAAACAATTTCAGAGTTTTTTAGGAGTTGTTAATTTCGCTGGGATGTTTATCAACAATCTAGCAAACCACAGGAAGGTGTTCAGTCCGCTACTAAAAAAGGATGTTAAATTTGAGTGGAATGACGATCATAGACAAGCTGTCAAACAGCTGAAGGAGGTTTGCATGCAACTACCAAAGCTTGCAATACCAAACGACGAGGATGAACTGGTATTATACACAGATGCCAGTGATCACTGGTGGGCGGCAGTTCTCATGAAAATTACACCAGAATGAGAAGTGCCATGCAGATATTGTAGTGGGCTATTTGATAACAACGAAGTTATCAGATGGCACATCAACGAGAAGGAGTTCTTTGCTGTTCGAAAGGCTTTTAAAAAATGGCCACTTTTCCTACTTGCAAAGAAATTTATCTTGAAAATAGATAATACGAGTGTCAAAGCCTTTTTAAAAAATAAAATTGAATCAAAACCAGAAAAGGCTAGAATTTTAAGATGGCAAGCTGAATGCCAATATTATGATTATGATATTGTCATTGTAAAATCTGATAAAAATATTCTTGCAGATTTTTTGACGAGAGATGGAAGCAAGTGAAGCTAATTCCATCATCACGAGATCAAAGCACCTCCGAGAAAATCTGGAGGAGCTAGACAAGAAGATCAACGGCCTGGTGATTAATTCTCAGGTTGCGGGTCAAGTACAGGAACTGGATCTCACGAAGGTCCAATAGGCTATGAAGGCTACCATGCAGGCTCCCACCTGTTTATGGGACAGTCTTTATATTCCCCTCCGACGGGATGCTTCATTGGTGAAGCTAAAGTCGTGTTTCAGAGAGCCGGGCTCATCAACCGGTGTGGAGGATTCAAGTACCGCCACTACAGGTCCTAGTATTGATCCTTTCGGGGAAAATACAGAAGGAAATATTGATTCCAAGGTATCTGGGATATCGGAAGAATCAAGCCAACCCAGCACCTCAAGGGTTAAAGAGGGAGAGATTAATCTTAGGCCATCGGCGGGCAAATCTAAGGTTAATACTAACGAGAATATTGTTTCCCCAACTTCCCCTTTGCAGGAATATCAAAGATCATGGGAGAAACTTTGTACAAGAATGGGTATAATTCCTGGAAAAATTACAGCAGACTGGTCAGGAAAATACCCAAGAATGTGGATGCATCCTGGTGTCAAACCAGAAAGTGTTCGTGAGTGGTTCGATTTTGGCTGCCTAGCCTCAGTCTTTACCACAGCACCAAGTTTTCCGGAAATCGCAAAATTATCGGATTGGATCTCTGAAGGATTGCATGACTCATGGCAAAATAATCATACACTGGGACGAGGAGATGTTCTGGAGCTAAAATTCATAACTGCAGCCCCAGAAATCACAGGAAAAGGCCTTCACCCTAGCTTTCATTTTGTAAAGTTACAGAGGCCTAACTGGAAGGCGATGGATCAAATAAAACCACCGCCCGAAGGAACAACACTAGTTTCCCCGCTCACAGAAGATGACATTACAACCAGAAGAGCTTGGGGATTATGGGTCTGTCTCACGGAGATGGACAAAGTCAAGTATCCGTTCAAAATATTCCAGAAAACAGCGAACGGATCATTCATGGTTAACGCCATGACAAGCCATACTACAAAATTTGCCGAGGACATCTTTGAAAAGAAGAGGCAGATATTATGGGACAACAAGATTCCGGCAACCAAAGAAACAAGTCGGAAGTTCTGCAACATGGCTCATGTGGGAAGATGGCATGACTACATCTGCCCAAGCTGCCCAGAGCAGAAAGAGCCACTGTTCGGGAAAGGATTCCCTGTCAAAAGGGACCAAAAGAAAGAAGACAAAGCAGGACCAGGCAAACGTGGAAAATTCCCACGTGGACTGCAAAGGCCAAATTTTTAGGGACCACAGGGAGACAAGAGCCATGTGACTCTGACGAGGACCACTACCATTTGAAAAAGAAAACAAAATGGTAGGACAGCTCTTCGGCCGAAAGTCGAAGGGACCACAAGATACCAAACACGATAGAAGACGCATGCAATGACGTCTGATTATTAACAAGACTTGAAGTCCGGACTTCACATCCACCTCCAGACTTCTATAAATACCAAGGCATTCAGGAAGCTAAGGACATCGAAAATTCTCCATAGTTTTCTGAAAATAAATATTGTAATCTCCAAGCTTTGTAATCTTCAGCTTTCTTAGCTTGGTAATATTTCTTTTCTTTCTTTCATTTCTGTAGTGTCTGTAATAATTGTTCTGTTTGTTACAAGTTTATGTGTTCTTAAGTCAAGCCTCATCTATATGAGAGGCTAAACAAGTCTGTCTCCTCCCAAAAGGAGACGTTTTAATGTAAGAGATGTTATAAGTATTCCAGAATAAAAATAAGGCTTTTGTCCATCTACCTCCCAGATTTCTTTAAATCTTTTTTATATCTTGATTATACCTTACGCCTTAAGGTAGGAAACGAATTAAGGCTGTGCTGTGCGGTTTCTGAAGGAGTCGGATAACTGGCAGACTAACCTCGCCCGCGTGCTGAGGTTGGATGGTGAGGAGCCATTCGTAAAACAGTCTGGAGGCAGTAAGTTTCCGACTGGTGGCGTTGCGACCCATCTCACCCGGTACCGTTATGGTCAAAATGGTATTTTCTGTTTAATAAAATTTTATTGTAATTCAGAAGCATGATGTGCCGGTTTTATTTTCTTTGTATCGATTTATGAAGAGTGAGTCCCTTGCAAAAATATGCTCTTGGGTTTATCTCAAGATGACAGAAACTGAGGGAGTTCATGTTCATAAAAGTTAGTTTCTTTAGTTTTATAATTTATAAGGATATAATTGGAATAAAGGGGTTATTTTCTATTTTGAAGGTTAGTTGACCAAAAATAATTTTGAAGAGGTCTATGACTTTAAAAAGTTTCTCTTTTAAGGTCATTTTTCTATTGGACCCCGCAACCCCCTATGACAGCTCCTCTGGTAGGCTAGGAAAAATCACAAACTAACAGTGATGACATCTACTGAATAACGATCGTACAGTGGGGAAAACAGATCGCATCTACTGAAATCATGAACAAAAGAATAAAAATAAAAAAATCAGAATTAGCAATGTATTTACTGTTCATAACAATAATGACCCATGTCACAAAAAAATAAAAAAAATTCAAAGAAATAAAAATTGGCACTGTATTACTGTTCATAGCAATAGTTAATTAATTCATACCAGTTTCCTTCAGCATTGACAATTTAGTTGACTTTGAAAGGTTTTCGTACTTGTTTCAATGAAGTTGCTGATTTTGGGACCCTTAGGAAATTGCATATTACCTTCAAAATATGAGTAAAGAGTATTGTCAAGAATATATGAGATTTTAATACAAAATTATTTGGCAATGAATAATGTAGCTCGTGTATCTTATAAAAAGCTAATATAAATTTTAGTTTCTCAATACTTGACAATTCAGTGAGACCTGTGAGGATTTCAATGCAGCACCCTCCAACTACCACAGCGGACGCTGCAGATTGTCCGCCAATTGCCTTGATGTTTAGCCGAAAATGAGCAAACACTCCACATTTACAGTATTTTTGAAATAATTTTTTTTTAAATTTAAAATAAGAAAGCCGTGGTATGTACATATTTTATGATAAAAAATATATTATTATAATTATTCAATATCACATACTAAGGCTCCGTTTGGAGTCCGTGATAACTAATGTTATCACGGTATTACTTTTCATATCCCATGTTTTTTTTCGATTTTTAACACAAATTATCCCACCATATTTATCACACTCTAATCCCACTTTATAACAAAATGACATAAATACCCCTTCCCGCCTTTTTCACTATCTCAAAATTTGAAATTCCCGCCAAAAATAATTATATATTATTATTATTATAACTATTATATATATATATATACACATGCACGCACGTGTATATATATATATATAATAATAATAATAATAATAATGTATATAAATTATATATATTACTATTATTATTATTATATATGCATAAATATATATACTATTATGTAATAATAATAATTATTATTATAATATGTTATTAATATAATAATTTTTATATATTATATATATATTATTATTATTATATATATGTATATAAATATATACAGACGCACGCAAGTATATTTATATATATATATATATATATATTTACTATGTTTATTATTATATATTATGATTATATATATATATATTATTATAATATATATAAATTATATTTATTATAATAATATATAAATATATATATTACTATTATTATTATATATGCATATATAATATATATATTATAATTATGTTATTATATATATATATATGGTATTATATTAATATTATAATATATTTATTATTATATATATACATACATACGTATATATTATAATTAATATTATATTTTATTATTATAATTATAATATAATAATAATATATATTATTACATATTATATATACTATTATTTATTGTTATACTTTATTATTATAATAATGAGGGTATTTTTGTCATTTTATCAAATAATAATCCTTATCAACAATCTTATCATCCAATCAAACATTATATAATTTATCACATACTATTTTACAAGCATTTCACAACTTTTTAATATACATTACTTATCATATCCATCACTTCAAACGGTACCTTAAGAGACTAATTTAATTAAATAATGTAATTTTTTAAAAATTTACAAAAGTAAAGTGACTTTTGTTTTTTTTTTAAAAGAAATTAACGTAAGAATACGTGGTGTGCGTTTTACTAAAAAAAGTTAAAAGAACTTTCTGACACAAAAAAAAGCAGCTACGGGTTGCGTTTTTAGTGCAGCCAGCAACATCGTTCACTTCAGTAGTTCAGTCTTCTTTCTTCGTTTATTAATTATTAGCCTTCTGTGTTATTTCTTATTACCCTTTAAACAATCTACCATATTTTAAAAGCTGGGTTAATTGGTTGTTATTATCTTCCGTAAACGTAAGCTTTATTAATTTAATATTATAAATTTTTGAATCAAATAAAGATGCAAGGCCGTATGCATTTTTCCCAAATATGACCAAAAAATAAAATTTTATAAAATTTAAAATTCTTCTCAGCATAATTCATTAATTTTCATATCTAATATCTATTATAATTTAAAAATAATTTTTTTATTTGAAAATCAAATTTTAAGTTTTATAAAAATTTTTTGTCATATTTGGGAAAAACACATACGGCCTAATGCATCTAATATTAATAAAATATTTTTGTTTCTTTTGATAATGTATCTAATAATACCTCCGCAGTTTCTCATTTAAAAACTTATTTTAAATCAATTTTAAATGACGAAACGATTTGGTTCAAAATTTTATGATTAAATTAGTAAAGCTTACCTTAAGGAAGATAATAACAACGAATTAACCCAGCTTTTAAAATATTGGTGCAACTGCAAAGGATTCAAATGTGAAGAAGATGGTTGATTGTTTAAGGGAGAAATTCATGTAGTACTAGAAGCAAAAACATAATTCAATTTACTCCACTAATTAACTTCCAATTGTTTAAGTCTACTTTGACGTGAAAGTTACAACTTACAATTGATACATTTGGTGCACTTATTAAGCGTTCAGTTTCTAAGTGATTTAATCATGGCTGTTCAATTATTGATGGTGAATATTTATTTGCAACAAGGGTCTATAATTATGATTGTTATGTAGGTTTGCACATAAAATTTGATAATGTTGGTGATGAGTGCATCTGTTTATATATGTCTGTAAGTGTGATTGTTATGTAGATGTTCACATTAACGATTCACATGTTATACGTGCACCGATTAATACATTTGGTGCACCTATAATGTGCACCTATGGATACAATTGTTTATGACGGTGCGCGTGTTATACATGCATCCACTGATACATTTGGTGCACGTATTATCCGTGCACTGGTAGATACATTTGGTGCACTTATTAAGCGTGGGTTTCTAAGTGATTTATTCACGGTTGTTCATTATCGATGTTCAAAATTTGCTTCCCATTCCAATTCGAAACAACATAAAATATGGAGAAAGAAAACCTCGCCACCGATCTTTACTTTGTTCCAGATGAATTCACACTTTGGATCGGCACTTCGTTATGAATCGGAAGTTTCAAATTTTTTAAAGAAATTGATTAGATTAATTTTGCAATATATTTTTGAAAGTAGTACTGTTATGCAATTTCCTATTGTTTTAATTTTTTTTTTTAAATTATTGATGGTCTCGGTCAAAAGACCAAAGACCCATCATTGACAAACACGATTATTCATTCACATATATTTTTACTTGAATTAATTTTTTTTTATATTTAATCATTAATCATCACTAAATTACATCCTATATTTTTTATAAATTCAAAAGATAAATCTTACTAATTTTAAATTGTTGAAAAGTTACATGGGATATATTAATTATCTTTGAGTTATAAATTTACTAAAGCAAATTCTTATGATATTTCTTATTAATAAAAAAAAAAAGATACTTTTCGAAAGTAAAGCGGGGTATTTATGAGAAATCCAATGTAATTATGCCATATCACCGAGAATCTCGCATTCATATATAGATTAATAGATATATAAAATTAAATTTTCTTTAAAAAAAAAACTACTTCTCCATCTAAAAATTCACGGTATTGCTACTACTAAACTGTTAATCTTAATAGATTGTGGTAGGCTACATAAATCATAGAATGAATCAAGTTGAGTCACGCACATGCATTAGTCTTCTCCAATGGTTTCTTTCGGTCAAAATATCCTTCTTGGTCCCTTTGGCCTAAAATCTTTGTATACAACTTCGATCCATGTCTTCTTCGGCCATCCATTTTCTCTCGTGAAAGGGCCGAAATACACGAACTCTACACGACGCACATGTACATTGCTGGATATACGTCATACAAGTCCAAATCAGCGTAATCGACTTTCTTACATCTTATCTTCTATATCTATACAAGTTGTACATACGTCAGTTCATGTACACTAAAGTATAAAATACATATCCGTTCTTAACAAATTATTATTGAGATACACAATGACTGGCATAAAGATTGGATACATGACAGTTGGTCATTAACATAAATCACACAAAATAAGTTAAATATAATGTAACAATGTTCAACTTCTCGTGCCTTCACTCGACTTTTACTCGTTGTGACAGTAGTGCAAGTCCACCCTCTAAATCGACCAGCTTGATCGTAAATAAGTCATCACCTTTCGAATCAAAAGTAAGCCTTGAATCCAAATTCTCTCTCGCATTATTCAGCATATGATCCACCAATCCCCCATTCATTTTGTTCCTGAGCTTTTCACTGCTGTTTTTCTCTATCACAGAAACCACGGCATTGAAAGTGCACCCTTTCTCGAGCTTAAACCCGTATAATCGACTCTTATCGTCTTGTTTTGTCATCTTTAACAGCAGCATCTCAGCAAGATCTTGGGTGCTATAGTCATCGAACTCGAAAAAGTGTGTCACTCTTCTGCAGAATCCTTCGTTTGAAGAGAATACACGCTTCATTGGTTCGGTGTAACCAGCGAAAACTAGGACAAGATCTCCATCTTCTAGAACAGACATGATCTCTTCCAAAGCTTCAAAACCATAATCACGATACGTTGATCCCTTTTGCTCGGGTGCTAACTGGTATGCTTCGTCCACGAAAAGAATGCCACCCGTGGCCTCTTCGATCTGTACGAGTATTGAAAATCGTTTGCATACTGTATGATAACTCGAAAAAAGAAATATATGATTGCTGAATGAGCTGTAGGAGAAGACTCGACCATCGACACTCAAGTTCATATAAAAATAGGCTCAAAACCCTCTGTCCTCCAGTGATGTACACATCTTTTGCATCTTTTTGGTATCTTATAATATGTTCAATTATCGACTTCATAACCTATTAGAAGCCTCCCAAAATGTTTTCAATGCCCACTTTTAAAATGATGCATATTTTAGTATGAAAAGAGTGCAAAAACGAAGTTGAAAGTATCTAGAAGAATCACATACTGTTAGTTAATTACCTTTTTTCTGGTCTTTGGCCCAGTTTGGCCCAGATATTCCCCCACCAAATCCGTTCTCTTCACTTCTGTCACGGTATTGGAGGAAAGCACACCTACAGAATGTAGCAGCCTGCCCAATATTCGTGCTACGGTAGTCTTACCGGTCCCTGGGTTCCCAAGAAACGCCATATGAGGCAGCTTTCTTGGACCCAAATTTATCCCCATGGCGCGACGTTTCTCATCCATAAGTACCCCCTTCGCCCACTTTTGAAGCTGCTGTTTCAGACCTCTTAATCCAACTATCTTCGATAACTCGCGATCGAACTCGTCCATTTTTGCTTTTATTGCATCATTATCATCCTTATTCTTTGGTTCTTCAACATTTTGGTACTTACTCCACGAGTAGGCAGAACTGTAGTTATTATTGTCGTAGCTATTGTTGTTGCTGCTCTGTCCTGCGTAGTTGTACCTAAGAATTTGGCGTAATTCTTCGTGTTCATAGCCTGTTGTGGGTATATAATTGAATGCAACCATGCCCTCCTGCTCATCAAAATTTTTCACGGTCAATACCAACAGCAGATATACATATATAGAAAGAGACAGAACAGAACTAAGACAACATTATTTTAGTAATGTGATACACATGCTGTCAACATAATTTTGGTCATTTTCACCGAAATACTCTCATTTCTAATCCAGCACACTCCGGGATGAATGACCAAAATCGATTATCGGAATATAACGACAGAAATCGAGTGATTTTGGCGAGAAAACAAGATTTCGCATAGATAAAGAAACCAAAATCATCGTTGTTTCACAACTAAAAGTAATTTTCTTCAGAATTATAATTATAGATACATGGTCTGCTGCAAACGGGTCAGCATTGAACTCTAATAGTAGCTTGACAATCGAGTTGTCACCAGATCGTAGCACAAAACCAACAGCAAGATGCAATGGACTCATCTGATTCTGCAAGAAGATTGGACTAAAGAGATTAATCAATAAATAAGGCAACAAAATCATAGTTAACCTACCACCTTTTATGATAAACACTTTTGTATCGTTAACAATTCAAACTAAAACACGAACATTGGTCAAGGCGTGGACGTTTGCACCGTAATCAAGAAGCATTCTTGCTGATTCCATGCACCCGTTTTTAGCCGCGAAGTGTAATGGAGTCTCACCATACTGCAGCCAACAAAAAAAGGTACAGATCTGAGACAGGATTCACAGACGAGTGCAAACAAGACTGCATGACGAGCTATGTTTCCTACTATTTCCTAGCAGCCTTATAAATCTTTCACAAATCTATATGGGACGAGGTATTACAGATAGATAAAGATGCTATATACATACAACATTCGTAGCTTCCAACTCTACATTCACTGCTCCTTTCCATTCAAGCAAATACTTCACAACCTCATATCTGTTGAGACCAGCAGAGGCATGCAAAGGTGTCTGTAACATCTATAAAGAAAAATAATATAAGGCATTTTAGGATTCTCATTTAGAAGGGAAATACCAAAAAATGACAAGAAATTGATTCTTCCATTTAAATGTCCTAATCAAGTTTAAAGCATTTGCTAAGCCAAAGTAGTATGGATGTCAAACGGTATTGAACGTGCTGCGTGCATGGGAAGATCTACTCTTATATGGTCCCACGCATGTTCTAATACATATTATGGTGTTTGTTACACGAGAAGCAAATCTCCCCACTAGTGCCAACTATCCGGAAATGACTGCAAGTTGAATATATATTCCAGTAGTACATCAGAACTCTAGACTGAGATCCCTGTCAAGTCCTCAATTAAAAAGAATATTGACTTGAAACAATGCTAGAGTCTAATTTCTTGACAACTACAACTATGAACCATTAATAAAACCATGGGCTGGACATTCGTCGAACTCGTCTTCGAATGATCAATTCCTATTCTTTTGTGCTAAGGCCGTTCCCTCTACAAAGACTAACGAAAGAATACTTTCAATGAACACTAATAAAACAATTTATAAGGATTAATACCCATTTTCATATCGTTTTGGTACATACATAAGGATCTCATCTCACACTTATCCCATCACATCAATCCATTGTAAAAATCTGTTATTGCACATCATAGATATGACGACAATCTCTTGAACGTGGTGTCCTCATTGACTTCTTTTTTTCTTCTCCGTGATCAATTGGCAAGCTACGTCTTTCATTAACCGATACTAACAGTATTAATTAACCAAAAGTAGGAAAGTATTATGATTAATCCACATGTAAATATGATTAAAAAGAATAACGATGCGCTAAATAAAATGACTCCATATAGAGAGAGATGTAAAAATGTATACTTACAAGAATGCTTTTCTCATTAATGAGCAAAGGTTTGATGACAAGTAATCTGACCAATCCAGGGAGATCTCCAGATTCAGCACACGAATGAATGGTAATATTGCTGCTATTTCCAGAGAAGGGATTCTTGGTCTTGTTCTTGTCCTCAATCCTCATCCTAATCACACTCGAACAGTTTTAGAATTGATGGTTTTGGGTTTTTGATGGGAATCAGAAGAACTGGTAATGGTAGACAAAGTCAAACTTATCGTTATTTACATATATTTGTATATGTGCATGTACAGCCAGCTTGCTTCACATTGGACAATTAAGTTGACTTTTAAAGATTTTCGTACTTGTTTCAACGAAGTTGCTGCCTTTGGGACTCTGGGGAAATTGCGCCGTTGACTCTCACTCGGTTTGAATCTCTCTTAGTAGTATGCTGTATGTATATATATGTGTGTATATATGCATCTATGTATGCTCCGGCACGGCCCGCTAAATCATGCCGCTCGGCACGGCCCGTAACAGAGACAGACACGACCCGTCCCATTTTTTATGAGGCTCGGCACGGCCGAAATCAATTTTTCTTAATTTTTTTTTTAAAGTTTTTTATTATTTATTTGTTTAATTTTAATTATTTAAATATAATAATAGTATAATAAAATATAGATTGACACAATATACTCAAATTAAAAATTTTGACTACGAATTGAATAACTGCAAATTATTACATTCAACAATAAAAAGTCAGAAATTACAAAAAAAAATTAAAAAATATTCTAGTTTTCTTCATTTTCATCGGAAGAAACATCATGTATTTCCAAACATTGTAAGCGACTATCAGCATCCAACCAATCCTTTTAAAAAATATACATCTTCACGGTGTTTGGTTTCATTGTACTTCTTTTTTCATCAATAACTCTTCCACATGCACTACAACAAGACTCCGATAGAACTATGGATGTCAGAGGAGTTAGAAGATCACGTGCCATGATGAAAAGTACTGCCAAAGTCTAGCATTACCTTTCCAACATGCTTACATTTCCACCATGCCAAAACATCAAAAGTTTCTAATTCTTGTTCACTGAAATTTATGACTTGGTTTAGATATAACTGAAGCTCAGTAAATGAAGATGTATTAGAACTAGAACTAGAAGAATCGGAAGTAGAATCTTGTCTTCTTCTTAACATTGTCCACACAGAACCCATACTATTACTACCACCACTACTAACACTTTCTCTTACTGGAATTGATCTAGAATTATATAATGAATCATATAAAGAAAATAAAGTAAACAAACATTTATTAATGCGCTCTTTCTCTTGATTAAGATTAACATTTTCGTAAGCCATGTTGGTGTAATAAGATTCTATTATAATTTTTACACTATATAATTTTAATCTAGGATCCAGAATTGAGACCAAGTGATAAGTGTATTTTATACACTCATATTCCTTCATATTTTACATGGTTTATTGCTGGTTTTCGATCATAATTACTTTTTTTTTTTATTGTTTTTTCACATCTTTTAGGAATCCAAGTAACTACGTGGTTTGTGGACTAAAAAGGGTGCAAAAGAGCGGATTAAAATGATGCATTGATGTCAAGACTCCAAGTTTTCCATCCTACAGACAGGCATAAATACGCCTTCATTGGGCGTAATTACGCAAGAACTACGACAAATGCAAAATTAAATCAGGCGTACTTTCGTCATTTTGAGGCGTAAATACACCAATGCTACGACAATTGCAATTTTTTGAATAATTAAAGTAGGCGTAAATACGCCATTTTTAGGCGTAGCTACGCCAGTGGAGGCGTAATTACGCCAGATCAGTGGCGTAGCTACGCCAGTGGAGGCGTAATTATGCCAGATTCGTGGGGTAAATACGCCAGTCATGCGGGACGCCAGATTTGTAACACATTATCAGCGTAGATACGTCATTATCCTCGACATAAATACGCCACGGAATTTTGGAAACTTTTCTTACCTTCCTTATCTGTTACACTCGAATTCTATGGGCTAAAAGGGGCGTTTTTGGATGATAATGAAGATTCGGACTCGGAAAAGAACTAGGTTTTGAGAAGGAGAAAAAGAGAAGACGACGGCTCGGAGCAAAAAGTAGAGATTTCATCGAGGTGGAGACGTTCATCTGGGAAAGAAGAATAGCTTCTAAATCGTTTTGTAATTCTAACTTTTATTTGGTTTTATGGATTGTTTAAACATGTTTATGTGTTTAATTCATTCTATCATGAACTAACTCTATTTTTCTAGGAGAACGATGTTGCTTGTTTTGAAACTACGTTTATTATGAATTGGTTGATTTATTTGGATTTCCATATGGTTTTTTTTGTGTTTCCTTGTTCTTAATGCTTTTGATCTACTGGCCATAGATTGACTGATGATTGATAAGTGCATATTTGCACTTATATTTTATTCTCTTTTCTTATATTTTATTTTGGTATTCGAGCAGAATTACGCATTTTGTTGTCGTTTTAGCTGTTTTGTAGGAATCCAAGAAATTAAGCATTTTATTACTAAAAGATGATGAAAAATGCATAAATGTGTCACATGAATTTCGTGTGTGGTGATTGTGCGTGCAAATGGGATGAAGTGAATCTGATCATATCCAGGTTTCCTTGTTATTAGATAAGGAATTAATTTGATGAGTTTAGAAAATAAGGGACGTATCTTGAGGAAGTTGGAGAATATTTTAATAGGCATAAAGAATGATTCTCATTGATGCCACATGAGATTTAGAAGATATCAAGATTGACCAAATTTTCGGAAGCAAGGAGATCACACGGCCGATATATTCATTCACGTGAGAATGAAAGACAAGATACAAGGGGACTACTACATATCTCATACGAAATTCATTAAAGCATGTTTAACCACAAAATATGGAGGAAGAATATTTTATTGGAAGAGGATTTTGACCAATCATGAGGAAAGATTCATAACACACGACACTTTACCATATAAGATGGGGAGATTCACGTGAGGCTGGAGATTAGGAAGAAGACGTGAGGAATTCACGTAAGTGAAGAGAAGAGGCAGACGTGCGAAACGTGAAAGGGGAGAGTGCGCTTACACCGAAGGTAGAGATTTTGACAACGGAGAAGACGACGGTGACTACCGGAGACGGAGAGCTATCATCAAATTCGTTTGATAATCTTTTCCTTTATGTTCATGATGATTAAATACATGTCTATGTGTTTATTGAATGTATTCATGAACTAATTTATTATTCTAGAGTTAGACGAATCTTGACTTGAACTTATGTCGTTGATCGTGATTGAATATTATTTTGGTTTTTCGTTTGGTTTATTTGTGATTCCTGATTTGAATGCGTTTCAATTAACTGCTCACTAGTTGAATCGTCACATTTATTTAGAATCTATCGCTCGAGAGAGGGAGTTTTGAATATGACCGTAGGAATTTACATCGTTGGAAGTTTATATAGCCGAGAGACATATAACTCCAACGAAGCCATAGAACGAATCTAGAGCTATTGAAATTGTTTAATAATTTATCTTAGGTGGACACATCAAGATGATTGTTGAATGATTATTTCTATTAACACTCGAGAGAGGTAATAGAATAACATAGGATTCGTGGTTAATAAATTAGAAGAACTCGACATAGTGGATAGTTGAGTGAAGTCGAACCTCTAGAATCCGTTCTCATTGATTTTCTCCACTTAAATTCTTCATATTGCTAGTTTATTTTATGTTAGTAGATTAGTTTAATAATTATGCTATCGATTGTCTAGATAAAGTCGAGATTATTCTAATTACAGTACTTGGTATATCTTAATTTTTCAATCCATGTGGGTTCGACATCCGTACTTTAAATTCCTATACTAAAACTTGACATCGTACACTTGCAGTACGTTTTACACGCATCAATGATATATTTGTAATCTATTACTATAGAGAGGGGGTTGTGAATAGGAAAGAATGGATTCATAAAATGGAATAAGTTTATAGTGTTCGAGAGGCCTATAACTCCATAGAAGTCGTTAAAGAAATTACTGTGCAATTTCAATTGTTTGATATTTTAATCTTAGATAGAGATATCAAGATTGATGTTAGATGATCACTTCTACATAACACTCGAGAGATGGAGTACAAAATAAATAAGAATTCTCGGCTAGTAAACTAGGAAAATCCATAATATTGAGATCAATTAATGATAAGTGTAGTGGTTGAAAAAGTGAAATCGAACTCCTAGATTCGTCTCTAATATATTTTTCCAACTCAAAATTTGATCATTGGTAGTTTAATTGATATTTATTATTTGCATAAAACAACTCAACCATTCGATTCTCTAGATAAACGAAGAATATTTTAATTCAGTACTTAGATATAACTTTATAATCAATCTCTGTGGGTTCGACATCTTTTATACTAAAACTTGACAACCATGCACTTGCGGTAAGAAATTTTTACGACAAGTTTTTGGCGCCGTTGCCGGGGATTGATTTATTTAGTACAATCCGTTACTGTACCAATTAATCTTGGTTTTATTTAGAGCTTTTATTATTATTTTTTACTTTGAATTGATTGTTGTTTTCTATGGGCTTTTGCAGTGCATGCAAAAATAAACAACTCCCGCATCGCTGTTGATTGATCCTGAGATCGAGAGAACTGCAAGAAGATTGAGAAAAGCGAGAAGGGAAGAGTTATTAACAATGGCTGAGAACAGAGACAACAACGAACCACCTCCACAAGTGAATGTTGAACCTCAAATGGCCATCAGAGACTATTTCAAACCACCGGTCAACAAATTACTCTGGAATCGCTCGCTAGACTATCAATGCCAACAACTTCGAACTTAAACATGCATTAATGGGTATGGTGCAGCAGAATCAGTTTGGTGGTTCCGCTGTTGAAGATCCCAACTTACATCTGAGAATATTTTGGAGATAGCTGATACTGTGAAAATGAATGGTGTTCCAGAAGACACTGTGAGACTGCGCTTGTTCCCTTTCTCTCTTAGGGACCACGCAAGAAGCTGGTTACAATCTCTTACAGATGGTGGTATTTGCACATGGGCAGACAAGGCATTGAAATTTCTCTCAAAGTTCTTTCTGCCGGCTAATCAGCCCAACTGAGAAATGAAATCAGTACGTTCAGACAAATTGATTATGAACATCTCTATGAGTAATGGGAGCGATTTAAGGATTTATTGAGGATGTTCCCACAACACAACTATGAGAACTGGGTGCAAATCCAGTTATTTTACAATGGTTGGAATGTGCCAACTATGATTATTGTGGATGCTGCAGCAGGAGGAACACTATTTGCTAAGACTGCAGATGCTGCTTTTAATTTGCTTGAGAAAATGCCAGCCAACAGTTTTCAGTGGCCCAATGAGCGAGCCATGGTGAGAAACTCATAGGTATGTATGAGGTTGATCATTTCAATACACTTTCTGCACAATTATCTCCACTAACCACGCAGGTAGCAGCTCTGAGTAAGCAAGGAGCACAACCCACTATTGAATCAGCTTGA